>MU105598.1:0-466522 GCA_012274485.2 Sinapis alba
ATTCGATCTCTATATAAAGGTCAATCATAAGTTGTAAACAATATCACAGAATCTCAATAATATAAAAGTATTTCCAGACAAGTTAAGAAAATTCGTAACTTGGAAATAAGCCTGAAACGTCTATCTTATTCTTTTTCGCATTCGTGTGTAACACACTGTGATCGTTGTGTAACACAAGCGGTTGATAAAAGATTAACATTGAGCCATTCTCTTCATTCTATTCTTCTGCCTCCACTCCAACCAACCCAAATATGGAATCCAATCAGATATAAAGTAGCGCCCGAAGTGATGGACTGCCTCCCGCATCAGCTTCCCATATCTCCTTGCTTCTCCGGCTTCGCAGTTGGGACTATCCCCGTAAAACCTCTTCCCCGCGAGCATCATCAGCGTAATGTTAGAGGTGATATTGATAAACTCTTCCTTCATGTCCACCAAGACTCCTTTTTGAGGCCGACCCTTGTGCTCCCACCTCACGTACAAGTCTCTGAACGCCACGTCAGCCTCTTCGGCTCTACGACCCTTGAACGTATCAACCACTGAGGCTGACACAAGCTGGGATATCATTATCTTCCGAGTCTCTCTCCAGTAAGCTTCTTGAGGGCTAAACGACAGGAACAGACCATCGTAGCCCAAAAGTTGAGATGCAATCATGACTGGTCGACGTAAGACCTTGTCGTGGACGGTGTAGCATTCTCTGGCCACCTCTTCGCTGCTTATGATCAGGGCGTTGAGAGAACCAATTTTCGTCATGAGCACGGGTCCGTACACATCGGCCATGCCCCCGAACGCAACATGTGGTAGTGGCTTTACAGAGACATACATTGGTAAATGGCCGACCACCGGCCATGCTCCGGGGGCCATAGGCGCTTTACATTTCTTCTTCTTTGGACGAAGTATCAAGAAAGAAAGAGGGAAAAGGGAGAGAGCAAAGAGAAGAAACAGCTGATTTAAATCCATATTTGCTTCTGTTATTACGCTTGGCTTTCGTTGGGTCTATATATATATATAGAAGACCTTCCATCGATCTTTTTATTGTTATTTTTATTTCCTACCAGGATATTCAAACCTACTACACGATATTTTAAATGTTTTGTATTTGATCATTTCAATTGGTGAACGAGGTTAGTGGGAACACGTGAATTTTGTTTTTGACTTTATTTTTAATTAGATTAAAGTTTTTGTAACATGGTGTATATAAAAAGATTTTTAAAAATTGATTTACAAATTGACATTATCCTTTCTGGAAAAAATATAATTTTGGTAAAAAAGATGCGTCAATGTAGGTAAGAAAAAAGAAGAAGAATGCGTTGAGAGAATGTTCTCTCAAAATACCGAGACTATTTGATAAACATAATAACATTAATGCATACGCTTAACCCAACTGGGTTGTCACATATGTGGTTTCGATGACGAGTTTAAAATATGTATTTCAAATTATTTTCAATTTTTTTTGGTATTGTTGATACTAGTTTTTCGCCTGCACATGCGGACACAAAACATTTTATATAAAATTAATGATTTTACTTGATTAATATTTAGTTACGTGTTTTCTGTTTTCTAAATTTTAAATTTTTTATTGAAATATATTTTTGGATAACAACAGAATATCTATAAGAATTATCTTTTTATTTAAAATATATTTTTTAGATTTTGGATATTTTTTAGCATTATTAATTATTAATTTTCATTACTTATTAATAAAAATCATTTAAATTCGTTTTTATTTTAAAACTAATTTATATATAGATTTCTTAAAGGTATAAACGATATTAACCGCTTTAACTTTTAACGTGAGAGCTTCGTTGCGAAAAATCAATTCGCAAATAATAGTATAGATAGTTTTAAGTATTTATACACCGTTTCCCCTTCATCCTTGTCTATAAGTTGAGTTGTGTTGGTTGTGAGTTATAATTTTGTACCATGTGTAAAAGATTTGGACTGTTGCACAATTAAAAAGAGAGTTAAAGATTCAGACAAAAAGAAAAAGAAGAAGAAAAAAGGGTTTAAACAAAAAAAAGTTATGTTTTCGTGAACAGTTCACAGTATATTAAAACGACGTCGTTTAGTGGATAGTACAAAGTTCTCTCTCTCACCCGAAACTCATCATCTTCCATGGCACTGTGTCACTTCCCAATAAATCTCCACATTGTTTCCTCCTCTTCATCATCTTCTTCCTTTCACCCTCTAGCTTCCTATGTAAGCCCTAACCTTTGGATTCGTAGACTTAGATTTGACCGCTTCAGCCACACAATTCAATTGATTGCCATCAGAGCCACCATTGACACTCACCCAATAAAGACGAAGAAGAAGAGAAAACCTAAAACGGGTTTCTTCGAAGATATCAGCGACAAATGGTCTTCCCAAATCAGCCTTAAAGACAACAACTTTCCTTGGCCGAAGAAGCAGGAAGAAGAGCAAACTCAACATCATCATGAAGAAGGAGAATTAAATCAGTCTTCTGGGTCTGGTTTGACCGGTAAGAAAACCGATTCCAATCTCCGGTCGAGTTTCCCAAGGCCAAGTAGCGGGTACATGTCTGCTCCATGGGTTAAAGATGATGGCTTTAGTGAAAATATATATAGAAGGATAATGATTCTATTAGTAGAGATGATGGTGATGGTGGAAGAGGGATGGTGGAATCAGGGAGAGAGAAAGAAGTGTGGAGAAGTAGGAGGAGTAATACTGTAGAAGCAGAGAGAGTTTTACCAGAACATGAGCTGAGTAGGCCTAGGAGTGTACCTTTGAGAATGGTTGAGAGATTCAAAGTAGGTTCTGCTGGAATCACACATGCCCTGGTGGAAGCCATTCACGAGAAATGGGAGGATGATGAAGTTGTGAAGCTGAGGTTTGGAGAGCCTTTTTCTCTTAACATGAAGAGAACTCACAAGATTCTGGAGAAGAAGACCGGTGGGTTAGTGATATGGAGGTCAGGAAGCTCTGTCGTGCTGTACATAGGGATAAGTTACAAACTAAAGTGTGTTCACTCTTTCATTAAGCAGAACAATCTAGGAGAGGAAAGGGATTACATAGCAGAGGAGGCGAATTACCCTAAGAATATACCTATAGAGAAGTTATCAGAGCTATGCGAGTTAAATGATCTGTTTGATGAGATTGGTTCAAGGTTTCATGATTGGACAGGGTGTGCTCCTTTGCCTGTTGATGCAGACTTGCTTCCTCCAATGGTTCTAGGATATATGTGTCCGTTTAGGATTCTTCCACAAGGAGTCAAACCTTGTTTGTCTAATAAAGAAAGACAGAGATGTGTTGGCTCGCTAGGACTAGCCCTCCACATTTTGCTCCACATTTTACAAGGTCTGGCTGTAGCAATGGTGAAGCTATGGGGAAAAAGCAAGATTGCTAAAATAGCAATCAAACGTGGTGTGGAGAATACTCGTAATGAGAGAATGGCTGAAGAACTTAAGAGACTTACACGCGGTGTACTTGTTTCGAGAAACAAAGAATACATTGTCTTCTACAGAGGTAATGACTCCATGCCACCTGCAGTTTCAGAGGCATTGAACGAGAGACAAAAGGAGATAACAAAAGTTCTTCAAACCAAAGAGGATCAACCCCGGGAAACGGCTTCAACAAGAGTCACACTCACACTCACATTACAAAGCAAGCCGCCTAAAACCCCATTGCTCGCTGGAACTCTTGCTGAGACTATAGCTGCTAGTTCCTGGTGGGCACCAGAGGCAAGCAGTATCGATATAGAGGAGTTGAAGAGAGAATCACATTCCATGAAAAGATCTGCGTTGATCAGAGATCTCGACCTGAGACTTCTTTATGTGAGTGTTATCACCCTCTTATGGACTAATCAGTTGTTCTTTGGTATCTGATTACAAGCATTTGGTGTTACAGGCAAAGCAAAAGCTGAGGAAAGCTGAGAGGCTTTAGCTAAAGTGCAGAAGGATCTTGACCCATCTGATCTCCCAACTGACTCAGAAATCATCACAGAAGAAGAGAGACTTCTTTTCCGCAAAATCGGTTTGAGTATGGATCCATTTCTTCTCGTAGGTAAGACTGTTCTTAACTCACACGTTTAAAAATCCAAAAAAGTCTGTATGATGTTCATTTTTCCTTTTAAAACGTTTTACAGGAAGAAGAGAAGTGTATGATGGTACCATAGAGAATATGCATCTACACTGGAAACATAGGGAGCTCGTAAAGATTATTGTTAGAGGCAAATCTCTTCCGCAAGTGAAGCATATAGCTATCTCTTTGGAGGCTGAGAGTGTAGGAGTGTTGGTATCCGTTGATAATACCTTGAAAGGCTATGCGATCATACTCTACCATGGGAAGAACTATCAGATGCCTTTTCGGCTTAGGCCTTCAAACTTATTGACAAGAAAAAGGCTTTCGCTCGATCCATTGAGCTTCAAAGAAGTGAAGTAATGATGATTAAAAAATATATTAAATAACTTGTGTAGAAAGTTTCTGTTCTGATCCATATCCGTCTCTGTTTGTTTGGGCAGGCAATAAAACATCATGTTGCTGACCTTGAGGAACGGATTGAGCTGTTGAAGACAGGATAGGTTTGATGAAATCTGATTTGCTTTTAAAGTGAACCAATATACTTTAAAAGCGCCCGTCTAAACAATAATCCCCTATAAAACGTATTTTTTGAAACATTTCTATTGAATGAACAAATTATCACATGATATCCAGGAGGAGGATAGGGAAACTCAGAAGAAAAGTGATGGAGAGGAAGATAACTTATATTTAAGAGTCGATGAATCTGATTTTTCTTCTGACGAGGTAAAGTAAAATATCCTCCTCAAGATTCATGATGAGGATCTGAACCATTACTTAGAACCATGGCAATGTCTGAAACTAGTTTTGTGAAATCAGGATGAATCTCTGGAGTGGGAATCAGAAAGGAATGAAACTTTCTTATCATCAGAGGACGAGGAGGAAGAAACTTGAACTGGTAACAAAATATAATCTTTGATATATTGTATAACAATGTCCTGTGACGATAATTTCAGGTTCCACAATGATAATCTCATAGTACATTATTACATGTTGCATACAAGCACTCACATATTCACTTCATTCGTTTCACGTAAAGAACGTTCATGCATGGAACTAAAGTTTGTTCATAGCATCCATATTTAGCTTGAACTTAACCATTGCATCGAATAATATCAACCATAAAAGGTATTTTCATGTACTCGACCTCTGCTTAGCAACATGACCATCCAACCCACATGTCATTAGATACCATCATACCACATTGACCTCATTTAAGAGATTAAAGTGTGGTCTCATCTTTGGAGTATCTATTGAGATGAAGAAGAAATAAGATGGAGTTATGAATAAGAAAAGGCAATCTGGAACCAACAAAGTTGAGGTCGACCCAACCTAGCTTGGAAGACAAGTAACTAAATGGAACTTGCACATTATCTTGTTTAAGTAACCAGAGGGTTTCATGAAGGTTTGAATTCAAAATATGGCTGTTGGTAGAAATAGACAAGGAAAAATCACATGATGGGAAAAGAAGGAGAGAGATGAACGACATGTCACTTTCACTGAAGGACAACCTTTTGTCACTTTCTGGACAGTCGTTGTTTATTCATTTATTGGTCAACTTATATGCCTATTAATATGCTGTAACTAGAACCATAATGAATTAAGGAAACAAATTTTCTCTTTCTATGTCTCTCTTATTTACGAAATCTCTTTACTCTCTCTCTTGTGTTCTTCATGTTCTTACCATGATCTCTCTCTGATTCTTCAATTCTCACTTGGTATAAGAACTTACAAGCTCCTGAAACCTTTTCTCCACATTCTCTTATACTTATTCCACAAATCTCTTTCATTTTATTCTGATAATTTTTTTAAAAAAATCTTTTACCCACTGGGTAATAGTTGTTCTTGAGTTCTTGATGGAAAATTCAAAAATGGTGGTTATTCCAGTTACTCTTAAAAGAGTTAATTATATGTTTTGGTCAAAAAAATTCAAGACTGCTCTTGGAAGTAGAGGGCTTTGGAAAGATGTTATTGGAGTCAAATCCCAAATAAAACTATCTTAGGAGAGAATGGAGAAGAAGTTGTGCTTGCTGATGATGCCAAATGGGGTCAGGAGGATCTCATGGTGTTGTATATCATTCAGAACAACCTTGAAACTTCAATATTGGAAGCTTAATCCTACTATGAAACTTCCAAAGAGTTGTGGGATACACTTCAGAAATGTGTATGACAACTTATTTAATCTGAGCAGGGTGTTTGAAGTGAAGCAAGCTATCAACAACCTGAAACAAGATGAAAGAGAGTTCAACCAACATCTTGGAAAGTTTAGATGTCTCTGGTCAGAGCTCAACATGCTGAGACCAAGCTCTTGTGATCCTTAAGAGAAATACAAGAGCAAGATGTGGTCTTTAGCCTGCTACTGACCCTAAAACTTTCATATAAACAGTTGATAAAGCATGTTCTGAGGAAAGAAAAACTTCCAAGTGTGAACAGAGAGAACAAGCAACCCACACACTCTTTGAGAAGGACCGACAGCTTGTTCATCTTACAAAGAAGTTGCCAAGTGTAGAGTTGTTTTCTGAGTATAAGAAGACCAAGAAACAACACAGAAATAAGAGATTGAGCATCAAGTTGGCCAAAGACTTGCTCAAGAAGATTGATCATCAAGCATTTGAAGGAAAACCCATGTACTCAGCTTTTATTAGTAACATGAAGGAATAAGTAACATGGAGAAATGAAGCTGGTGTGACCAGTATTTATGGACCAGTGACCATGAGTGACCTGAACTCCTTCATCAAAGCTTCCAAGGCCCTTATCTCACCCAAAAAGGCTGGTACAAAATCTCTTCTCTAAACCCATCATTATAGATTCAGCATCTTTTGTTAAATTCTTCTCTCAAAATCAAATTCAAGCTTTGCAGGTTGTTGAGTTGATGGACATAACACTTTGAATTTACCAGGTCATTGAAGTATGTATCAGCTAGTGTCCGTAAATAAGCAAACCAGAAAAATGAGCATAAGAGTAAGAGTTTCACTTAAAAATGAAAAGTAAAGCAAAAGCTACGTCTCCCTTACACTTCAGCGGATGAACGGTATTTGCGATCAAAGAATTATAATTGTAGGAATGTATACTTGGAACGATTGGTGTTACCATGATTGATTATAGTTCTTAAAGACATAATTAGGGTTCTTTTAACGTGGTGTTAGGATTGATGAAATAGCAAGGTCGAAGAGGGTGAGTAATGGTGACCTTTTAGATAATTATAGCTCTATGGTTGAACGTCTCTCTGTTTGGTTTTGGAATGCTTGAGCTAGTGAAGTTATGAACTAAATGCAGTTTAAAAAAAAAATTATGAGTTAGTTAAGAATGGAGAGAGGTAAAGAAAGATTTGAATAAGAAGAGGCGCCACACCACCTTGATAACCCAAGTGTACTGTATGACAGTTCAAAGTACATCAACTTAGATCTAATCCTCCCAAAATTTAACCATCAGACGACGTGGACGAGGAGGAAGACATGAGGCAGGACGGGCTGTCTGAGTTCTTTCTGTGGAGTTGAATGAATGGCCATGGAGTCCTTTAGACAGTGGACTCTATATATTTAAAAGATCCTAGATGTTGTAGGTTCAGATTTGAAAAGATATTTTGGCACATGCTAACCTAAATTTGGGCTTTTTAATTCATTAGACATAATACAGCTGACCTTCGGTTATCTTTTAATTTTAGATTAAAGTATTTATAATTTTTGATGTACAAATAGTTATAATTTAAGTTTTGCAGGACCCACAAAAATGAAAGGTGCCGAGATGGATACCTTATGGTGAGAGGAAACTCTCATATTATATATATATATATGTTTTTCTATGTATCATTTGTATTTCTCATTTACAAGTTAATAAAGTTATCAGTTGGTTAAAAAATCGTCAATATGATATTTTTTATAAAAATTAAAGAAGTGATTGAAATATATTTATGTTTTTAATAATTATATTTTAACTAATAGTATTTGAAATAAATAAAATTATG
Organism: Sinapis alba; assembly: GCA_012274485.2. Lineage (NCBI taxonomy): Eukaryota > Viridiplantae > Streptophyta > Magnoliopsida > Brassicales > Brassicaceae > Sinapis > Sinapis alba. Next base: position 7,997 of record MU105598.1, read on the forward strand.
AGCAATTGCACTAGATATCTACGTTTGAAATATTATTTAGCTAATTGGTAAAGCCAATCAAATGCACTGTTGACAAAATCATAAGGGTTTTTTGCAAAAGTGACTCAAAACTTGAAGTCAATTGCAAAACCAACCCATGATTTGTTTGAAATTTTGATTTTCCCTTTTCACCCTAAAATTTTGGATAATTCACGAAAATGCCATTACTTTAATATTTTCTTTTCTCGAAAATGTGTGTATTACCATATCAGCCTCATCTTCATCAAGTATTTACAATATTACCATTGGCTTCAATACACCAACCACCATGAACAACCAATTTGAAGCTTTTAATGCTTCTAAAAATAGATTTTGACTTTTCTTTTTCGTTTGTAATGCTTAAAAAACTTTATCTCTTTCACTTTCTCTCTTTATTCATCCAAAAATACACAAGATTTTGATTCAAAATTTTGTAAGGTTCATAGAGCCATTTAAGCCCATGGTTCTTGGTCATTAACGAGTGGGTCGCTCAACTTGGTCGTTTTCTGTGGTATTGGAGAAGCTACACAAGTTATCTTAGTTGTAAAGGTATGGAATCAATTTTTTACCCAGATTTGTTCGTCCTGAAGACCTCCATATAAGTCTTCTAGTTGGAGAAGACTTTTATGAAAGTCTTTTGGTCAAAGAACAGGTTAGTTTTTACAATTGACTTTCTTGGTGTCTTTTTCAAACGAGTCATATGGAAGTGGGAAGATGTCCTGGAAGTCTCCCAACATTTCTTTATTAACAAAAAAAAAACGCGAAGACTTACAAGTAAATCTTCTAGAAAAACAGGTTTGTTTTTGCAATTGACCAAATTGTGTCAGAAATTTGACTTTCTCAGAAGACTTACAAGTAAGCCTTCTGGGTACGATTCAACGAAAGTCTTCTCAACTTTCAAAATTAAGTCTTCCAACCGTTGGTGTAAGTCTGCTTAGGTTACTTTTGCAATTAACAATAAAAACTTAAAATAAGTCATTTCAACCAGAAGACTTACAGAAGACTTACAGGGAAGTCTTCCGACAGAAGACTTACTAATAAGTCTTCTGGAGTTTTATTCCGGGATTCTGGTCAAGAAAGACTTACGACAGAAGACTTATTAGTAAGTCTTCTGTCGGAAGACTTCCCTGTAAGTCTTTTGGTTGAAATGACTTATTTTAAGTTTTTATTGTTAATTGCAAAAGTAACCTAAGGAGACTTACACCAACGGTTGGAAGACTTAATTTTGAAAGTTGAAAAGACTTTCGTTGAATAGTACCCAGAAGACTTACTTCTGAGAAAGTCCACTTTCTGACACAATTCAGTCAATTGCAAAACAAACTTTTTTTTCCTAGAAGACTTACTTGTAAGTCCTCTCCGGCATTTCAATTTTTTTTTTTAAAATCAAAGAGAGACTTCCGAGAGGTCTGCTGTAAAAAAATCAATTTTTTTCAGATGATGCGCCAGTTACCGGTAGTCTATGGAGAGTGGTTGGTGAAAGATCATTCTTGGGAATTTGTGGTTGATTATGTCAAAGGAGTGAGAATGTTCTTTTTGACTGAAGGTTCTACACATGAGGAACTTGTTCAAATGGCTCAAGAAGATTATAACCTAGACATGAACACAGAGGTTGTGGAGTTGACCTACTCATTACCAGAAGCAATGATGCAACAAATGGCTCCAGCATCCTTCCCTCCTATTCATGTTACAAGTGATAGACAAGTTCGGAACTTGATCGAGATAACTAAAACGCATTATGTACGTCTTTTGTATCAAGCAGAGACAAATTTTGAAACAAAGAAGCTGAAGATAGTAATGAAGCTGAATCTGAAGCTGAGCGTGAAGCTGAGGTTGAAGCTGAAGAGAGTAATGAAAGGGAAGAATATGAATCCGGGGAAGAAGATGAAGCCGGAGAAGAATATGATGATAACTTGCCTGAAGATGGAGAAGATGGTAGGGAGTAGAATGCTGATATCCCTTATTTTGATGAAGAAGTTGAAGATGCTGAAGATTACAGTGTTTTTGGAAAAGTTAAAGAAGAGAAAGAGGTAGAAGAAGATGATATGGATTTTGAGGAATTGAAAGAGGCATATGATAGGGAAGGATGCACTGGTATCAACGACAATATCTATGTCAACCAGAGTTTTGTTAGTAAGGATGCACTGGCTTCAGAGTTGCGGTTGACAGCGGTGAAGAAGAGGTTTTCCTACAGAATATACAAGACAACAAGAACTCTACTTGTGGTAAAATGTTGTGTTAATGGGTGTGTATGGAAGCTTAGAGCAAGTGTGAAACATGGAGCGAACACTTTTTGGGTAACCAAGTATGTGAAGGACCATACATGTTCTGTGACAGACCGGATACCTCAGCGGAAACGAAGTGCTCCGAAGTATATTGCTAGTCTTTTCTTAGATCGCGTTGGAATCATTGATGGGTTAACTCTGCAGCATATCAAAGATGCAATGAAAAAGATGTTTGGCATGAATCTAGATTACACCACTTCATACCGAGCATTGTTACATGCTCAAGAATTGGTGAGAGGTTCAGTAGAAGATGGGTATGAGCGGCTTCATTCATATTTGGAGCAACTCTCGTTAGCAAATCCGGGTTCTATCACAAGTATAGAGCTTGATTCTAAGAGTAGATTTAAGTACCTATTTATATCCTTTAGAGCTTCTATAGTTGGGTATCAGTATCAGAAAAGGGTAATCGTGGTGGATGGAACTCACCTAAGTGGAAAGTATGGAGGTGTTATGTTAGTTGCAGCTGCACAAGATGGTAATTTACAGATATTTCCATTGGCGTTTGGAATCGTTGATGCTGAAAACAATGAATCTTGGGAATGGTTTTTCACAAAATTGAGGAGTTGTAGTACTGATGAATATCCCATGGTGATAGTCTCGGACCGGCACACATCAATTCAATATGCATGTGATAAGGTGTTTCCTTGGGCGACTCGAGGCATCTGTTATTACCACTCGCAACAGAATATTGTCCAAAAGTATAAGGGAAAGCATCTCTTGTATTTGGTTAAAGGTGCTGCATATGCTCATACTCATTATGATTTTAACCGGTACATGGAGGAGATACGGAGTGCAAACCCTGATCTTGCAACATATTTGGAGGAAGCTGACGCGTCTTTATGGTCACGGGTTCATTGTCTAGGAGAAAGGTACAACATAAAAACGAGCAACATTGCTGAGTCAATTAATTCCGCACTCAAACGAGCTAGAGGATTTCCAATACCATTCCTTTTGGAGTTTATAAGGGAGAAGCTAGGAAGGTGGTATTGGAAAAGGAGAGAAGATGCTTTGACCCTCACAACTCAACATAGTCGGGGAGTTGAAGTCTTATTGGTGGTTCGTTCGGAAACAGCAGCTTTGATGAGTGTCCAACCAATTGATAGATGACGGTTCATTGAGAAAGGTGGTAAACGGGACTGTGTTATTGATTTGGAATATGGAAAGTGTGATTGTGGTGTCTTTGCAATTGAACAAATACCTTGTCCTCATGCTATAGCAGCTGCAACATTTTCTTGTGTGGATGTCGCCACCCTCGTTAGTTTGTATTACTCAAAGGAATTTTTGTTCTCAAGATACTCACAGAATATATATCCTTGTGTTGGAGAAGTTGAGGCACGGAAATGCCTTCCTCTAGAACAAAAGCATGGTCCAAGAAGGCAAAAAAAGTCAAGATGACAATCTTGGTTGGAGATATCCAGGTTTAAAGGACGCAAACCCGGAAGCTACACAGGGAGTATAGGTGCTCAAACTGCCAAGAAACTGTTCATAAGCGCCCACATTGCACCAACTGATCGGGTGAGAAGACTTCTGTGAAAGTCTTCTGATGAGAAGACTACCGTGAAAGTCTTCTGTTAAGTCTTCTGGTGAGAAGACTACCGTGAAAGTCTTTTGTTAAGTCTTCTATTCTATTAAGTCTTCTGTTATTTATTAAGTCTTCAGTGAAACTCTTTTGTTAAGTCTTCTATTAAGTCTTCTGTTAAGTCTTCTATTCTTTTAAGTATTCTGTTATTTATTAAGTCTTCGGTGAAACTCTTTTGTTAAGTCTTCTATTAAGTCTTCTGTTAAGGCTTCTATTCTATTAAGTCTTCCGTGAAACTCTTTTGTTAAGTCTTCTATTAAGTCATCGAAGATAAGTTATAATAGGACGTCTTATCTTCGATGCCTTTGAAGCCAGGGGTCTCGTGAAATATATCATGCGCCATCTTCTCCCGAATATGCTTCACGTTCTTCTCACAAAAGGCAGCAGGAAACGAAGTGTACCCAAGAGCATGACACTCCATGTACTTCAAGGCATACACACCACAATCACCAGCTATGCACTGTGGTACTCTAACTGTCGGTTTCTCATATGTGAATGGCTCCAGTGAGTACTTGATACGCTCTTCGTCAGTGGAAGCGCACTCAACAAGTAAATAAGGGACCATTGTGAGAAAATGATCCATTACCTCATCCAGTTGTACTTTTGATATATGTTTCACAATGCTGTCCCAGACAACTATGTGCCTCTTAGGGATCGATATCCAGATAGCAATCCAATGATCGTTTTAGAAGTTCACAGGCGCATATGTATCATCAATATCTACACCACAAGTCTTATTAGTAGCGCAAAATATCGGTATTATGCCTGCATAAAGATCCCACGACCCGCTAGGCAGCCTTCTTCCTAAACCGTTGTGATTGGGCAACGAGCTCTTAAATTCCCCGTACTTGTCCCTCCACATCCGTGAAAACAACAGATCTAGGACGCAGATTCTTTGCTCCTAAAATGATTTGGGTTGTTTCGTTGCCGAAGCCTTAGAACATTGATATAAGCATCCATATGCTGCAACCAAAAAACAAACCAAATTAGAAGACTTTCCAGAAGACTTACAGGTAAGTCTTCTATTGGAACGATTTTACAGAAGACTATCCAGAAGACTTACCTGTAAGTCTTCTGTGTAGTTGTCTTAATAGAAGACTTATCAGTAAGTCTATTGGGCGACGATGCAGAAGACTTACAGGTAAGTCTTCTGGATAGTCTTCTGTGAAGTCGTCCTAATAAAAGACTTACCTGTAAGTCTTCTGGAAAGTCTTCAATTAAGACGACTACGCAAAAGACTAATCCAGAAGACTAATCCAGAAGACTAATCCAGAAGACTTACCGTTTCAAGGAGCTATGCTAGTGGGGTTTGGATTACTTGATACCAATAACTTAGACAACGCTTCGGTTTGCGTTCAAAAGATTATCTCCAATTTCTGCAAACACAAAATGTAGATAAGTCTTCTGTTGTATAGACTTAAACAACAAAAGTATCACTTACAGATCTTTTTTCAGGTGTTCTATAAGCGCCTTGGTCAACTGCTTGTCCGGGAGTGCAGAAGAATCATAGCTATGACCAACCTTAGTGTTTGGGATGATCAATTTGGCTGTGTTATTCCCCTGAAAAGGAGATTGCTGTGAGGCAGCAAGTTTCCTATCTCGTTCACTCCTTTCCCGGATAACTGTCAAAGCAGAATCCTTCTTTGAAAGCTTCCTGCATCTTTACATCTGATACAGTGTCTTCGTCTTTGTCCATTAAGACAACACTAGCTTCAGCACTCGCCTTAGGTTCAATAGACAACACTTTATCAGCAGCCTCTTTGGCTTTGGCCTCTTCCTCCAGTTTGACCTCTCCGAGCCAAGCCTCTGCGGTCAGTTTGGCCTCCTTTTCCTTGGCCTCCTTTTCCTTGGCCTTCGTTTCCTTGGCCTCCTTTTCCTTGGTTTTGGACTCTTTGACTTTAGCCACTTTGGCTTTGGCCTCTTTGGCTTTAGCCTTATTGGCTTTGGCCTCTTTGGCTTTAGCCTCATTGGCTTTAGCCTCATTGGCTTTAGCCTCTTTCGCCTTCGCTAAGGACTTCTCTAAGCCCTTACTGGCCTTCTTTTTTAACTCCTTCTCTTTGCCCTCTTTCACTTCCTTCTCTTTGGCTTCAACACTCAGGGCTTTGGAGGAACTCGGTTCTTCATCCTGTCTTGCTTTCGCCCCATTTATACTTTCACTCTGCAATACAAACGAAGTTTTCAGCCAAGTTTCCTATTATTTTTCCTACATGGAGCATGGTTTCGGAACTAACCCCGTGTTCGAGCCCCTTTTTAGGCAGACTTGAGGTAGTCTGTTGAAGATCATCAGAGGAAGTTTCTTTTTCCGGTGATTCCCAGCTTTTTCTCCACAACATCCATCATATTCCCAAGAAGCTTCATCTCCTTAAGGCACGTCCCAAACCCATCCCTCATGACATTTGTGAGGTCCTTGAAACATTTTTCAATGTATGCTTTGTCAACTCCACTCACAGGAATAAAAGCCTCTGAACGAGCATCTGGAATAACCCCGAACGAGCATCTGGAATATCCTCCGAACGAGGCTCTGCAGGTGCCTCTATACAAGTTCTCTTTGAAGGTCTCTCAATATCTTGTTTTCTCACAACAAGACTCTTCACATAACTCTCTTCCTTCACGTACACAACGTACATCTTTGGATTGGTCCATGGGTAGATACCCTCGTCTTCCCAGCAATTCATGGTCCACTTCTAATTAGGCGGAGCATTAAACATGACTTGAATAATGTTCTCGACAGACACATCCTCTTTATCATTATCGCATTTTGGAAACATTTCTTCGATGTTCTTCTCAACATAGTTGATCACGCGAGTCTGCATTATATAAAGATATCAGGTTAGATATTTGACGGATTAGAACAATATAAGACTTATATGTAAATCATTTATAAAAAAAATTGACCAGAAGACTTACCAGAAGACTTAACTAAGTGTTTCCGTAAGTCTTCTGGCTAGAAGACTTTCGAGTTAAGTCTTCTGGAAGACTTAACTAAGTCCTTCACATAAAGAAGACTTAACTCGAAAGTCTTCTAGCCAGAAGACTTACGGGAATACTTAGTTAAGTCATCTGGTAAGTCTTCTGGTCAAAGATTTTTATAGATGACTTACATATAAGTCTTACTATTTTGGGAAATTACTTGTCTGCTGATAGCGTCTTTAAAACATTTGCGTCCTTTGCCACCCTTGAATGCCAGCAACGGTGGAGACGGTCTGTTTGGTAAGGGATTCCCATAATTAGCACCCAATTCGGGCAGAGCATGGTAGATCCACACCTGGAAAACTTGTATGAACCCATCGACAGTATACGACTTCGTGAAATCTTTTGCCCTCAAAGAGTCCATCAGCACCTTAAAAGCCACTCTCCCCCATGGATAATTCTCGAATCTCTCCAAATCCATGACGAGCCTTGCAAGACTAGCTCGTGTTGCGCTTGAGTACTTCCTCCCTTCAATGAATCCAGAGAAGATAGCTAGGTATCCCAGACGCATGCGATCATCCCGAGACCACTCTTGGCATCTCTTAAGTGCTCTTATTATCTGCTCCGAACTTGGACCAGCATCGACAGAAACACCAATCCGCTCCCAGAAACTGGCCATCTCATTTGTAACCTCACATCTCGGATTTTCAAGGTGCTCGATGTACTCGCAGTTGAGACCAGTGAGTTGTTCAAACTCTATCAGTGAAAACCTCACCGGATCTGCACCAACCAGACTCCAAAGCTCATACTTTTTCTTGATGTTGAGCTGGAAACAGAGCATGTAATGAACCAGCCTTGATGCCCAACCAAAATCCATCTCCTTGAACTTTAGGAAGACTCCCAATCTTGATTCCTTAAGCTCCTCGTATTCATCATCATGTAGAGCATCCCTTACAACAGAAAACAACTTGGAGTTATCTGTATGGTATGCTATGCTTTTGATTGGAAAGGACTCTTCCCCTAAGGTAAATATCTTCTTCGGGAGTTCTAGTGAATCCATTTTCCAGTCTGCAAAACAATTAAAAACCAACATCTCAATCACAAACCAAACACAATTACTGGAAGACTTCGTAGAAGACTTCCAGTTATTATTATCCTAGAAGCCTACTGGAAGACTTACTGGAAGACTTATTGGAAGTCTTCCAGTAAGTCTTCCACTAGGCTTCTCGGATAATAATAACTGGAAGACTTCGTAGAAGACTTCCAGTAATCTTCTCCGAGAAGCCTACTCGAAGACTTCCTCGAAGACTTCCACAAAGTCTAGACGAACATATTAAAGAACTTACAGTCGAAAGCTAAAGTGGTGAAGTTAGAGTCGGCAACAACACCAGCGGTTAGCAGATTTACAAAACTCGAAGTAAAATAAGAAGTCAGACTATCACGTTTAGGGTTTAACAGCGGCGAAACTTCGTAAAGGTTCGCCTTTAGTCAAAATCTGGACTCGACACCAAAGAGTAAGAACTTACCGGCAGTGGAGCTCAACGATAACCAATAACGGAACACGAACGGTTTCGGATCTAAAAAAAAGGAAGAGGGTTAGTTTTAATCTCCAGAAATACTATTCCGACATGAAAGATAAAAGAGATTCGATGAAAGAAAGAGATTAGCACGGTGAAAAACGACGGAAAATGAGAAACGGCGGAAATCGTCTTCGGTATCTCCTTTAAAGAGAAACGGCTAGGGTTTTGTGGTTTACCAGCAAATAGTGAATTAATTTTTTAAAAAGAGTAAAAAATTAGTATTTATATGTCTGGTAAAACATCCGGTTAGGTTAACTGTAAATTGGTAAAATTCGCAACCGGTTCGGCATAAAAGACTTACGGGTAAGTCTTCTGGCAAAAAACAAGCGAGAAGACTTACGGGGAAGTCTCTTACACCCTAATACGTCGAGAAGACTTACATTTAAGTCTTCTAGCGTAATATGTTTTAGAGACTTAAGTCTTCCAATACCCAAAACAAAAAGACAAATTAAATATCAGTAAACACTACACTAAACTTAAAATCAACTTCAAAATTGTTTAATATACACAAAACTAAACAAATATATGTAAAAAATGAATTTTCAAAAAAATTAGTTAGGCTTCCAAAATCTAACCCTAAAGATACATACAATAATAGAACATATGTTTCCAAACCCTAGACCAAAGAATATCATGAGATGATACATTCACTCATCTATGTTAAAAATAATCCAATTTTACTAGATTTTATTTTATATCATTTACAAATGTTTATTATTACATGATTTAGATTTTCCCCCCATCAAAATATTTTTTATGTAATTTATTAATTATTTTTAAGATTTACTAAACGAGAAGACTTACATGTAAATCTTCTCAGAAGACTTACAAAATCGTAGAAGACTTAAAAAATGACGGAAGACTTAAATAGGCTATGAGGTAAAAACGCATACAGTTTTTTTTTGTCATAAGGGGCTTGTTGTAATCTCATTATCCTTTTAGGTTACTTTTGCATTTGATTGATGTTTAGGTACATTTTTGCATTTGAATTCAAGTTTTAGGTTGGTTTTGGCAATTTTCTCAAAACATAATCCCAACTTTTACCCCTATCTCCAGTATAATTCCAACACTTGCAGAACCTATAGTTGAATACATGACATCATATTTTAAAAAAAATTATTAATTTTTCATGTTTCTTCTCTCTCTTCTAAATAAAAACTTATTTTTTATGTTTAATCATAAAGCTATTCATATTAAACTATTTTATTGAAGCTCTGACTCTCAAGAGCTTTTAAAATGGCGGCGTCAGAGAGATGGAGCTAATTAGGCAAATCATGATTAATATTAGATATGTAGATTCGGGTCTTCAGGTCAGGTTTAGATCAAAACTTGTCAAATCTATATTTTCAGATTTTAGATATATATATTCAACATGATAATTAAAATTGACTTTTCCTTCTGTTCAACCCTTGAGATAATGATTAAAATGTGCATTCACCACTAAAATGAAAAACTTATTAATCAGTTCGGATTTGGTTTAGGTAATGTTCGGTTTAGTTTTCTAGGAATTGTTAATACCCGCTATTAGGTTGGTTCCTAATTATTTTGGGTTGGTTCGGGTACTTAAAATCCAAAAAAGAGTGGAAGACCCGAAATATAAGCGAAACCCAAAACAATATCTAAAAACCAAACAAAATCTAGAAAAATATTCAAAATATCCAAAATTGTACCTACAATCTGATCTGAAGACACGAAAAATATCCAAAATGCTATCTAATTAATCAAATTATATTTATGAGAATCTAAAATTTCACCCGAAATCTGAAATTATACATAAAACGCAAAACTTAAAACAATATTTGTAATACCAAAAATATACTGAAACATACCTAACTCCAATATCAAAACTTATAAATATACTTCAATTTATCTACTGTACAACTACTTCCATATGTGTAATTCACGTATCCCTTTGTGATTTTTGAATCTGACCTACAAATAGAAATATTGGTAAACACAAAACATCATTTTCAACTAACACCACCTGACATATGTATCTCCCTATGATATGTCTAACAAAAGATAACTCAGGGAATACATGCCTATATAGTCTACATGAACATCATTAGGGGATAAGGGGATAAGGGGTTAACTTCGCTTTGGTGCCTTTGTTGAGTACCTAATTAACTATTTTTTTGCATGACTTCCTCATTATCTTTCGATTCATGGTTTTCCAGTTAAATAGGCCTTATAAATTTATGCATTTTCAATTATATTAATTTATATAAATTTTATAAAAATGATATTATTTGTTTATTAAACAGTGTTCAATTAATATTTTTTTTTGAAACAAAAGAGTATTAGTTTGACACAAGATGTGCGGAGCCTCAAAAATCAACGGGAAAGAGAAGATATAAATGAAATTAAAGAAAAACTAAAAGAAACGATGATTGAAAATTCAAGATTTTTCTCTCTTCTTTCTTTCTCTCGTGTATATATATACTCGTTTCTTTTATCGTTAATGATGTTTCTTTAGCGGAAGAAAAAAGCTTCCTGCTTTCTCTGAAGAGTTAACACTTGAGATTGTCTTCTCTCACAATTTTCTCAATTTCATCCGTTGAATCGGTGCTTTCTCCGTCTGGTTTTGGTGGATCTTGATGACGATCCTGAATTCCTTAGTTGAAAACGCAGTCTGCCGTTCTCCCGAGGAAGAGAAACGTATCATTTGGGAACTGACTATGAAGTCGAAGGAAGGAGACTCATTTTTCGCCATCTCCAAAAGGTCTCTTTCTCTCGATTTCAAATTTTGATTCTGCTTCCGAGCTCATAGGAGGTTTGTGTTATTGCAGTTGGTACACAAGCTGGCAGATATATGTTGAGCAACCAAGTGAATCTCCGAGGCCTGGACCCATTAATAACCATCATATTATCAAAACTGCTACAAGTTGTAACATCCCTGTCCCCCGACGTCCGACCGGGGTTGTCGAGCGAGAATCATGGAGACACGTCTACTCAATTTAGACACCCAACTTGTCCACACACTGGTCCCACGAGTCGACGGACGGATTGTTTCCTTTGAAATACCAACCCACCCATATCCATATACTTCTACTTACAGTCATGCGCACAGGGAGATGGAAAGGGAGAGAGTGAGTATGGGAATACTTAGTGAAGTGATTCTAGACCAGTCTCCCCGCATGACACTCTACACTGCTCGATGCGGGAAATAAGGCTGGCTAGCCACTACAATCAATCAATGCAACTTAACATTTCAAGCATCAACATTTCTATCAATCTAGCGATCAATCAATACAACGAACTAAGTCGTTGCCAAGCGATGAATAGACCGACTCGACATACAACACACATACAACAGACTGACACCAAGCAACTTAGACCTCTAAGACCTATCGCACGCTCACAGAGGTCCCTCCTCCATCGCGGCATTTCTGCGTGGGCGCCCAAACCGGGCTACGATCCCGCAGCTCCTATGTGAATATCACGCCTACAGCTCATAGGCTTCTCTTGCCCATATGCCCACGTTTACCATATTCACTTATGACCAGACTCGGCATGACTCGATCTTACCCGGCGCCGCTAACCTAACCCCGCCTTACCACGGTCACACATCTCATCATCTCATTCACTTTTATCACATCGCTTTCATTCTTATCAAACATCTCATTTCCGTTCTCATTTTTACTCTCATTCTCAATCTCATTAGATTCGACCACTAGACGCCACCCGTTATCGGTGTCTTACACAATAAAACTCGCAGTCATCATTCATTCATAACATTCATCAAGGATATCAATTGGCATCTCATGCCAATTGTACCTTCACTATTACCATAGGCGTGCAATTCTTTCTAGCAACCTAGCGTTTCATGTCAATCATCACATGGAAACATAGAATCCAATCACACAATCACATAAACATGCATCATCATTCATCACAGCATACAAGGCAGTCCATTAAGTCCTTTTAAACATTGTGAAGGTTCTTATGCAACATGATCCATTCATATATCACCCTAACTCTCATTATGATCTACCAACCTAACTCACAAACAAGGTTTAACCAAACTCTAGTTCCAACATAAAGAATATATAGACCAATAGAACATATCTGGGATCGAATCACCTCACCTTAGGTTTAGATATGGATCTAGATCTGGAGATCTGGATCTAGATCTAAAGATCTGGAACAGTGAGATCCGGATCTAAATATGGAATGGTGAAATCTGGGTCTATGAAAATCCACAACTCCGGTCAGCTACCTCTCGGCCACCACCACCACATCTCGAACGACCACCACAAACGACCATCGGCGGCTTGGCTTGCTCCCACGGCGTCTTGGACAAAGGAAGAGAAAAAAGATCTGGACGGTAGAGAGAAGAGAAGAGAGAGGGGCGTGAGAGAGGAAGAGAAAAAGTAGAAGAGAAGCTTAATAGTTAGGGTTTTCGGTCTCCGGAAATTCTCTGCAGAGCTTCGCTTCAGTTTAAGAATGCAGAGAAAGGAGGAGGTAAGAGTTGTATTTATAGGGAAGAGAAAGGAGAAACCCTAGGTTTTTGACAAGTGGACCGTAGACAAGCCCATTTGCCTTAGAAAACTTTGGGTCAAGTTTTGGATTGTTACAAGTCTCCCCCTGTTAATCGGAATTCGTCCCCGAATTCCAACCTCCAAACTTCAAACATAACATCCAAAACCCAAAATGATCTCACACAATCAGACATCAATCAAGGGAGGCACACAAGGCGATAATAACTTCACTCAAAAACTCTTTTAGTATACCGACAAAATAATTTAGCTCGGGAAGAAATCCTGCAAGCAAACGGATCTGATCAAAACCACAGTAGAAGTTTAAATATAGTGGGTGGTTTTGAAATCATTTCATTACTTTCAAACACTTATAAAACTTTCTCAAACATCTTTCAAGAAAAATCATGTTTTTTTTGAAAACCGACAATGTCGACCCCTTAGGATAGTACTAAGGGATCTTAACCCCCGCTCTGATACCAATTGTAACATCCCGCTCCCCCGACGTCTGACCAGGGTTGTCGAGCGAGAGTCATGGGCACACGTCTACTCAATTTAGACACCCAACATGTTCACACACTGATCCCAAGAGTCAAGGAACGCACTGTTTCCTTTGAAATACCAACCCACCCATATCCATATACTTCTACTTACAGTCCTGCGCACAGGAAAATGGAAAGGGAGGGAGTGAGTATGGGAATACTCAGTGAAGTGACTCTAGACCAGTCTCCCCGCATGTCACTCTACACTGCTCGATGCGGGAAAGAAGGCTGGCTCGCCACTACTATCAATCAATGCAACTTAACATTTCAAGCATCAATATTTCTATGCATTTCAATCAATCTAGCAATCAATCAATACAACGAACTCAGTCGTTGCCAAGCGATGAATAGACCGACTTGACATACAACACACATACAACAGACTGACACCACGCAACCTAGACCTCTAAGACCTATCACACGCTCACAGAGGTCCCTCCTCCATCGCGGCATTCCTGTGTGGGCACCAAACCGGGCTACTATCCCGCAGATCCTATGTGAATATCTCGCCTACAGCTCATAGGCTTCTCTTGCCCGTTTGCCCACGTTCACCATATTCACTTATGCCCAAACTCGGCATGACTTGATCTTACCCATCGCCGCTAACTTAACCCCGTCTTAGCGCGGTTACACATCTCATCATCTCATTCACTTTTATCACATCACTTTCATTCTTATCACACAACTCATTTCCGTTCTCATTCCTATTCTCATTCTCAATCTCATTAGATTCAACCACTAGACTCCACCCGTTAACGGTGTCTCACACAATACAACTTGCAGTCATCATTCATTCATAACATTCATCAAGGATACCAATTGGCATCTCATACCAATTGTACCTTCACTATCACCCTAGGTGTGCAATTCTTTCTAGCAACCTAGCGTTTCATCTCAATTATCACATGGAAACATAGAATCCAATCACACAATCACATAAACATGCATCATCATTCATCACATCATATACGACAGTCCATTAAGTTCTTTTAAACAGTGTGGAGGTTCTTATGCAACACGATCCATTCATATATCACCCTAACTCTCATTATGATCTACCAACCTAACTCACAAACAAGGTTTAACCAAACCTAGTTCCAACATAAAGAATATATAGACCAATAGAACAGATCTGGGATCAAATCACCCCACCTTAGGTTTAGATCTGGATTTAGATCTAGAGATCTGGATCTAGATCTATAGATCTAGAACAGTGAGATCCGGATCTAGATATGGAACGGTTAAATCTGGGTCTATGGAAATCCACAACTCCGGTCAGCTACCTCTCGGCCACCACCACCACCACTCGAATGACCACCACACACCACCATCGACGGCTCGGCTTGCTCCCAAGGCATCTCGCGGCAAAGGAAGAGAAAAAGATCTGGCTGGGAGAGAGAAGAGAAGAGAGAGGGCGTGAGAGAGGAAGAGAAAAAGGAGAAGAGAAGCTTGACGGCTAGGGTTTTCGGTCTCCGGGAATTTTTTTGCAGAGCTTCGCTTCAGTTTAAGAATGCAGAGAAAGGAGTTGTATTTATAGGGAAGGGAAGGGAGAAACACTAGGTTTTTGACAAATGGGCCGTAGACAAGTCCATTTGCCTTAAAAAACTTTGGGCCAGGTTTTGGGATGTTTTGCTCTTATTTCTTCCTCTCGTGTACATATATACTCGTTTCTTTTATCGTTAATGATGTTTCTTTAGCAGAAGCTTCATGCTTTCTCTGAAGAATTAACAATTATCTTTTCTCACAATTTTCTCAGTTTCATCCGTTGAGTTAGTGCTTTCTCCGTCTGGTTTTGGTGGATCTTGATGACGACCCCAAAATCCATAGTTGAAAACGGAGTCTGTTCCTCAACAAGTTTGGAAAAGTCTTCTTGAATGGTGACTAAGTGTTTCATCTTCTGCTCGTCTTGTGCACCTGTTGTTGTTGATCAAATCTATCTTTCAGGTATAAGGGAGGTCCTCAAATACCAGGGAACTTGATTTGTCTCTTTTTCAGAAGCAAGAGACCAAGATGTATCTGGAATATGGTTAGCAAGACAGGTATTCATAAACCCTCTGCCGCTTTCCACTTTGGTTCCTTCCTTAACTTGGTGTTCCTTCCAGGCCTCTATAAGGGAGCCTTATGACAAGGTTTTCGCTATGGAAAGGGTATCTCAAGGAAAGGTGCGTGTTTGAACAAGTCTTTCATTTCTCTATTTAATTTTTGCTGCTTCACATTTGATATGTCATATGTGTATAAGCAGGCTCACATCTGGGATTACTCCCAGATGAGGAAAAACAATCTGTTGGATCCTTTATCTGACAAAAGCCTTGAAGAGTCAGGCCTTCTCATGGACCAAGATGTAAGTATCCTTTGTCACTTGCTTACAATCTGTCATAAATTGATTGTGGGTCATTTCTATAGAATCTTTCCTGACGAATCACACTCTTCCATGCAGATTCTTTTTGAAGTTCATGGGTCTTCTTCTTCTCGGTATGCTATGAGCTCGGCAGGAAATGAGCTACCTCTAGTACCTCTGGAACCTTCAGGATCGCGTGTTACGATTGTTGGAAAACGAGAGGGAGGAGGATTAGCAGGACTGCTTAATTTGGGAAACACCTGCTCTTCTGTGTTTGGCACACACAACTCCGATACTCAAATACTTCTTGCAGGATTACACTGACGACTTAAACAGAGATAGTCTTTTGGGAATGTCTGTAAGTGTTTGATATTTTAATGCTATCTATGTCTTCTTCCTCATGGGAAGATAAATAACACACGTTCTTAGTATTGATTTCTAACACATTCAGGGTCAGCTTGCTAAGGCGTTTGGTGAACTGTTGAAGGATTTATGGTTGTCAGGAACAAATCCAGTTGAACCGCGCTTTTTCAAGACACAACTGGATCGATATGCTCCACAGTTTCGTGGTTACAATCAACAGGATTCTCATGTTAGTCATTTCCTCTAATATGCATAATTGAGCAAATTATTGTATATCGGCTGCATGTATTTTGACAGTTTAAACAATGTTGTTTCAGGAACTGCTTGTTTTCTTATTAGAAGGGATGCATCAAGATTTGAAACTTAAAGACTTTGACAGTCGTCCAAATGATTCTGTAATAGTTAATGTCTGCCAAGTAAGTATCTCTTACTGTTTCTTAATCTCTTCTTCCACTGAATGTTAATCTAATTTCATACAAGAACTGGAAGATTCTATCTGTTATGTTCCTGACCATTTGATTTCTTTCAGGGTCAATGCAAGTCAACTCTGGTTTGTCCAGTTTGTACAGAAATATCAACCACTTTTGATCCCTTCATGTGCTTGTCTTTACCTTTGCCATCAACACTTACGCGGTCAATAACAGTTACGGTGTTTTCTAGCTGTGGAAGTCATCCTCCAATGTCATACACTGTAACAGTGACTAGACGTGGATCATGTGGAGATCTTATTACTGCATTACGTACTGCTTGTTGCTTAACTGATGACGAGAGGCTTTTACTTGCAAAGGTGTGACTCTTGACGTGTTCCTTTCTTATATTATTAGTCTTTTTTATTGCTGAGATCTCTCACTAATCTGTGGCATTGCCCTCTCAGGTATATGACCACAAGATCTCTAGATATTTTGAGAATCCCCTGGAGTCGCTGAGAGTGATAAAAGATGAGGACCATATTGTGGCGTATCGGATGAATCAGACGCAGAAAGAATCAGGAAGAGCAAAACTTGAAATCCTTCATGGAGGGCAGGGAAGGTGATCATGCTGGTTTTGTTTTGTTTGTCACTCAAGAACTCTTATTGATTCAGCTTTATAGCTCCCTAACTCATGAACTTCTTCACAGGGCTGTTATGGAGAGTGTTAATGGCAGAGACGTGAAGTTTTTTGGGATTCCGTTTGTCACATGTGTCAACACAGAACCACTAAGTGGGTCTGACATTGATGCAGTAATGTCTGCCTTTCTTTTCCTGCTACGAAGGGTTCACGCCTCATCCAAGATTCATAACGGAAGAGAAACTGGCCATCTTCCTAATGCTGCTGCTGCTGACGATGCATCTGATGGAGGGTTAACCTTCAGAATCTTTTTGACAGATGAGCGTTATTTGGACTTCAAACCATTTCAGTCTGATTCTTCTGTGAACCCTGGTTTAGTCACAAGGATTTTAGTCAAGTGGAATGAAGATGAGCATGAAAAGTATGATTCCAAAAGCGTATAGAACAAGTTTCTCTGCAGAGGAGACAAAGCAAGAAGCGATATCTCTGTTTTCTTGTTTGGAGGAATTTTTAGCAGAAGAACATCTAGGACCGGATAACATGTGGTATAGCACTCGTCCCTTGAACTTGTGATTTCATAAGCTGGTCTTATTCATTTGAAGCTTTACGCTTTGACCATTCTGAACCAGGGGTTGTCCGGAATGCAAAGAGTAAAAACAAGCTTACAAAAAGCTTGACCTCTAGAAGCTGCCAGATATTCTCGTCTTCCATTTAAAACGGTTGACGAGTAGCAAATATTTCATGAAGAAGATAGATACGTTTGTGGATTTCCCAATTAAGGATCTAGACTTGAGCAAGTACGTGAAAAACGAAAATGGCCAGTCATGCTTGTATGCGCTGTATGCAGTGAGCAACCATCACGGTGGAGTTGGTGTTGCCCACTACACTGCCTACGCTAAGGTTGCTGACTTGATTGATATATCTCACTTTCTATTTACTTGTGCTTCCTGATGACTCCTTTATCTAATCTATATGTTCCTGCAGTTGATTGATGACAACAAGTGGTATCATTTCAACGACAGTTATGTTTCACCAATGAACGAATCTGAGATCAAAAGCTCAGCAGCCTATCTTCTGTTCTACCGAAGAGTTGGAAGTGAAACAGAGGCACAATCAGCTGAGGTGTTGAGGACCGATATGGATTAGTCAAGACTCAACTCTCATAATGGGAACATCACGAATTTTGTGCATTGTTTTGAAGACGCATAGGTCTATCTCACTCTATTCGTTCTTAGTTCAAGCTGGTGGTTCGGTTTAGGAGCGCTGCTTCAGATTTTATGATATTTAGGCAGATTTAGGTTCGGAAAAAAAAAATTTGTTAGGGAATTTTTCGGATAGTGAGTCAAGGAATGAACAGATTTAGAGGAGCTAGAGATATGAGTTTGTGAAGCAACCTTTGTCAATATTGTTAGTATGTTGCACACTCTAATTAAGATCTCTCTTCTTCGGAACTTACTTGGAAAACATTATGTTGTAGATTGTGAACATGACATTGATGCGCTTATGATTTTCTGATAGTATTGATGCGCTTATGATTTGTGATGATCTTATTGATGCGCTTATGAAGAAACTATAATGTGAATTGATCACTAAAAAATAACTGACATTCATTCAACTTTAATCTGTTCTTGTCTGAAAAGATTATGGAGTAGGTCCGAAACATAATAAATTTTGTTGAGTATGTTTGTAATCCAAGTGAAGTCTCTAAAGGTAATTTGTACATCAACATCATCACCAGGGCCGGCCCTGTCTGTACAGAGGTCGATGGTTTTCCATATTTGATACACCTTTCAACCAAGAAGGATCCTCCAAAACAACACTTCAAGCATTTATTTCTAGTTGGTGCTTCTACTACCCTTTTCTAGACATTAGCTTCTCTTGGTGCATCGACAGCGATAGAATTTGTCAGTGCTTCGACAGA
Organism: Sinapis alba; assembly: GCA_012274485.2. NCBI lineage: Eukaryota > Viridiplantae > Streptophyta > Magnoliopsida > Brassicales > Brassicaceae > Sinapis > Sinapis alba. The sequence goes on from MU105598.1 coordinate 27,055, forward strand.
ATTTTGTCCACCTAGAACTTTTTTTTTTAATCCACAAATCTGAACTGAATTGAACAGTCCAGTGCCATGCCAAGTCCATTAATCATTCTCTTGAAAAAATATTGACATTTTCATTTCATATGGATTTAAGAAAACGTACATTTGCTCAAAAAAAAGGATTTAAGAAAACGTACAATACAGACTTTAAGGTTGCCGACAAAAAAAAAAGACTTTAAGGTTCTGAATTTTGATATTGTTAAGTTACTAAAGCGCTCTCTGACGCTTTTCTCTAGGTTGTCTTACCGTACCGGCTTTCTCATCCACGGTTTACAACCACCCGGTTTATTTCCTCTTTTGGCTATGTGTTTCAAAACGAGTCATCTTTTCCGATGTTCGTATCTGTCATAGAACAATCCTATGGCTCTTTTAAATCTCTTATATTCTCATTTCTTTAATAAAATATAGAAATCCGATTTTGCTCTTTTCTATTTTCAAAATTATTATTTTCTAAAATAAATAATAATTTTAAATTTTCAAATTTTCAAATTTTGGATACTACATTATGTCGTATAGTTTTACTTAGTTGTTCTAAGTTGTACTTCGTTCTACTAGGTAATATTGATGTTTAGTTATACTGAATTATACTTGGTTATACTAAGTTATACTGGGTTATACTGGGTTAGACTGAATACTATTGACTACTACTGAGGTGTAGTTATACCAAATTTTAATAAGTTATACTTGTTATACTGAGTTTTACACTAGTTATACTTGTAATATTGCGTACTACTAGTGAGTTGGATATACCGAGTTATACTAGTTATATTTAGTTATACTTGTAATATTGTGTACTACTAATGTGTTAGGCATACATCATTATACAATGTTATACTAGTTATACTGAGTACTACTAAAATCATATCTGAAGATGAAATAAATTAAAAAAACAAGAAAAATACCTTAAAAATAAGAATAAGAACAAGAAAACCTCTAAATCATAAAAATTCCAGAATCTTCTTTCACAACCTTATATCGGAAACATACATAACAAAAAGAATAGAAACAAATCACTAGAGATCGAAATCATAGATCTATTGATGTCCTTTTCCACCATTATCGAAGGCCTAACTGCTGTGATTTCTTCTTTAGTTTTGGTAGTCAGCGACCTTACGACGTTGTATCGGGGTTATATTAGTCGCCGCATTTTCTAGAGAAAGAGAGAAGAATCACCCAATCTGTTTAAGTTTTTGTGGTTGAAGTTTACAGAGGAAGAGAGAAATCAAAGAGAAGAATATAAAAAGAGAAGAAGAGAAAAATAAAATGAAAAAGAACTGTCAGCGTCACATTATTAGAGATTAGGTCTAAGGGTAAATCAGTAATTAACTTAATTTTTGACTTTTTAATAAATCAAAACAATATTAAAAATAGACTAGGTCCTTGGGAGATTGTTTTTTCATATATGGGGGTATGAGAGGAGATGTTTATTTTCAAACAACCTTTACTCTGAGAAACTCACCAACCTGGTTTCATTTCCCTCTTTGGAAAGTTTTCAAATCTACAATACCGCCATTTAACTCAGTCGTCACTTTTTTTACTGGCGGTGGCCGGAGAGGCACTTACCTTGCTCTGCTACTTTCTACCAGGACCTCTCTGATGGTTTTGGTGTTCATTACTTTCACCTATTCTACTGAGCGGCTGTAAGAGTCGACTGGTACTCATCTTGCACACTTGGTTGGAAGCTCTCCCTAACCTTTTCCAGCTTCATTTCTTACGTTCCCTTTCTACACAAAATCTCGTTGAAAGATTACCTCTCTCAAGCCTCGACACTTGTCTAACCTCAAGCATCTCCCAAGTCTCTATATTGGTCTCACCTCAAGCATTTCTCATGGCTAGATGCTTTTTAGCTGAATACAAAGGTAAAGCTGTTGCTGGTAACTCCATGGCACCTCTACGCATAAGAATCCGAGCTCCTGATTTCGACCCGTCGGAACTCATCAAGGAGAATATGCTCACACTTGTCGGTCGGCTTACAAATCTAAGGGAACAAGAGACGAGCTCAGTTATCCCTTATCTTGCTATGAAATGGAACATGGAACCTTCCTCAGTCTCAAACTTAGGAAGAGACTGCTTTCAGTTTCGGTTTGCCAGGGGGGAAGATATTTGTGAAGTGTTAAGCAACAAACCTTACTAGTACGGGCGTTCGATGATTATTGTCCAACGCTGGAACCAATAATTTCTCCTAACTTTCCGTCATAGATCTCGTTTTGGATAACTCTCAAAGGCCTTCCTGATAGAGTAGCCGATAGTAACCAATAGGTGTAGATTCAGTTGTTTAGTCTAAGAATGCCCAAAAGAGTCTACAAACTTGAACGTGTTGAGATCACCAATGATCTAGCCGAAAACAAGGGTTTAAAAGCAAAGCTTCTGTTTTATAAATCAATAATAATGTGTTTCTCACAAATCCAAGAGATCACTATTTATACTAGTAGGACAAATCCTAAGTCCTTAAGGATTATGATCTAACACTTATCCATAAGTCTTATTCCTAACCTTTTAATAAAAAGGAAACTAAAATGAATTCAAAAATTATAAGGAGAATAGAAAAGAAATCCATAACCGAAAAGGAGAGTAATTTCCATGGTGCATAAGGTCACCCGGGGTAGAGAAAGATCCGCCTTCGGATCTTCAGTAACATTGTGACCCACAAAGGGAATGAGATGTTTGATATTGAAAACATCAGAAAATCGTGCGTCCGATGGCAACAACAATCGATAAGCATTGTAGTTAATCTTCTCAACAACCTCCAAAGGACCTATCTTCCGAGATTTCAGTTTGTTGTATTCTCCTGGCGCAAAACGTTCACGTGTGAAGACTGCCCATACACGATCTCCTACCTTGAACTGCACATCCCTTTTATGACAACCAGGACTTGCCTTGTATTTGGCAGAGGCGAGCTGTAAGTTGTTGTGTAATTGAGCATGAACCATCGAGACGTTAGCAACAAAATCCATTGCCTGGCCATGGTCTCTAGACGCATCCGAAGCAACACCAAGATCCAGAGTACCACGTGGAACAATGCCATAAACCACCCGGAAAGGACAGAAACGAGTGCTCTTGTTCACTGCATGATTATGAGTGAACTCCACTTGACATAACACTGACTCCCAAGACTTTATGTTGTCAACGACCAAACAGCGAAGCATATCGCCCAGTGTTCTGTTTGTGACTTCCGTTTGACCGTCAGTTTGTGGGTGATAAGCTGAACTCATGTCAAGACTAGTACGTAACAGACGCTATAAGGAACACCAAAAATGACTGAGAAAACGCGAGTCCCTGTCTGACACAATTGATAATGGCAATCCGTGAAGTCGATAAACCTCACGAAAGAAGAGTGTAGCGACCTGTACTGCATCCATTATTTTTTACAGGGAATAAAGTGAGCCATCCTAGAGAAGCGATCAACGACTACAAAGATGGAATCATGGACACGTTGAGTACGAGGAAGACCCAATACGAAGTCCATACTAATATCAGTCCAAGTCTGGGTTGGAATAGGAAGTGGAAGGTAAAAACCCGAATTAGAGGCATGTCCCTTTGACCGCTGACACGTGACACATCCTGCAACAAAGCGGTACACGTCCCTGCACAAGGAGGGCCAGAAATAAGCGTCCATTACCAACTGTACTGTACGATCCCGTCCCACGTGACCTTCCTCGTGTAGTTCTGTTATTATCTTAAGGCGCAGGATGCTTTCCGGGATGCAAAGACGGTTTCCTCGAAAGATAAAGCCATCCTGAAGCACAAACTCTTCATGAGAACCATTGTGTAAAGAGGACCATATCGATTGGTGCTTGATCACGAATGTGAACTGTTGTAGGAATGCTATTCAAGAGGCAAAGCACGATGAGATCTTATATTGACTTCCCAAGTGTTTTAAAGCATCATGGTCAGTGTAGAGGATGAATTCTTGATGGAACAGGTAATGTCTCCAATGTTTAATAGCCTGCACAATAGCATAAAGCTCCACGTCATAGGTACTGTAGCGAGCGCGCAAACCAGCAGTTTTCTCGCTGAAAACGTAATAGGATGTCCTCATTGGCTAAGAACCGCGCCTATCCCAAGTTTACATGCATCACAGTGGAGCTCAAAAACTTGTGTAAAATCTGGTAACGTTAATATTTGTGCTGATATTAGGCATTGTTTAAGATTTTCAAAGGCTGTATTAGCCTCAGCAGTCCAAAGAAACGTTGAACCCTTCATGAAATTTGTTAGAGGCGCTGCTATATTGCTAAAGTGGTGTACGAATCTTCTGTAAAAAGAAGCGAGGCCATGAAAGCTTCGTACATCGCTAATAAAACGCGGCGGCGTCCATGACTTGATGGCTTCTACTTTGCTCGGGTCAACCTGTAGACCTTTATTGAAGACTATGTACCCAAAAAGAGCACGTGATTGACGCCAAAAACGCATTTGTGGCGTGCGGCAAAGAGCTTCTCGCGACGTAGTACCGCTAACACATCTCTCAAGTGGGACAAATGTCTCTCCAAATTGGTACTAAAGATCAAGATGTCATCAAAGTAGACGACAACATATTTCGTAATGAACGGCCGAAGTGCTTGATTCATGACATGAATGTGTTTATTGTTCTAGCAGAGTATAAATATCCTAAACAATTAACTATCAAACTAACCCTAATGTTAACATACAAAATAATATTTTTGCCAAGAGAGATCATGTGTAGTACTTAGAAACTGAATCCACAAAGAGCAATGACATACAATATATTTCTTATTTCTAAAGACTAAGCTAGGTAAATATATATATTAGTGGTGAACAATCAATTAAGGAAATATTCCTTATCAAAGGGTAGTAGGGATGCAATATGGAAATATGCTATTTAATGCAAATATGGAAATATGATATTTATTTAACTAAATGTAAATGTAAATATGTTAGATCTAGGGTTTCAAGCCTAATCGATTATAGGAAATATGAAGCACGAAAATGTAAATATACTAGAACTCAAATATTAACTATTCTGATTTTTTTAACTCCAACTCTCGTATGCGAGCAAAAGGAAAGATCATCGATTGACAGCTAAGACATGGTGTCGATCGACGGTGAAACCATAAGGAAGTGTGGGGCAAGATTTGATAAGTCCACCAGACTTATTAGACCAGCTCTCGCATGCGCCTAACAGCCTAGTTCAACATAATCTATTCTGGCACATAACCTACTTTCGTAGTTGTCCATGTCCTATCATCGAGATCCTAGTTAGCTATTCTAGAATGCAAGCATTAAGTAAAACTCAATTGGTGGATATTAACTTAACCTAGCAATCCTACTTTTGGGCTAATCCATGATTGCTATCATTCGACCCTACATCTAAATAATAACTACTCAAACATGATCTTTGTCATAGATGAAATATATGCAAAATAGAAATTAAATAAAAACCAAAGGAGTTCCAGGAGAACTCTGAAGGAGTTCCTCCTTTCTCTCCTAACCCTAATAAAATAATAGTAATGCTTTAGAATAATTCTTGGTTCTCTTTTTCTTTCTCTGTCTTCTCAAGACATAAATATAAAACCCTAAATCTAGGTTAAAACTCGTCCATGATATTTTTTTCATTCTGACTTGGGCTTGAAATCTGTTGTCGTCGAGTTGGTCATCGATCGATAGCAAGTGTGCTGCATCGATCGACCTTGATCTTTAATCATCGGTCGACTCCAAGTATGTGTCGTCGATCGATGGCTTCTTCGACTCCTTAAATGATCAGCTACGAATTCTTCTCCTCTAAATGCTCTAAAAGCTCCAAATATCTCATATATCTCCAAAACGTTCATGGACCTGTAAATACTCTAAAACACAGCATATACACCCATAATAGACCCTAAATAAAGCCTATAACATGGCCTGAAACTGGTAATAAATAGGCTATATTAACTCCCCCAGACTTAACATTTTGCTTGTCTATAAGTAAACAAAGTCTGTGAAAGAGGTTTTGAAAAGTGGAGACTCACATAACATCTAAGTATAACTATCACTCTACTTTGTTGCATCCACATCCTATCAAGTCAATCACTAAGAAGCTTTATGTACCCTATCCTAGTATAATAACCAAATTCATTCTACCAACAACTTAGCAAATACTAGTCTGACTCGCCTCTCTATTGATCTCATTTCTTTGCATAAAATAAAAGTGCAGGCTTTACCTTGGGAGTATCGATCAAAGCACATGAATTCTTATCTCTACAAGTATCTAAACAACTAGGCACAAAGTCTTCTCTGATTCCTTTGTTTCCTCTTTTCTCTCTTCTCTGAATCTTTTTGGATCTCAAACTTAGTGGACAATGATGCCATCTTATTTTTGATTTTCTCTTCTTCTTCTTTTATTTTTTTATTTTTTCTTTTTGGGCAAAGTTGTAGGCGAATAGTGGGGCATTGGTAATTTACCTACCCCTCGCTTCCAACAATGTGTGATCATTCCACCGAATTGGAATAGTGGGGTCATTGATAATTTACATACCTCTCTGCATCTCGGGAAGTCATTTGATTCTTTTAAGCTTTAAGTAGATGCTGAAGAGAGAGAGAAGAGAATCAAAGGTGCAATGACTTGTACATACAGACTTGCAGAAAGAATCTGATCCAGTGTATACTAAGCCCCAAAGCAAGCTAATAATATCAGGATTAGAGTTGGAAATCAGCAAACAACCTTGTAAGAATGGTGATAAAGTGTGGTTAGTCAATAATAAATCTTGATCATAGTCCCCTTCATGAATCAATAATTTTTTTTTTTGAAAAACTTATATATATATATATATATAGCAAATAAAACTCAAAACAAATCAAATAGCATTAGCGAACCTCTCCCAGACTTAAATTACATTGTCCCCAGTGTAATCCATCCATGATTGGTTAGGAAAAATTAATTCATAAGTAAATAGTTTAGTAGGAAAACTCGATACCTCTCTCTGTAAGAGAGTGTCGATCGATGGTAGGCAGGTGGGATCGATCGATGTTCATGATCCATTATCGAACGATGGTTCCTCAATGGTGTCGATCGATGTTGCATATGTAAGTTTCTTCTTCTTCTTTTTTTAGTAAGTATAAGACTCAAAATAAAACATAATATCAGTAAACCTCCCTCAGACTTAAACAACACTATCACAAGTGTTATACAGTCTGAGATTGGTGGATAAATAAATCAAATGACCCAATTTAACAAAGAAAAAATGATATACATGCTTGCTGATGGTGACCGTCGATCGACACAGTTAAGTGGCGACGATAGATACTAGGGTTACGCCGTCGATCGACAGTGATCAAGTGTCGGTCAATGATCTGTTGCAGACTATCTTCCTTCTTCTTTAAAAACTTGTAACCATATAATAAAATCCAAAATTAAACTAATATAATCAAAATAATAATTAAAATTTACCAAACAATGGGTTACCTCCCACTTAGCGCTTGGTTATAGTCTTAAGCTCGACGTTGTGAACTTTCTGACTAGTATGGAGGTGGATCAACACTTGGATAACAAGTGTCTACATCTTCTCTGCTCTTCTGAAACCATGTGCCAATGAAGCTCCTCATTGCGTCATCTCTTCTGGTTTTCTCATTCTTTGTAACCTCTTTAACAACCTCCATTGAATGCATTCTCCTTTGTAGGTTCTCAATATTGCGTTGTAGCATTCTAAGTCTTGCAGCTGTAGTCTCTGATATATCTTCCAACTGTTGAGAAATATCTTCCTTCATTAGGCTCTGGGAAAAAGCAATATCATCGAACCTATATTCCAATTGTGTTTCTGCTGATGTCTTCTGTCTGTTGGCTTAAGTGTCGATCGATGGTCGTAGGGTGCCGTCGATCGATGCTCGTTCATTTGTCCAAATCGCATGATGTCTTTGTATAGTATCCAAATTTTGCTTCATCTCATCCATGCATGTAGTCAAACCGGTGAAGCAGTTGTCAATATGATAGTAGACATCATCAAGCCTCTTGTAGAAATCATCTAGTGAAATCTCTTGAGCTTTGTAGATCCCATGCACAGTATCATCAATCTCTGCTCTGTTGTATGTCCTTTGATTCTCCATAGACATACTGATCTTTGCTGCATGTTTTGGTAAACATATGTAGCTTTGCTCAAACATAGTAGCTCTCTCTAGAACTGCTCTGATGTCTTCAACTTGCACATTCACTACTCTTCCGTCTATAGCTCGCACATTATCATTCTCATATCTGTAGATACCATACTCATCTTTCTTTTCCCAACGGAAAATTCTTCTGCCCTTAGCATCAAAGGCTCAGGCACCTTGCTCGATACAGCCGTCGATCGATGATGGGTTGCTCCCGTTGATCGATGCTGAAATCTCTGGATTATAGGCAGTGGAAGTACGCAGTTTGTGTACCTTCGGAAGGGTGCTGTCGATTGATGCACGCTGTCTGTCTTCGATCAATCTAGGATGTTGAGAAGTGTATGGAATATTACGGTTCGGGACTTTCTTATGCTCCTCAGTGTCGATCGACGCTGTGAGAGGTGCGTTGATCGATGACTGTTGTTGTTATCCAAATAATTTGCCCGATCCAGTAGCCATAATAAGGGCATTTGCTACATTCTCCTTGGATATATGTAGGATTCTTCCAAAAAGATTTGTGCATGTCCCTTTGGGTCTTAAAAATTCCCAACTCATCTGGTCTAAGATGACCAGATCTCTTCTCTTGTTCTGCAGTTGAATCTAGTTCGGACTCTGCTTCTTGGTCAATATCGATGGATGGCGAATGGTTGCCGTCGATCGATGTCGATTTCTAGAGTTGATAGGAAATTGAAAAACACCAGTCTCTTCTATAGTAATACCACGGTACTCAATTATATCTTCTTCTATGTAATCTTTGTCGTACCCGAGGTAGACTGGGGTGTAACTGCCATCTGCGTAGCAGGTGTTGATCGGTTCTGGAGTACTTGTGTCGATCGATAACAAAGGGTGGGCGTCGACCAATTGATGAACAGCAAATGCGTCGATCGATGCTCTGGGTTGGGTGTCGATCGATGCTCCATCTTCAGACTCTTTGTTGAAGTCATAATCGCAGAAGCATGTGTCCACAAGTTCTGCATCATTATACAAGTCAATCAGAGTAGCCTTGCTCTTATTCTTGATAGGTTCATAGAAAATATTTTGATCAATTAAGGATAGATACAACATGTTTATCTTCATATCGCATATAGCTCCCATGGTAGCCATAAATGCTCTCCCAAGTAGTAGTGAAGAGTTCCAATTAGTCTGGATATCCATCACATGGAAGTCTATCGGGACTAGGACATTCTGAATCTGCAGTAGGACAATTCTACAAATACCCCCTGAATCTATTCTGGAGCAATCCACAAAAACGAATGAGTCACTGGAAGACTCCACTCTCAGGTTCAACATTTTTGCCATAGCTCTGGGTATGATGTTCATTGATGATCTAGTGTCATAGAGAGCATTGGGAAACTCGTGACCTTTGATCAAACATGGCACCACGAACTTCCCAGGGACACTTTTCTTCTTCAGAATGATCCTCTGCTCTGGAGTTGTCATATTCTTGACTTCTGGTAGATGAATTCATTTCGTTGATGGGAACCATCGATCGATTCTACGATTGCTACGTCAATCGATGGTCGAGAATTTTCCCGATTCTGCTAACTCTACAGATAACGTCGATCGATTGTCATTGGCTTGTGTCGATCGATGTTTGTGCGATCTATCAAACAAACTCGAATTTTCTACACAGAAATCCTCCTCTTGTAGTCTTTCTCTATTGACTTCTACCCACAAATCATCACCAGTCAATGCATTAAAGTGGTGATTATGTCAAGCCTCTATTTTCTCATTGATCAGGCTCTCACGTCTCCTAATATTTTCACTTGTCTGCATCATCTGATTCTCCAGCTTCTTTACATGGGTGTTGAGATTTTCGAATTTGGTGTTGCGGTTGAGGTACAGCCCATCTATCTTTCTATTGAAATCCACAGTCATCTTTTGATGTCCCTCTAAAACTTTGTCAACCATTGCTTCAATCTTGCTTCCTTGAGCTTCTGGAGGAGGGTTATGGTAATAAGAAAATTCACAGGCTCTGTTATTGTTGAAGGGACTTCGTTGTGAACCCTGATTAAAATTACTCTTTGACCATTCCCATAGGATTTCCAGTTGAATCCTGGATTCCTTTGTCTTTGGAAACCATTCCCATTAATGTATTTCACATCCTCTTCTTCAATCTCATAGTCTCCAGACTCTATTGCTTCTACTTCTGCAAAAGTGACCTGCTTCCTGAGAAAATTTTGAACACTATCAAGTTTTGCCTTGACTTCTTCAATCTGTTCCTTGTTCAATTTTGGAGTTGATTTCTTTCTCTCAAAATATGTGTTCTTCGTGCTGCTGCTGGATGTCAGATTCTCAATCAATTTTGTAGCTTCTTCAGAACTCATGGTGCTGAAATTTCCTTCACTAGTTGTGTCCAAAGCCATCTGGTATTGTAATTCAATACCTCTAAAGAATTTTACGAGAAGCTGCACTTCGTGTAACCCATGACGTGGACAATCTCTTTGGTATGATTTGAATCTGATCGAGGAGTTTCTGAAAGATTCTGAAGGGTCTTGTGAAAAAGTAACAATCTTGCTCCTCAGGTCTTCTGCTCTTGCGTCGTCAAAGAAGTTACGCAAGAAAGCGTTCTTGATGTCAGTCTAGGATGTCAGGGATCCTGGTTGTAACTACTCGAGCCAATATGAAGCTTCTTCAACAAGTGGGTACCTGAAGAGCTTACAAAAGAGATAATCTTCAGGGACTCCATTGGCTTTAATAGCAGTCACTAGATCGTCAAATCGCTCCAGATGATCCATAGGGTGCTCATGTCGCAACCCATGATAGGGTGTTTGTGCTACAAGTCCGAAGAAGGTGGGCTTGATTTCAAAATCGTGTCTTTGAAAAGCTGGAGGACGAATGGCGGATCTGTTGGTGTAGAACTGGTCTGGACGGTTGTAGTCAGCTAGTGTTCTCTGAGCAGCTTGGGCATTAGCTTCAGGTTGAGCTTCTGCAGCGTCTGCTTCTTCTTTTGTATAAGAGATTATGGTCCCATGATCGTCTATCTTCTGACCTGCTGCATTCCGTAGGGGACCGTCGGGGTCACGCATGTCTCCATTCTCATCCCTAACAATATTAAAGTTGCAACCATCTGAACTCGTCTGATTCCGTCGATCGATGCAGGTAGGTTGATGTCGCTCGATGATGGTAAGTTGTTGTCGGTCGATGTGGGTAAGTTGCTGTCGATCGGTGCTATTTTATCAGTGTCGGTCGATGCTAGAGTTCGGATATCGGTTGATACAGTATGTAAAGGAGTGTCGGTCGACGCGGTACAGGTGTTGTCAATAGATACTTGTCGTCTTTCTTTGCGGATCGTACGTTCAATTCTGTCATGATCAGAGAATGCTAATTCTTGTCCTTTATTGCTCTTGGTGCTTCTTTGCATGTACCTAAAAACAAAGGAAAAGAAAAATTAGTAATCTGAAAAAGTAGTAAAAAACTAAACTAAATCCTAGAAATTAAATCTAATGGTGATCAATGCTCCCCGGCAACGGCACCAAATTTGACAGCGGTGTGTGTAGTGTTCTAGCAGGGTATCAATATCTTAAAATCTTAAAAATTAACCCTCAAATTAACCTTAATCTTAACACACAAAATAATACTCTTGCCAAGAGAGATCAGGTGTAGTACTTAAGGATTGAATCCACAGAGAGCAATATATATAATAGCGATGAACAATCAATTAAGAAAATATTCTTTATCAACAAGTAGGAATGCAATATGGAAATATACTATTTAATGCAAATATGAAAATATGATATTTAATTAATTAAATGTAAATGTAAATGTAAATGTAAATATGCTAGATCTAGGGTTGTAAGCATAATGGATTACAGGGAATAGGAAGCATGGAAATGTAAATATACTAAAACTCAAATTTTAACTATTCTAAACTTTTTAACTTCAACTTTCGTATGCTAGCAAAAGGAAAAACCATTGATCGATGGCTAAGGCCTTGTGTCGATTGACGGAGAAAACAAAAGGAAGTGTGGGGCAAGATTTGATAAGTCCACCAGACTTATTAGACCAGCTATCGCATACGCCTAACAAACTAGTTCAACAAAATCTATTCTGGCACAAAAACTACTCTCGTAGTTGTCCATGTCCTATCATCGAGATCCTAGTTAACTACTCTAGGTAGAAAGCATTAAGTAAAACTTAATTGATCGATATTAACTTAACTTAGCAATCCTACTTTTGGTTTAATCCATGATTGCTATCATTCAACCCTAAATCTAATTGATAACTACTCAAACATGATCTTTGTCACATAAATCATAGATAAAATAGATGCAAATAAAAATTAAATAAAAACCAAAGGAGTTCCAGGAGGACTCTGAAGAAGTTCCTCCTTTCTCTCCTAACCCTAATAAAATAATAGTAATGCTGTAGAATAATTCTTGGTTCTCTTTCTCTTTCTCTGTCTTCTCAAGACATAAATATAAATTCCCTAAATCTAGGTCAAAACTCGTCCAGGGCATTTTCGTCATTCTAACTTGGGTTTAAAATCTGTTGTCATCGAGTTGGTCGTCGATTGATGGCAAGTGTGCTGCATCGATCGACCTTGGTCTTTAATCATCGATCGACTCCAAGTATGTGTCGTCGATCGATGGCTTCTTCGACTCCTTATATGATGAGCTACAAATTTTTCTCCTCTAAATGCTCCAAAAGCTCGAAGTATCTCATATATCTCCAAAACGTTCCTGGACCTGTAAATACTCTAAAACACAGTATAGACACACATAATAGACCATAAATAGAGCCTATAACATGGCATGGAACTGGTATTAAATAGGCTATATCATTTCATTACTCTCATAAACGTACTTTGCACATTGGAAAGTCCAAATGGCATGAATGTCCATTCGAAAAGACCTTCACGTGTTTTGAAAGTTGTCTTTCATTCATCTCCAGGACGGATACGAATTTGATGATAGCCTCTATTCTACTCCAGTTTTGTAAATATTGTTGCCTTGCCGATTTGATCAAGAAGATCATCAAGGCATGGGATTGGAAACCTATAACAAACCGTTTTCTTGTTGATTGCACGGCTATCAACACACATTCACCATGACCCATATTTTTTTGGAATGAGTAAAGCGGGAACAGCAGCGGGACTTAACCTTTCACGCACATGGCCTTTTTGAAGGAGTTCTTCAACTTGACGACGTGGTTCATCATGTTCCTGAGGGCTCATTCTATAATGCGGTATGTTGGGAAGAACTGCATTAGGAACCAAATCTATATGATGCTGAATATCTCTCAATGGTGGCAAGTCACTAGAGAGTACGGCCGGAAAGACGTCATGAAATTCATTGAGCAACAGGGTGAATGATGGAGATGGTTCACTATTGGTAGTCAATGTGACTGGTGAACCGACAAGAGCCCACAAAACATCAGTACCGTGAATCTGCTTCTCAAAGTCTCCTTTGGGAAGTGTTAAAAGTGATTTTGCCGATGGGGTGTTGTTTTTGTGAGGAGCGCTAGTGATTGGTTCATTTTGCTCCTTAAAAGGGAGCAGTGTAATCGTACGGTTCTCAAACAAAAAACTATAAGTGTTTGCTGTACCACGACGAATAGCATTACGATCAAATTGCCAAGGTCATCCTAGGAGTAAGTGGCAAGCGTCCATAGGAATAACATTGCAAGTCCCTGAATCTTTGTAATTTCCTATCGAGAAGGAGACGAGAACTTGCTTGGAGACATTGATTTCAGTGCCGTTGTTGAGGCAGGCAAGCAAGTAAGGTGATGGGTGAGGTGTGACTGTGAGGCCGAGTTTCTGAGTCGCTTCATATGACATAACATTAGTGCAAATACCTGAGTCTATAGTGAGTTTGCAAACGCAGCTGTTGATGGTACATGTTGAGAGAAACAGGTTGGTGCGGAGCCATGATTATTGAGATGCTTTTGGAAGGAGGAAATTTCGACGGATACTAAGTTAAGACCCATGTTGCCCCGAATAATATCTATATTTTCTTCATCTGTAGCATCGTAGTCGTCGTACCGTGGTTCGCTATCTTCTTGTTCATGAGCCATGAGCCTGCACTTTGTCTGTTTGGGACAAGTGGTTTGAATGTGACCACATTCCCCACAAGAGAAACATTACAGGGCGTTGGTGCGCGGTGGTCTTGACGAGGTAATAGAGTCGGTAGTGAGGCCTGTTTTTGCCGATTCTGAGCGTTGTGTTGTACCTTCAGTACTTAGTGTAGAAGTTTAATTCGTTGTCGAAGGTGGAAAACAAGATCGCGAGACAGAATTCCAGGATGATCGTAGCTGCAACTCCATGGAGACCGCACGTTGGTAAGCTTCAGAAACTGACGTTGGATTAAACTGCTCCAGAGCTATTTAGAGCTGAAAGCGTAATCCTCCGATAAATCTTGAGATTAGTTGTTTCTCAATTTCGCTAATAGTCATCCAAGCTGTCATAAATAAAAATTCTGAGGCATAGTCCTCCATAGTATGTGTACGCTGTCGTAAGTTTTGCAGTTTATTGTATAGGGTGCATTCATAATTATATGGAAGGAAAGCGTGACACATATGTTTTGTTAAGCGAGTCCATGAATCAATACGCGGTTTGTTGTTTTGTCGGCGTGACTCTTTGAGTTGTTGCCACCATGCCATATCTCTTCCTTTGAAGCGAGTTACGACAAGAGAGACTCAAATTTTATTGGGAACTTGTCTATACTCAAGAATTTCTTCCACCATATTAAGACAATCGATGGAAGTCTTCTGCGTTTAGTGTTCCGAGGAACTCCGGAATATCTGAACAAAAACTGGATTCCCAGCGAGGTTGATTATTTGCTCGTCGGTCCTGGTCTTCTCGTTGATATAGATTTTCTTGTTGATTACCACGTTGTTGATTTTTGTCAATTCCTTGGTCAGCAAAAACGTTTCCAGCGATCTCATCATCATCGGATACGGCATCTTGAGCATCCTGTTGTCGAGGTCGTGGACCGTGTTGATCTCCTTGAGCTTCGTGTTGAGTGCGTTGCTCCTCAAGAAAGGTGGTAAGGGCTTCTTGAACTGGTGTCTGCAATGCTCCTTGAAGGTTTGTGGTAAACGTTTCGAACATAAGGCGTACCTCCTCCTGCTGTTCGTCCGTCATAACTCTTTGTGGTGCCATGATCGACTTGTTTGATTCTGATACCAACTGATATAGTAGCCGATAGTAACCGATAGGCGTAGCTTCAATTGTTTAGTCTAAAAATGCCCAAAAGAATCTACGAACTTGAATGCGTTGAGATCACCAATGATCTAGCCGTTAAAGCAAAGCTTATGTTTTATAAATCAATAATAATGTGTATCTTACAAATCCAAGAGATCATTATTTATACTAGTAGGACAAATCCTAAGTCCTTAAGGATTATGATCTAACACTTATCCATAAGTCTTATTCTTAACCTCTTAAAAAGGAAACTAAAATGAATTCAAAAATTATAAGGAGAATAGAAAAGAAATCCATAACCGAAAAGGAGAGTAATATCCATGCTGCATCACTTCTCCTCCACTACTGGCATGAAAAGGTGGTCGCAGCATAGGTCTAGAGTTGGGAGAGCTTGAAGATTATGAGGTCACTAGATCTTCAGCTCGTATCAGACTCATAGTTGATGGATTAAAGCCGCTGATAATGGAAACGGTTATTGGACTATGCATCTGGTGAAAAAACGTGTTTTAACACTGGAATATGAGAGATTGGGCAATCACTGCTCTATCTGTTTTTGACTCCTCTCATCTTCAATTTCGGTGTCCAAAAAAATCGCACACGGTGATGAATCCCCAACAGGAGGCTCCAACTACTCACTTGCGCAATAAGAATACTTCCCCTGAGAATCCTCTTCATCTCTGGAACACAAAGGCGGCAGCAGCCAGAGAAAACCGCCCTTTTCAGCAACGGGTTGACCGGCATGGTAAGCCGTTCAGGACCGAGAAACAAAATTTCTCCAGCGACAAGAAATCTCCAACCTTTTCCTGAATGCGAAAAGCAAATTACCAATAAGGATCAGAGGGACCAACAATATTCTTCCCCAACATACACAAGAAGATGACAACCATTTCGAGGAAGGAAGGGAACAGGAAAATGACAGGAATACAAATAGACATTCACCAAACATTCAATGGAGAGCTAAGTCCCGAATAACAAACCAAGAAGCTAACTCTTCTGCAATCCCTGCTCATAGCAACAGATCCTCCATAGGACGCAACCTCAATATTTCAGACTTCCCACCACTTCTAACTATTCCGACTACAGAGGAAGTCATGGAGGAGTTGCGAGAGGTTACTCTCCATAATATGAACTGCACAGATCCTGTCAAAAGGGCTGCAAGACAACAAAGGGTACTTCAAAGTGAGCTGGATGGAACGGTGGAAGCGACGGCCGCTAACTTTATCCAAGATTCTACTTCTGCTGCCATGGTACTTGCAGACGCAAATGCCCCTCAAATCCTGATCCCTGCATCGCAAGCGCTCGATCCACAAGCGGCAGTACCTTCGGTTCTACCAGCAAACCCAACCAAGAAACGGTGATACCAGCAAAACAGGCCTAAGATAAACATGCCTCATCAAAGCTTACCTCATCTAGGAATACGGACAGGCTCAGTCCAGGAACCTTCTCGGGTATGGGATCGAAAAAGAGAATGATGGCTCGTCTGCAAGCTTCTCCGGGAACATCCAAGCGACCTGCTATGAGACCCAATTCAAGACATGATAGACAAGCTTCCTCATCGATGGCACCACCAATTGTGTTGATCCCACCAGTTTCGAAACAGCAGATGAGTTTTCCTCTACAAAATCCTGATCTTCCTTAGCGATGCTGAACTGGAACTGCTGCGGGTTGGGGAACACTGCAACAGTCCAGGAAATTAGGGAGCTTCATCAACAAGCCTCCCTTGATATAATCTTCCTCATGGAGACCAAGAATCCGGACGCAATTGTACTAAAGGAACTCAATTTCTTAAGCTTGATGCATAGATTTCTAGTTCCCCCTGAACGACCAAGCAGTGGCGGCCTAGCACTTTTCTGGAGACAAGACATTAATCTTCAGATTCTTTCCTCTTCGAAAATGTAATCGATACAATTATCTCTTAGAAAGTAGCATCTTTATTTGCCACTTTTGTGTATGGAGATCCTGAAGTTCTAAACCAAAGTATTATATGGGATTCACTTACTGATATGGCCCTCTCAAGAAGGTCGTCTTGGATATTTGCAGGGGTACTTCAATGAGATTATATATAATACTGTAAAATCTGGTGGTCCAGAACGGGCACAAGGAACCTTAGCAGCTTTTCGCAATTTCATTGCCATCTGTGATCTCTTTGATCTCAAACATGCTGGAAACTGTTTGTCATGAAGAGGAAAGAGAAGAACTCGCCTCATTTTTTTGCAGATTGGCTAGAGTCCTTGTAAACCCAACTTGGTCTGACCAATTTCCGACGGAACGATGCCATTATCTAAACTTCAAGAGCTCGGACCACAGACCTATGATCACAATCTTTGACTCCGAAAAAAGACGTAGAAATCTCTTGTTCAGATATGATCGCAGACTTCGGGATAACATTGAGGTCAAGAACCTGATCGCCGAGGTCTGGAATTCTGATCTTGATATGTATGTTGATGCAAGACTATCCTTTTGCCGCCTTGCTATTTCAACCTAGACACGGAAATAATTTTTCAACAGCAAAGAAGAAATTAATAATCTGAGACAGAGCTTGGAGGTAGCGGTGGCAGACCTACAAGGAAATGACGTTCTTATCACTTCTCTGAAATACCAAACTGATGCTGGCCTACAAAGCGGAAGAAGAGGTTTTTGCGTCAACGGAGAAGAGTTATGCTGTTGACAGTGGGTGATAAAAATTCAGGCTACTTTCATGCTGTAGTGAAGGGTCGTTGAGCGCGGAACAGGATGTCAATCACAGAGGATCAAGACAGTACAGCCTATTACGAGGAAGGCCAAATTACTGCCCAAATCTCCTCGTACTTTACCAATATCTTCTCCACATAACACACAAGCAACTCTACATCCGAGATGGTGGAGATTGTACTATCTGCCATTAATCCGAGGATGCAATGCAAAGAGAATAATTGGCTATCAGCCATCCCAGATACCATGGAATTGAAGAATGCTCTGTTCCTCATTCATCCGGACAAAGCTCCCGGACCAGATGGCTTCTCGGCCAGATTCTTTCACTCTAATTGGGACACTCTTGGACCAGCGTCAGTCACCGAACTTTAAGCTTTTTTAAGGACCGGTCTTATGCCAAAGGCGACCAATGTTACCTATGTCAGACTAATACCAAAGTTCCCAGGAGAAAAGTTAGTATCAGATTATCGACCAATAGCGGTTTGTAATGATACCTATAGGGTCATTACAAAGATTCTATCTCTACGTCTAAAGCAAACTCTCCAAGACATAATCTCTGAGACCCATTCCGCCTTTGTACCAGGACAAGCCATTTCCGAATAATGTGCTTATCACCCACGAAATCCTCCATACCCTCAAGATATATAGGCCATCGTCAATTTCTCCATGACAGTCTAGACTAGCATGAGTAAAGCGATGATCGTCTATAGTGGAATTTCATTAAAGTTGTACTTGAGCGGTTTGGTTTTGCATACTCTTTGGTCAATTTAATTATGCAGTGAATTTCCTCAGTGTCATACTCTTTCCTTGTCAATGACTCGGTTCATGACAAGATCCGTCCAGCTAGAGGCATCCGTCAAGGAGATCCGCTTTTACCATATATTTTCATCCTCTGCGGAGAGGTATTCTCGGGTCTCTGCAAAGGAGCTCAGCATAGCGGACATCTCTCTGGGCTAAGAGTAGCCACACATGAGCCTCATCTAAACCATCTTCTATTCACGTATGACACTATGTTCTTCCTAAACACTGATGAAGATAATTTCTCTACACTCATGGACATCCTTCAGCAAAGCACGATCTCCTTGGGACAGTTTACACCACCTTCAAATCGTATATTTCTTTCTCTGCCAAGACCCCTCAGGTAATACGGGAACATGTTAAACTACACTTCGGGATAGAGAAGGAAGGTGGAGTAGGAAAATATTTGGGCCTCCCGGAACACTTCGGACGTTGGAAAAATGATATTTTTATTGGGATAGTCGACCGCATTAGGACAAAGACAGCTTCTTGGTCCTCACGCCACCTATCAAGTGCAGGGAAGATGGTGATGTTGAAAGCGATTCTTACAGCCATTCCGTCCTAAGCGATGACATGCTTCCAACTTTCGTGAGTTTGTGTAACCGCATTCAATTTACACTCACTAGATTTTGATGGAACTCGTCACCAAACAAGAAAAAAATGTGTTGGGTAGCTTGGGATAAACTAACAACACCTAAGGCGCTGGGTAGTTTAGGCATACGAGACATTCAAGCGTTTAACACTGCTTTACTCGCGAAGCAAGCATGGAAGATTGTTACCTCATCAGATTGTTTGTTAGCTCAGGTTCTGAAAGGAAAATATTTATCCTAATCGTCATTCATTTAAGTCCCTCATACAAAGACCTCATCTCATGGATGGAGGAGAATTTTAGTAGCTAGAGATCTCTTACTTACTAACCTGAGTGAAGTTATTGGTGATGGAGAAATTACTACATTGTGGAAGGATCCTTGGCTGAGCACCATCCATCCTAGTACACCGATAAGCCCTCCTAAGGAAGTAGATATGGACCTCTTTCTTTCAGACCTCTTGTGCAGAGGAAGTGCAGAATGGAACATCTCGAAAATCAACAGCACTCTTCCCCACTGACTACCGGACATCCTTCGACTGAAACCAATTGTGATTGGAGCACCGGACTCCTTTGCTTGTCTGGCTACTAAGTCAGGGATTTACTCGGAAAAGCCTGGATATTTTGTCGCCGCAGCCACAAACCATTGGGAGAACAGAAATATGGCAGAGCCTCATCGAATCGAAGAGCATGCGCTCTATAAAGCTATATGGTCTACTAAAGTTTCCCCTAAGCTCCAATTGTTTTTGTGGAAGATAGTTCAAGGAGATCTCCCCCTAGGTGAGAACTTAGCAAAGCGAGGCCTTCTGAATAATATTTCTTGTTGCCACTGTGGAGATTTGGAAACAGCAGACCATGTTTTTCTATACTGCACTTTCACTCGACATATTTGGATTGCGTCTTTATGGAAACATGATCTTCTCAACTTACGAACCTTCCACCCTTAGGAGTTTTTGACACTTTCTTTCCTTGGATTTTCTGGGGAATTTGGACATCTAGAAATCACCTTATTTTTGAAAATAGGTCTTTCACACCTGGTGAAATCCTCTCGAAGTCCATCAGAAGCGTGTAGGAATGGTTTCAAGCTCAACCGCAGTCAGCTACGACACAAGCATTCAGGAACATAACACCTCCATCGTCTCTCCCTCTAGGCATCACCTGCTACACTGACGCTGCATGGAACGCTCCTAAAACCAGAACAGGTTGTGGCTGGTATTTTCCCAATCATATGTCAGACTCCGTGCTGCAGGGTACTAAGGTCTTTGAATTTGTCTCTTCCCTACTCATGGCGGAAGCATTAGCCATCCGATCGGCTCTCCTCCATGCTCTTGAAGCTGGATTTTCAGAAATCTGTATCAAATAGGATTGTCAAGCGCTCATCGTTGCCATCTCTTTGAAGCGTCATCTGGTGGATATCTACGGAATCTCTTCGGACATCGATTCTCTATCTTCTTTCTTTTCTTGCATTTCCTTTATCTACATTTCGAGAAATCTGAACTTTGTTGCAAATTCACTAGCTAAGTCTGTTTTGTACTCAGCTCCCACCAACTAGTTTGAGTTAGGTTGCTCTTTCTTTTTATAATATCCAGTGTTCAAAAAAAAAAGATTCTGAATTTTTATATGTTCATGTTGGTACTATGATGCATTCTATTTTCTTTTAAAATTGATTGATCATGGTTTTTGTAAGTTTCTGATCACAATATAAATCAAGTTTTAAAGTTTTTTTTATTTCTTTTATGTATAAGTCATTATATGTAGGTTAATGTACTTTTGGATAAGAATGGAGTTTTAGAACATTATGGAGCCTCATGAATTTAAAGCTGAAAAGTTTAAGTCAAAGTCGATCTAAGGATATGGTTTTTCGATCTAAGGATATGGTTATAATCGACTATTGGTGTCGGTCGATACCCCCGTGAACAAAGCAAAGACGTGTTTAACATTTCAAAAAATTGCAATCATGGCCTCAAGTTTATACTTATTTGCAAATAAGTCCAAATGATGTATGAGTCCATAATTAGGTTTTAGAAGTTTTGTATCATTATTCTATAATACTTTGAGATTTGGAGCAAAACTTTTTGGAGAGAGAAGTCAAAACACATACTTTATTGAAAGAAGATTTTGAACTCCTATTGTTATTCTTACTCTTTTTCTTAAGCAATTTATCATATCATGTTTTGTCTTTCATTGATTATGTTTAAATAATGCACTTGTTAGATTTAGGATTTTCAAGAGTTAAGAATGAATTATAAGGCTGAATTGAATTGCTAGGGTTTTCAAGAGAAGAGATTTTTATGAATTTTTATGAGTTTTAAGATGCAACAAAAAAAATATGAATATGAATCAGAATGATGGTTGATATGAATGATATGCTAATGATATGAAACAAAGTAAAGGATAGATAGATGGAGATAGAATCTTTTTCTGGATGTGTATCACTCTCAACAAGGATCGATGGGTGGAAGATGAACGATGATGGAACCGGTCTTTCTGGATGTGTATAACTCTCAAGATCGATTAGTGGTTGTAAATGGTTTGATAGATGCCACAAAGATCGATGGAAGAAATCGTTGATAATTCAGGTTGCTCCTAAGCTGCTTCTCACACACTCAAAATACTTAAAACAATAGTTTTGACAAAACTAGAAAAACTGAATAATTCATATTACTTTCAAGATGGGTTGATTTACAATGAAAAAAAAAAGACTAGAGCTTTATAGGCTCGACAAATACATATTCTAACAGTCATAAAATTACATAAGGAAGAAAATAATTCGAAATAAGAAACTTGGAAGTAAAAACTTTGATGGCTCCTTCAAAACTTTGGAGGCTTAATGAAGAGAATCTTGGTCAAGTGAATGTAGCTGATATTCTTATATCTGGAAGGTTTGAGGGGGTAAGTGAGATTCCTGGGAATCTTCTTTATGGTCTGGAAGGTTCTGATGTCATGCACAAACTCAAGAAAAAAGAGCTATTGGAGTTTGAATGCATAAGACTCCAAATAAGGTAAGTTGAAGTAAATGTAGATCCTCTAGATCCAATGCATGCTGGTACATGGTAAGATGAAGGCATCACGTCTTGGATGGTTAGATTGATCTTCTGGATGTCTTGGTTTGATTGGATAGCCTTCTGGTCCAGTGGAATTGATTTAGAAATGATCAAACCGAAAGATTGTCCAATCTTTCCATAAACTGCTCGGTTTGGCCGATTTTGGGAAATTAATCATAACTGCAAATTGCTTCGGTCCTTTCTCTTGATTTTGGGCTTTCTGGAAATATTATGGATCCATCTTGAATCCTTTGATTGTCTTTGTTTCAGGCCGCTTCTTCATTGCACTTAAGTCTTCTTCTAAAGCCTGGTACTCGCAGATGAACGGGCTAGAAAAGTTCTATATTGTAAAATTCAGAACTTCTTGGTCCGTATATCTTTGGATATAATTCAAATTGGGGTTGAGTCCTTCTTGAGTTTAGAATCCACTAAAATTAGTTTCATGTGGAAAATCTTTCTGGTTCTCGAGATATACTCCTTGGACTGGACCTATGTCGTTAGTATTGCCTAGGTAGTTGGTTTAGACGGTTTGATGAGGCTCTGGTCGAGCTGCTGATTTGGTGACCTCAATATCTCCTCCCCCTTGAAAATGTTTAGACCTTGAAACTGTATAACATGCACCAAAATAGAGCAAGTCAGATCTCATTCTCTTTTGAGAGTCTAGAGTCTTACCTTAGTATAATTTTGGTTTGGTGATGGATGGTGCATCTGGTGGCTCTTCTTTGAAAAGACAGGAAATGATCATGCCTATACTCTGGACTTGATTATTAAATCTATTCTGGATTTAGTGGTTCTCCAAATATTTGGTCGCCTCGTTTCTGATCTTCTTTGGAGTTGATTCTCCTAGCATCATAAGATAATCCGGTGGGATTTCTTTTAAGTTGTATTCTTTGCAACCTGAAAAATTCTCAACATTCTGTACATAAACCAAGTGAATTATATCTGATATTTCAGTTTGATGAAAAAAATGTGTTTAAGGTCGGAGCTACCTTGAAGGCATCAGCAAGTTGAAGAATTATTTTTTTCTTTAGACAACTTTGATAGCTTGTCGGTTCTTCTTGCAACTTTGGACCTTGGTTGGTATTACCTTCTTCTTGTCTTCTTGGATCAAAATTTTCTGGGAAAGACAAGTGCATTATATCTGGATAATCAAGTGTCAGAGAAATTTTAAGATCAGATAAACTTAACTTGCTTAGGCTGAATCTGAATGGAATTTGTTCAGCGTCTCTTTGATCTAGTTTCTGGACAGCATCTATTGATAGCATGGCTGAGGCTTCTTCTTGAAAGGTGTCATCAGTTTTTGGATATCCTATTTCTTTTCTTATACCTGTATCAAAACATCTTGGTAAAGACAAGTGTATTATACCAAAATAAAGGGATTTATGAACTGATAAAAACATAGAACAATTAACATTTAAGTCAGTTGTGGTCATAAGAACTTTTTGTTCTTCTTTGGCACGGAAAGTATATTAATCTTGTCATAGAATAAATAAGAATATTCTGGTCTAAAGTAAAATTTACCTCAGGTTTTAGCACTTGAACAATCCTTTGTTCAGATTTCGGTTTCCACTTGTGGTGTGGATTTTGATTGAGTTCATGTTCTTGTTTGGTCCTTGGAACTTCAGTAACCTTATGGCTCTCACTGTATCCCTGTACCAATAATATACACGTTTAAACCAGTATCTAAAGGTGGTGTTAGACACTTACCTTAGTTTGATACTTTGATCACTAGTTTTGGTTTATTAAGCAACTTTGATTGCTTTGTGCTTTGAGCTTCCTTCTGGCCCATTGGAAGGCTTTCTCTTGGTGTGTCTTCTTCTCTGTATTCAGGTTCCTTAAGAAATGTAATAACACTCTTGAACGAAGACAAGTGCATTATACAAGTAGTAGATTATTCATGAACCAAATTATCAAGTGTAGGTCTTACCTTAGTCTTTACTTGCATAGTAACTTGCTCTGGTGTTACTTTGGTTCTGCTCAAAATTTTTTGGCCTACACTTTTACTCATATCCCTGGCCTTTGGAATATCAATCTTATGGTCTAATTAATGGACAATGGTGTGCCCATAGTTTGGCTGAAAGTTGGCTTGTTGAAGCAAGCCTCTTTGACCCTCTTGTGGAACAACTTTTCTTGTCTCTTTTGGAACCATGAGTTGGATACCTCCTAGGGTATAGTTCTTGGACCTGAGAGCTTGTAAGATATGTTGCAAACTCATACCTCATGACTTCTTTAAGAGCTCACAACGTTTTGATAGTTGGCTCTTTGTAAAACTGCCTATCATCTTTTTCTTGTACCCACCATTTGAAAGCATCATCTTTTAGTAGATCAATGGCATAAGACAACCTTTCCTTTTTCTGGATGTTGTTTTAGTGGAACCACTCATCAAGGTTTCTTTCCCATCTTAGATAACCTCCTTTTCCTGAAAAAAAAAAGAGTTGAACTTTATCAGCAACATAATTATAATCAAATCGAGAATTATCAACAAGATGTTTGTGAGTTTTAGAAGTTGGATGTGGGTTGATCCTTGAAGGATATAGTGACTTGGGCTCGACATTTCCAGCCTAAGGTGCATCTCCAAATCTTCTTTCTCCTTGATGTGATCGTTAGTCTTGTGCCTTAACTCTTTTTCCCAACTGAGCAATTCGATCAGTAATTGCTTGCAAGGTCGCAGCAGCAAGTTGGGTGTTGGCTGCCATGAGTTCATCATTGGTCATTGTTTGGTTCTTCCCTCCCATTGTTCATGTAAACAATCTAAAAATACCAGGTTAAGAATAGAGAAGTGCTGGTCAAACAAACAAAACAAATGAGATAATGCAAACTTAGACTAAACCGAGAATAATGCAAATATGGACTGAAAATGATATAAACTATGATGCAATATTTTTCTTTGGTTTTCTGGATATAATCTTGAAATGAAACAATATGAAATTATACTAAGCACAAATAAAAAATATGGAAATAAAAAACTAACACTGATTTTTTTTTTGATGCAACAATTAAACCAATAATATGCAAACAATATGAACTATGCTCCTAAATGTTTTTTATTCTTTTTAAATGCAGCAATATGATATACACAAAATGATTCAACTAATATGGTATGAAACTATAACTAGAATGATTTTTTGAATTTTTTTTAATGATATGCAAACAAGAGAATAATTCAAAACAAAGATTTTTATGAGATTTTTAATTGTGGAAAGAAAATAAAGGGAAACTAACAATGATTCCGAAACTAAGTGCAAGAAAAATGAATCAAACACATCTTTATTTTTATTTTATATTTTTTTCAATGATGAACAGCAAGAACACAAAAACAAATGCAAAAACAAAACTTGAAAAAAAAAATATTTCTGGATTTTCAGTTTATGATGAAAACAAATGTAAGCAAGATGAATGATAGAAAAATAGAATGAACCTGATTCAGGAACTTTAGCTCTGATACCAAAATATTACAGGCGCAGGGGGGTAACCCACAAATTGATAGATGATGGATCCAAGGCTGCAAGCTGAAAACAAAGAGAAGAGATTTTTATGAGTTTTAAGATGCAAACAAAAACAAATATGAATATGAATCATAATAATGGTTGATATGAATGATATGCTAATGATATGAAAACAAAGTAAAGGATAGAAAGATAGAGATGGGATCTTTGTTTATGGATGTGTATCACACTAAACAAGGATCGATGGGTGGAAGATGAATGATGATGGAAACGGTCTTGCTGGATGTGTATCACTCTCAAGATCGATTAGTGGATGGAAATGGTTTGATGGAAGCCACAAAGATCTATGAAATAAATCATATTACTCCAGAGCTGCTTCTCACACACTCAAAATATTTAAAACAATAGTTTTGACAAAACTAGAAAAACTGAATAATTCATATTACTTTCAAGATGGGTTGACTTACAATGAAAAAAAACGACTAGAGCTTTACAGGCTCGACAAATACATATTCTAACAGTCATAAAATGACATAAGGAAGAAAATAATTCGAAATAATAAACTTGGAAGCAAAAACTTTGATGGCTCCTTCAAAACTAGCCGTTGGAGGCTTAATGAAGAGAATCTTGGCCAAATGAATGTAGCTGATATTCTTATATTTTGACGGTTTGAGGGGGTAAGTGAGATTCCTGGGAATCTTCTTTATGGTCTGTAAGGTGTTGATGTTGTGCACAAACTCAAGAAAAAAGAGCTATTGGAGTTTGAATGCATAAGACTCCAAATAAGGTAAGTTGAAGTAAATGTAAATCCTCTTGATCCAATACATGCTGGTACATGGTAAGATGAAGGCATCACGTCTTGGATGGTTATATTTATCTTATGGATGTCTTGTATTGATTGGATAGCCTCCTAGTAGAGTGGAATTGAATTAGAAATGATCAAACCGAAAGATTGTCCAATCTTTCCATAAACTGCTAGGTTTGGCCGGTTTTGGGAAATTGATCATAACTGCAAATTGCTTCGGTCCTTTCTCTTGATTTTGGGCTTTCTGGAAATATTATAGATCCATCTTGAATCCTTTGATTGTCTTTGGTTCAGGCCTCTTCTTTATGCACTTAAGTCTTCTTCTAAAGCCTGGTACTCGCAGATGAATGGGCTAGAAAAGTTCCATATTGTAAAATTCATAATTTCTTGGTCCGTATATCTTTGGATATAATTCCAATTGGGTTGAACTCCTTATTGAGTGTAGAATCCATTAAAATTAGTTTCATGTGGAAAATTTTTCTGGTTCTCGAGATATACTCCTTGGACTGGACCTATGTCGCTAGTATTGCCTAGGTAGTTGGTTTGGACGGTTTGATGAGGCTCTGGTCGAGCTGCTGATTTGGTGACCGCAACATCTCCTCCCCCTTGAAAAGGTTTCAACCTCGAAACTGTATAACATGCAACAAAATAGAGAAAGTCAGATCTCATTCTCTTTTGAGAGTCTAGAGTCTTACCTTGGTATAGTTTTGGTTTGGTGATGGATGGTGCATCTGGTGGATCTTCTTTGAAAAGACAGAAAATTATCATTTCTCTACTCTAGACTTGATTATTGAATCTATTCTGGATTGAGTGTTTCTCCAAATATTTGGTCGTCTCGTTTCTGATGGAGTTGATTCTCCTAGCATCATAAGATAATCCGGTGGGATTTCTTTTAAGTTGAATTGCTTTCAAGATGGGTTGATTTACAATGAAACAAAGACTAGATCTTTATAGGCTCGACAAATACATACTCTAACATTCATAAAATGACATAAGTAAAGAAAATGATTCGAAATAATAAACTTGGAAACAAAGTCTTTGATGGCTCCTTCTAAACTAGCTATTAGAGGCTTAATGATGAGAATCTTGGTCAAATGAATGTAGCTGATGTTCTTCTTGTATCTGGACGGTTTGAGGGGGCAAGTGAGATTCCTGGGAATCTTATTTATGGTCTGGAAGGTGCTGATGTTGTGCACAAAATCAAGAAAAAAGAGCTGTTGGGGTTTGAATGCATGAGACTCCAAATAAGGTAAGTTGAAGTAAATGTAGATCCTTTTGATCCAATGCATGCTGGTACAGGGTAAGATGAAGGCAGCACTTCTTGGATG
Source organism: Sinapis alba (assembly GCA_012274485.2). Classification (NCBI taxonomy): domain Eukaryota; kingdom Viridiplantae; phylum Streptophyta; class Magnoliopsida; order Brassicales; family Brassicaceae; genus Sinapis; species Sinapis alba. The sequence goes on from MU105598.1 coordinate 55,009, forward strand.
GTTAGATTGATCTTCTGGATGTATTTTCTTGATTGGATAGCCTGATGGTCGAGTGGAATTGATTTGAAAATGATCAAACCAAAAGACTGTCCAATCTTTCCATAAACTGCTCGGTTTGGCCGGTTTAGGGAAATTGATCATAACTTCAAATTTCTGCGGTTCTTTCTCTTGATTTTAAGCTTTCTGGAAATATTATAGATCCATCTTGAAGCTAGATCGGCGAACTGAACCTGGCCAATTTTTTTAGAAGACTTGAGAAGTCAAGTATTACTAAAGGGACTATGGGTTGAACTTAGAAACAATCCGATTATATGTTACATACATTGAAAACTGACTCATTAAGTTATCGGTCAGATACTTATGTTGGTTACAGGAAGAGATGGTGATTGTGGGAAGGATAGGTGGTTAGATAGACTGGTTTAGGATCGATCAATTGTAATAGCTTATTAGTAAACTCTCAATTTGTATCGAATATTTTGTGATATAAATAAAGAAATCAGTTTATCTTAGCATATTTATTATATTAAACACACATATAGACTTTATCATATGAATCATAGAATATTTGAATTTGACTTAAGAATATAAAGGCCTTTAAACTGGAAATGGTCAGCATGGATAACCCATGTTGAATTAACCTAATGAAACTCTTCGGACTTAGGGTCTGGGTTAGGGTGCTTTACCTCTAGAAACTAGTCTTGACTTGCGCCTCTCCACCTTTCCATTGGCCAAGTATTTGATTGTGAAGACCCACTTGCTTGTGACTGCTTTCTTGCCATTCGGGAGTTCACTCTCATACCAAGTATCATTCTTGATCATGGCATTGGTCTCATCTCCAACTGAGTCGTTCCACTCTTCAAGTTCCATTGCCTCTTCAAAAGACCTTGGAATATAGCTTTGATTTAAACCAATGATGAATGCTTGATGTCCATGGGATAATGAGCAAGAGAGCATACTGCTTGAATAAAATGAGGTACTGCCTGGCTATTGAAGTAGACCCATGTGTTGATCCAGTTTGAAGGATGCTTCTTCAGCCTTGTGCTTCTCCTAAGAGGCTGAACTTCTTCAATACACTCTTCTTCATCAGTTCTGCTTCATTATGTTGATATGTTGGTTGTTGTCGTTGCCTTTCATCCTGATCATGAACCTGATCAGTATGTAATATATCTTGATTTCCCTGCTCAGGATCAGGATGAATGGCTTCTCACGCTTCATCAACTTCATCAATCACAACTTCTGGACCTTGTCTAGCTTCTGAACCAGTTGTTGTTCTTTCTTCTTCTTGTTTATTCTTCTCTCTCTCTCTCTCTCTCTCTCTCTCTCTCTCTCTCTCTCTCTCTCTCTCTCTCTNCTTTCCATACGAATCAAACTCATCATTTCTCTCTTGTTCTTGGTGTTCTCCCTTTCTACACTCTCAAATATACTTATTTTAACACGGTATCAGAACATTTCTGCTTATAAACCTCTATTTCACATCTGCGCTACACTCCCCTTTCTCAGTTTCTCATTTTCTCTTAAACCTAAGCTATTATCCAGTGGTTTGCTATTATCCGGTGTATAATAGCAAATCCCCTCTATTTTCTACTATGTTTTGCTCTGGATTTCTTGTTTCTATGTGTTTCTCGGGGTTTATTACCTAGATTCTTGAGATTGCAAGTTGTTCTTGAGAGTTTTTCAGTTTCATTTCTCTACTTTTTCAAAACTTTCAGAGACATTCTTGTGTCCAGCAGTCAATAGCATTCAAGATGGAGCAAACAAAGGCTGTTGGGATTCCAGCGGCTCTAAAGGTATTGAACTACCTTTTGTGGTCAAGACTGGTGAAGACTGCACTTGGTGGACGAGGCTTATGGAGTCATGTGACTGATGGTCAAGTTCCAAAGCAAGTTACACAATCTGAAGATGGCAGAGAGATTGTTACAGTTAATGAAGAAAAATGGAGTCAAGAAGACTCATGGTGTTGTTTGTCTTCAAAAGCTCTCTTGAGTCATCCATCCTTGAGGCTTACTCCTACTGTGAAACCTCTAAGGATCTTTGGGATACTCTGAAGAATGTGTATGGGAATACATCACGTTTGAGCAGAGTCTTTGAAGTGAAAAGATCCATCAACTCTCTCAAACAAGATGATATGGATTTCACCTAGTTCTTTGAGAAGTTCAGGTCCCTGTGAGCCGAGTTGGAGATGCTCAGACCAAGCACAACATACCCAACAGCCCTGAGTGAGAGGCGTGAGCAAGATAAGGTCTTTGGACTTTTCTTTACTTGTAACTCTTGCTACAATGATTTGATCAAGCACATACTCAGAGCTGGGAAGTTACCATCTCTTGATGATGTGTATGCTCAAATCCAGAGAGATTAAGGATTTGTGGGTTTGTTTGAACGCAAAGGAGAGCTCAACATGGCTCACAAGGTGGAAGTTGTTGTTGCCAACAAAGGGTTCTACAAACAGGATGATAAGAAGGTGTGGGTTTATGATCATTGCAAGAAAAAAAAAGGTCACATGAAGGACAAGTGTTGGATCCACCACCCTCAACTCAAGCATGCCAAGTTCAAGGAACCAAGGAGTCAGTACAACATGGATGCAAGGGCACTTTTCTCAACCGACACACCAGGGTCATCTACTTCATCAATGTGCTCAACCATGCGCTCCACTTTGGCTTCAAACAAGGCTGGTGATGCAAAGGATATGACATCGAGTGCTCTTTCTACCTGATGATGCAACCATAACTGAACCAAAGGCTGATTTGGAGCTGGACGAGCTGAGTGAGAGTAACACTGAACTAGGAGTTAGAAAGAAGGCTGCTCGGCACAATCTTTGTTGAATTCTTTTAGATTGACATTAGCATGTGATTAGTCCTCTCATGAAAAACTGAATTAGATTGCAATGATTTTATATAAGTGATGTATTTTGAACATTTTTAGAACTTCTTTAATTTACCCGATGCATGAGTCCATTTTAGATTTCCAAGGTAGGCCCAAGTTCTTTTAAGTTGAAACTATCATGGTAAAAACTTTTTTGTTGGGTTTTACATTCCCAATCTCATTACATTTATCTTAGTATATATATTTATCAGTTCAACATAATATTATTTGTGAGAGACCAAAAGACAATACACATTGATGAATCATGGCCGATTGTTATAAGCATTGAAATATAAACGAAATGTGGTCTTAACATTTATATACATGTGCACGATTTTCTGAAATTGGTGCGTGTGCATGTATACGAAGCTGTACATCTGGCGCCGGCAACAGAGGTGGAGCCAAGGCAGTTCGTGATGAAGAAGGTGGCACCACGGAGGATTTGGCAATCAATAGCGTTTCGAGCGTCGATGGCTTGTTGTCTACTCATCATTTGCAAAAAGCATCGTCTTTGGCAATTTCTTGCCAAACTAATCACTCGTAACAATAGGTATCACTTTTAACAATCTCACGCTTATATTTTATAGAGTTTTTTGTGTTCACCCTCTAAGGTCAACTTCTAGGTTCATCACTAAAATGATAGTCAATAAAAGTTGAGAAATTCCTTTAGATAGCCTTTTTAGTTTATTCTTCACAAAAATAGTTTTTAAAGAAGAAAATGACCAAAATAGTTTTTTGTAAAAACTAAATTTTTTATTTATATGCATTTATACCTCTAGGGTTAACTAATTTAGACTTTAGGGTTTAGAGTTAAGGGGTGGGTTTGGAGATAGGGTTTCAAATTTCAAAAAAAAATAAAAAAAAATTGAAAATTTCAAAAAAAAAAATGTTATTTTGGTCATTTTATTTTTCTAGGGCTATTTTGTGACAAAGACTTAAAAAAGGTTATTTAAGAGAATTGCCCGTAAAAGTTCGTTAAGTCATATTTTATTTATGAAAAAAAGATTAAAAATAATTAGAAAAGTATTAATTATATTTAAAAAACATTAATATTATTAACTCGGTCAGTAAAATCCTAAACCCTACACAATAAATTCTAAACACTATTAGTATAAACCCTAAACCCTAGAGTATATAGTTGACTCTAGAATTTAAGGTTGGCCCTAGAATTTATGATCTACCCTAAGGTTTAGGGTTGACCCTAAGGTTTAGGGTTAACCCTAGGATTTAAAGTTAACCTAGGATTTGAAAATTTAGAGTTAGAATTTAGGGTTTCAGCGTTAACAACATTAAAAAAAATTGTAATTAATATTTTGTAATTATTTTTTATTTATTTCTTTATAAACAGAATATAACTTGACAAAATCTTAGTAGCTATCATTTTAGTATTCTAAAAGATAAACACAAAAAAAACTATATTTTATATAAGACTAGGATCGGCCCGCCCTACGGGCGGGATATAAATTTTAAAATAATTAAAACAGTTATTTTATAGGTTTAATTTAATATATATTTATTATATGAAATTTTACTTATTAGTTTGATTTCGTGGAAAAAGATCTTAGGGGTTTCTTATTCTTTTTTATATTTTTCTGTATATATTATGTATTAAATCTTAATAATGAATATAAATTAATATAAATTTCTTTACATCAGAATATGCGAAGAATACATTTTAACCTAACAATATTATGGATGTACAATCTTGTTTTTTTTTTTTTAACTATCACTTTTATATTTATGTGTATCTAATTATGTTAGAATAATTAATACTATATGGATTATATTTTATGGGGTTATATAGTTTGTATGAATAAGCTAGTACGAATAAAACTAATTGTGTTGATTTATTTGACATATATTTTTATTTTGCTGAATGAATAATGTAGTAAGATATATTCCATGGATATATTAAATCATTGGAAACACAGTAAATAGGTATTATTGACTCTGTATTTGGTAACCAATAGTTTGATGTATGTGTAAGTATTAACATGATGTTTTTTATTAAACCGAGAAATATAAACCCTTAAATATGACAGATTCATCTATACCGATATTTAGGTGGTAGATTGATGATGCAAATTATGACTCAAATGTATACCGAATAACTTTCTTTTTCCTCTGTTCTTGTCACTCATGTTGGTTCAGATGGTGTTTGTCTCTCCCTTTACCTCCAAACTTCACATATATAACTAACACACATGTCTTCATTAACAAACGATAACTGTAAAACAAAGAATATTATTTGTGTACTTCAAAAAACAAAGAATCATGGTGGTTAGTTGTGTACTTAAAAAAAAAAAGAATATTATTGCTTAAAGATAACTTTAGACAATAGTTCAGAAAAAAAAAAACTAAACCTTCAGTCAAAAAAAAAGATAACTGTAAACCTCGATTGTGAAACCTAAGCAAAGCAAAGCCCTAGGCCTTTAACGTGATGATATAAACAAACTCCTTGGTTCTTACGAAAAGATGAGAAAGGAAATTCAAGTAGCAAGACGTTCCATCAACCTGAAGAATCTCAGTGTCAAGATATTAGCCAATGACTCTCAGTAATTGAATAGCATGAAAAGTAACAGACTAAACATGATAATGGAACTCATGTTTACCTGCAAACTCTAATTGTTTTTGAAGCTTTTGACCAATAAGATATTGTTCCACCTGAAGAAAATAGTAGAGAAGGGACCATACAACGATTTATTGAACTCAAAATATCAATAAGTGAGACTTATATTACCTAAATTTCAGAAATTCTTTACAACTGAGATTCTCAACCTCTGTCTATGACAGAAGGACTGCAATAAAAGCATCAAACTTCAACGAAACAAAGCACCACATCAAGGACTCAAAACAGCAGAATGAAGATGACCTGAATTTCCCATCATCTTAACTAAATCTGATGGAAGAAGGAAGGTAACATGTTTAGCAGCCTTGACAAATCAACACTGAGCTGCTAAGGTTGCTTGGAAAAGCAGTGGTAGGATCATCGGTAGTCGTAATTGTAGGAGCAGAAGGTGGTGGATCAGGTAGTTAGGTGAAATCTGAACCGGAGGAGCATCTCTTTGGAGTGTGCCGAAGGCTTTGAATGTGATTGCAGCTATCAAATTCACTTGTTCTTGCAACTGTGGTATTATATCCACAAATCCCTCTCAATCAACCGGACCTCACCGTAGCTCCACCAGCACCAATTACGCTTCCGGTCACAACCGCTCCCGCCGACTTCCCCTTAAAAGCTTTCAACTTTGCCAACTTCTCCAGTCTAGGGAAAAGCACCTGTCTTAATCGAGCTGGATCCGGATGAAACGCGTTTCCAACAATGGCTTCATGAATGCGGAAGCAAAAAAGGCTTCGTCGTTTGCGAAGAGATCTCCGACACAGCCGTGAAGAACCGTTGGGGTCTACAACTCCCACCTATTATGAAGCTCAAGATTGAGAAGAGTAGAATGATGAATTTCACAGGGAATAACTTATCTTTTTTTAGTCAAAGATTTTGAGAAAGGAAGTAAATGAGGGGTTGCATTCAAAGATCGATCGTGGGAGGATTGGAGAACGTGAGAGGAGTGGAGAGCAATGGTTATTGAACGTGATTCAATACGACCATTCGTTCATCCTTATTCTGTAACGATTCAAGATGTTTTTGTGTTAAAGACAAACAAAATGAGGACTTAGGGTTGGTGAAGGTTTCCTAGACGGCGGAGTAACCAAGAGGTACAAAAGCTGATGTCTACATATATTGATCCTAATAATTTTAAACTCCAGGCCCAAAAGAAAACATTTTGCAGCCTATACAAAGACGAAACCCATATTTATCCACACAACTTTAATGAAATGGTGCGTATTAAGAGCAGGACACGTGTCGTATCCAGAGACTTCGAGTTTCTGACCTGTCCGCCTACGTGTCATGCCCAGGAGGGAAGAAAACCCTCTTTTATAATATATAAGATATAAGTAATAAATGGCGTAAGCTTATTTACTACAAGCAGACTTGTCTTAAAGAAGTAATGGACCATTGGCTCAAATTAAAAAGATTCCAAAAATAGTTATGTTTTTGTAAATTTACAAATTAGGACCCTTTTCTAAAAATTAAGACCTTAATTTATTTATAGAGAAATACCTTAAAATATCCCTAAAAATTTTATTATAAAAATAGCTATAAAAATGACCAAAATATTTCATTAAAGACATAAATAAAAACTTATACCCCTAAGGTTAATTAATTTAGAATTAGAGTTTAAAGTTAAGAGTTGAGTTTGGGGATTAAGGTTTCAAATTTAAAAAAAAAATTAAAATTAAAATTAAATTTTTGAAAACAAAAAGAAACTATTTTAGTCATTTTTAGTGCTATTTTGTGACAATTTGTTTTAAAAAGACTATTTAAGAAAATTGACCTAATTTACCATAAAAAAAAAGACTTTGTGCATTTGCACCTTGAGCCCTCCAAGGAATGTCACTGTCTAAAAGTTACATCAAATAGCTAGCTATATATAAAACATAAAAATTTGAATAATGTAAAATTAAATACTTAAATATACGTAAAATAGTTCAATTTAAAATTTTGAATGGAGAACAAATAGATATTTTCAGTATTTTAAACATTTTTTGTTGTTTTAAGATATTTACTTTTGAATACCCTAATATTTTTTTGATATTTTCAATATCTAATAGATATAAAATTAAAAATAATTATTATACTTAACTATATAATTGTGATTTAGATATTTTTCGGTATCTAAAATATTTCAGTTTTGATTGAATTTGGGTCTGATTATCTGGATATATAATATTTAGATCCATTTGAATACTTAATCAGTTTTAGTTTTTGTTTAATATTACTTTCAAATCAAGTTTGATTTGGTTCTTCGGATTCAGATATTTTATTCAGACTTACTTTCTTTTACGGATATAAAATAAAATAAATGCAAAACAAATATTAGACTTATTTTACATACATAATTATTTGACCATATTTTAAGAATACCAATAAAAATAGTTGGGCGTCGTGTTAATATTGTTGGACATGTTGCAAAATTGACGTAGTTTATAACTCATAAAGTGTATTTTCTTAAAAAAAAATTTGGTAAATATAATAAAAACATTATACAATCGAGTGAAAGAGAATTTGGTTAGAAGATCATTGAGTCTATTTGTGTTGCTGTCAAAAAAGAAAACAAGTGAAAGGAGGATGCGTCGAAAATAATGTGATCTCTTCACTTAGCATATAAATTCTATTTTTTCTTTCGATTTCGTGAATTTTATATCCTTTTAAAGCTTTTCTGATTTTTAATTTTTTTATCAATTTGATTATGTTTTTATTTCTTGGTCTTATATAAAAATTATGTAAAGAAAAGCAATACTTGGCTAAACTAAAGATCTGATTTTGTGTATTGTGTTTTTTTATCTTAATTTTCTTAATTTATAATCAATCATAATTATTTGTTACTTTCATATACAGAAGCTTCAGTTATGGTCAAGTTTGACAAGGTACAAAACTTTCAATTTTTAAAAATATTCTCATTACAACATTTTAGTTATTGTGGTTTTATTCAGTAGTTGCATGGAGAAAATTTCAATTCACTAAGTTAAAAATACATAAACTAAAAATGAACTGACTAAAAATTAACATGAGTAAAAACTAAAGAGTATTTGCACCTCCTATACAAGCATTTACTCATAATTAGCTATCTGCACAAATGAACTATTAGACACTGTTTGATTTTTTCGATGTACAATTATACCCCTATTGATATAAAGTCTACAAACCCCTCAAAAATATATTCTTTTATCAAGTTTCAGATTTTATATGTATCTTATTTTATTCATTGATACTCTCTCCTCCTCTCCTCATTATTTCTGTAAAAAAAACACGCACAGAAAATAACAGGGTTCTCCCATATCTCTTTTATATTCAACTATAGTAATTGTTTTTAGTTAAATATTTATAATAAGCAAGTTTTATTTCCATTATAATTTCATTTATAGGTAATTTGTGATTCAGATATGGAACATCAACTGAAAGAACAGTTTGTTCATATTTCGGAGAGAGTGTTTGATGTTGATGAACTCAGAGGTATTAGGTTACTATGGGAATCCGGCACATTCCGAAACCGAATTTTACGCATCAAGAGGAATATACAAAAGCCCTTATTTAAAATCGTTGTTTTGGTGTATCCCTTCATCTTATTTCAAAAATTTGATTATTTTTTGTTATAAAGTTAAGTTAGTTAATCTTATTTCGATCTGAATTTTCTTTCTTGACAGGATGATAACGTGGCAGATGATGATGAGTATGAAGAAAAATGTAGAAGAAGGACATCTTCTTATCCACGTCCTATATTGTTATCTCATTATTTTTCATTTATTCAATTTGCTCTGACTGGAGAATACCAAACTTGTATTTGTGTTGGGATATTTATTCATTGACACATAATCAATATAAACAGCAAGCCTCATACATCAACATAGTCCTCCTACGACAATATATTCATACTTTTACATATCTTTGAACTAGCCTTGGAGATTTATTGTAATAGGTTAATATATCAAATAACATATAACCATTTATTTATCCCTCATATAATAATAAATTTTTTTATCTTTCGAATTAGTCTTCCAGCTTTATTATCAGACGGCTAACATATTTAAATATATCAGCTATATATAATGCAAGCTTACTAGATTAGCCGAAAACTTTTTTAGATTATCTGGTTATGACACAACATATACAAAAAAATATTAAACTAACCGGTTAAGACACAACATATACGATAAATTATTGGATTAGCTGGTTACAATACATAGATACAAAAACTTATTAGATAAGCCGGTTATTTGTGTAAATATGCTAATATCATATTTAGCAAGACACATAAAGTTTTATTTGGCTATACATAAATATTGACTCTTGTTGTTGATTCACTCATTTGTAGGGTTTTAATTCCTCGATAACCGATGAATCAAGATCATAAACAGAATAATTCAAACCTTTGTGAGGCCAAGGTCATGTCCACATGTTTAAACATGAAATGCTAATCCAACAAACAGAGTCAGCTTGTTTTTTTATGTCCAGTTTTACACATTTCCATAACTTAAAGCTAAAGTCAACATTGGTGATACTGCTTTTAGCAAGCTTCTTGATGCACCTGCAACCAAATAAATATGATATTTTCTCCGTTGGCTAAACGAAAGACAACCACAATACACGATCATATTGACATAACTATTGTCCGACTAATATATATTTTATTGGGGTAACAAAACTATTGTCCCGCTAACATATATTATATTGGGGTAACGAAACTAATATTTGTCTAATATCATATTATCACTTCTGACTAAACTGTTCAAAATAAACAAAAGTAGTTATCTTCCTTGCACTTTTAGTTGATTAGCTCTTTTTACAGGACCAAGTTTATGTCCACCGGTTGATACATTTAATGGTGATCCAAGAAAAGAGACCTTGCATCTAGAACTGAAAAATGGACAACACAAAAGTTTATTCCAGAAACCAAACAACTGACTTGGGAAACACATTAGAAACATGCCATATGCTTAAGGAGGAAACCAAATTTGTTATTGCACAAATATAAAAACGATACATATGTTTAATTGTTGAGCTAGTACCTTAAAACAGAGAGATTAGCAGAGACACATGCATCGAAGTCACAGTTTTTGAGCTCTCGTGCCTTTGGTAAGGTTTAGAAGAAATTTAGTCATTTATGTTAGAGTGATGGTAATGAGATGCACCCGATGATACATAAACACTTGAAAAATATTAAATACCCTTACATTACAATTATAGGAAAGAGGAAGCAAAAATAGTCAATATTAAGACATAATAAACAGATTCACAGATCTCTTACAGCGATTAATACATGACTTCCCCTACATTAAATTCATTCAGAAAGAACGAAGATAAAACTTTACTCTGAAAATATCCTTAATCAACCAATCAGAGAAGAGTAAGTAATTTGAAACTAGAAAAATAACTAGAAATGAAATAATAAAAAGAGAGAAAAAAAGATGTCGATGTTTGTTGAGTTATCAAGGGAAAAACAGAAAAATAGCAACTATCACTATGATTAGAAAATCAAAGAGAGATGTTGAAGTTTCAGCCGCCGAGAAATGTAAAAACTCTGAAAATTTTGGTTCCGCCGCACTCTCGTAATGTATATGCGAAGGAGTCATATCTTCAAAAATAAGGTGTTATTGTCCAAAATAAATAAATAATAATAATATGTATGGCACAGATCTATATAAGGACTTTAAAGGTAATTCACATCTCCCTGACTCACTGTAGATCTCTATCTTTTACTATATTAGGGATTTACTTAATTATCAATTTCTTTATGGGTTTTGATGCAATTGACTCAAAACTAAACACATTAATTTCAAATAATTGTGAAAACGTTACGTCCATATTTTAATTTTTAAATAATTATGAAACTGCCATATGTCAATTAATTAGTGTGTCAGCACATTTATTACAAATGCTTTCTTTTAGTATATAGTTGAGGGGGCATTGAAAAATCGTTACAAAATATTCAAGTGAAACCCTTTTGAGTGTTGGTAAAGTATATTTTATGATTCTATATTACTTCGTTATTAATTCTTGTGAGTTTGATGCTCTGAGAAGGAAAAAAAAAAGCTGTTTAATCTAATAATTATTTATATTAAGATGTATTGCTTATTTGATTTTCCCTAAACATACCTAGTCCATTAGTTTTCTAGGAACATAATTGATAATTATCTAAGGCAGTGTTTGATATAATACAAGCCTCTGATTCATTAAACCATTAAAAAAACACTAGACTTTGTTTGCCAACCAAATAAAAACAACACTAAAATTAAGCTTGCAAAATGTCCGACTTCGTTTCACCTAATAAGGGAATAATAAGATAACCGGAACTCGATATTTTTGATCTCGTTTTTCACCTGTGCTTGCGTTTCGAAGGTGGCATGTTCCTCATGCTGCTGCTACCGCTTCCTCCACCGCTGCTTCTACCGCTTCCTCCACCGTTGCTTCTACCGCTTCCTCCACCGCTGGTTCCAGGCCGCGATTTACCAAACGCTCTCATCTTCCTTCTCTTCCTCTCTTCCTCACTGTCTGACTCAGCTCCATGCTCTCTGTCTGCATTAGTAGCTTCTCTCTCCAGCTCGTCCCAAGTCTTACCTTTCTCTTCCTCTGACTCTTCCTCTGAGTCTTCTTCATCTTCGTCCTCTGACTCAACCAGTGACGCGCTCTCTGAATCCTCGTCCTCCGACTCAGACTCAACCTCTACATCTGACGGCTCATACCCTTTGTCTGACTCCTCAGAGCCACCAGATTCTGAATCGCTTCCGTCCAAGTTCAGAAACTCCCATCCTCCTTCCTCCACAAAGCTCTGTGGATCATCCGTGATTGTCTTAAGGATCTGTCTCCAGTTCAGGTTCAGCTTGCTCTCGTAGTACTTAATGTCCGTGGTGTCAAGCCACTCCTTTATCCCTTCTAGAGAGCTCGTGGGAACCGAATCAACCCTGAGAACATCTTTCTTGAAGTCCTTGAAGATGATGGCCATGTCAAAGTTCTTCTGCCCAAACCCAACTCTCTCGAGATTCACAATCTCAATCTCACTCAGACTGACCACAAAGAACGGCATTTCAGTGATCTCAACCAGGCAGCTTGAGGTGGGGATGATGAAAGCACTTGTCTTATGCGGGACACCATAGAAACCAAGCTCTCTCAGAGGTTGATCAAACTCAAGGTCCAAACTTGCAAACTGGGGTTGTTGCCACATATCATTGACACGGTTTGCAAAATGATTGAAATCCATGTTGATCTTGTTTTTCCTAGCTCGCTCCCGCTGTTCTTCATCAATCTCGTCTGGGTCATAGGCTGATCTCCTTCCACCGCCTAAAGACTGCACAACATCCATCACCTCCACATAAAACTGGACGTCCTTCGTTTTCTTGTTTGCTACCATGATGTGGTTGTGCAAGTGGAAATGCAGGACTGTGATCATCTCCTTCTCAGCCGGCTGGAAAAACGCATGCTTTATGTTGGCAAACAGGACATCTACCCTCTCATTGGGTCTAGTTGTTGAGTATCTGAAACCATTGGCATGAGCTTCAAGTGTCCCAGGAATCCTCTTGCGACCACTAAACTGCGGACGGATCCACAGATCAGACAACCTCAGGGGTTTGAACTTGTTTCCTGCAAGCTGAAGTTTCTCTTGGGTCACCAGTGTCGCCCTTTCAATTCTTTCAGACTCTCGAGCATTAACTTGCCTTCTCAGGGTCTTAATAGCCTGAACCACTTCACTGCTATGCTTTGAATCCTTGGACCGGAATGAAACCTCCTTCAGGTATATAGCACCCTGGTTTTTCAAAGTGTTCGAGTCATGAGGGGTAAAGGGTGTACCAGGGACATTGAAGATGATACGGATGTAGTTATTCCGGTTGCTATCGTGTTGGTTCGATACTGTTCTTATCGTTGCCACATGGAATGGAACCAGGCTACCATAGATGGGTAACAATAACGCCTCGTTCTTCTGATCAACCTGGATCATCAAATCCCGAGGTTGAGGCACATCGTTAACGTTCTTGTAAGCAACCAAATCAGTTGAAGTCTTTGCAGTAGACCGGCGATCTCCAGCGCCAGAACTGTCACCAGCAAGCCTTCTGGCAGTTTCTTCATTCTTCTGACGTGCAAGCTCAGCCTGGTGCTGCTTCCGCAGCTCTTCTTTCGACACCACATGGTCATCTGATCTAAGAGCTGTCTTGGTGATGTAATTCTCAGGACCGCTGGACCTTGACTTCTTTCTGGGTTTCTCTTCTTCTTCATCCTCTTTGAACGAGTAAGCCACATCCTTAACAGATTTGGAGCACTTAGTCAAAATATCAGGACCCTGCTCTTTAACAATAACAGTGTCGGCCAGCAAAAGTGAGAACTTCTTGTTCTTACTGCGGCTCTCCGTCTCACATTCCAAGTTTTGGAAACCGAGTGACACATTAAACGCCATATCTGATCTCAACACTTTGTCATTCTTTGCATTGATATTCAATCCCGACTCCCGGAACTCGAGACCTATACCAGTCCCAGCAGATTTAGTTAGCTTGTCAACCAACTCAGGGGCTTCTTTTTCAACCACAGAAAGGGCAGCTTGATAAACAGCGTTTACATTTTTTCCTGGCCTCAGAGCATTAATAGCAGCCTCATGTGCCTTGAGAAGAACCTCATAAGCCTTGCTCTGGAGAGGAGTTGCATCTATTAGGTAAGTCCTGGCAACGTTAGAGCAATAACTATTGTACCTAGCACCAACAGCACATATAATGATGCTTGCTGGATCATAAGTAAGCAATTCATCATCGCTTGCAGCACTAGGCTTGAGATCAAACTTGCCTCCACTCTGAAATATCGGAGGGTAGCATATGTCAACATTCTCTGCCCTCAGCTTCACATTGGCTTTCGTTGGCTCAAGTATTGCTTTCTCGGTGAGATCCATCAACAAAGAGTGGGTGACATCTTTCTCCTCATCAATGACATTCTCAAGTTTTGGAACAACAACATTTTTCATCACGCTGTAGGCTAGATATGCAGCTTTCTTCACATTAATGATTTCAGTTCCGTCTTTAACAGCAAAGAGATCAGACAAACCCGCAGTGATATCAACAAACTGGAAATTTGCATTCTTTAGCCTCTCAGTCCACGTCTCCAAAAGCTTACCTTCAGGAGCTTCACGAACAATGTGTCCCACCACTTGGGGCTCCTTTCCATTACCCACCGGTAAATCACGGATAGCACGTAATATGGAATCCATCTGCCCTGTTCCATCCTCACCTTTAGCCTTCACATAAATAGCAACATCAATCCTCAACTCATCAAGTGCAGGTTTTTTCACAACTTCAAGTAGAGATGCCTTGGTCTTGCTACACAAGAAATGGATCTTCTTCGAGGTGAAAACCATTATTGTATCAGGAAACTCATACCCAAGAAGCCAAGTATTCAAAGCGGACGACTTCAAGTAGCGCAGATCATCAGAACCAGGAGGGGTAGCCACAGCAAGAGCGTCTGCAGATCCCCATAGGTCTGCACTATGCTCATTCCAGTGTGCATACAAGGTTTTTGTACGAGAGATGAAGTTTTTGACATCAATTTCGTAGGTATTCCCAGCTCTCGGAGGCCCTCCAGCAGGAGCTCGTGCATTGCCGTTTCGAGAGTCTCCCATCTTAAGAGTCCAACAGAAAACTTCTATGAGAAAGAGTGTAAAATATACTCGAAAACAAAAAAAAGTTATCATAAACTAAGAGCTAAAGTTGTAAAAAATGAGGAACAAAACAAATAATCATTGTTCTAATCAAGAAGACCACAAACTGAAAGAGACAAGGAATCAAGAAGACCTAATCTCGTAAAATAACAAGAAAATTAGAACTATCTCTAACTGGGCAGGACATCATATCAGACATAAGAAAAACATGAAAGCATGAACTTTTACGCTACATCGGACTCTAGATATGACAATGGAAAATAAAACATTGCAAATTATTTCCAGCAGCTAAGAATCCTCAAGGTTAATATGCAGAGAGCTCTGTGTATATTATTAGAGCTCACAAATCAGGAAGAAAACAAAGAATCATTGTTAAAATTGAGCACATCACACGAGACAAGGAGTCAACAAACCTAATCTTTCGTAAAATACCAAAGACATCATATATCTAAAAACATTGGTGAAAAAACTTTAGAGAAACGTGAAACTATGAACTTGTATCGCTACATTAGACTCTCAGGGTTACACAAAAATCTCCACTTGACGCATCCCAATTCAATCAAATCTAGGGTTTCATATATTGGGTTACGCCTTGATTTGAGAGTGAATGCCACCAGATTCGCAAACCAAAAAAAAAGAAAGAATCACCTAGAAATGAATCAAGGAAATCTCAAATCGAAGCAGAGACACCAACAGAAGCAAGCCGAAACCCTAGAAATTGAAGAACGACGAACTAAACGGTTAGTTTACTGGGAAAATGCAGCGAAATCAAAAGAGATCGAGTGAGCAAACACAAAGATTCGAATAAAAAACACAAAAACAGAGATCAAAACAAGTTGAATCCGAAATCGAAAGAGTAAGAAAACCAAAAAGGGGTGCATAAAAATAATCAAAGAGACACATACCCAGAGAATCTAACGAAGGAGCAGAAGAACGTACTAAGCCCTACACGACGGCGTTCAAAGCCGAAAAAAAAAAGAAGTTTACGGCGAGGCTCTCGTGAGAGAGAACGAGACTCAGAGAGCTATTAGAGAGAAAATGAGAGTCCAAAGAATGGCGAGAAAGGGGAACATACCTGTGTTTTATAATGGTGGGTCCCCCCTTGGTTTAACACCGTCTTAACAAAACAAAACAAAAAACGAGCGGCCCATTTCGTCCTTTACCATACTGGGCCCTCAAAATAACTAAAAAGCCCTTTAACACGCTCTTGCCTGCATAGAGGAAGAAGCTTCGTTATATGACCGTTAAGAGCATCAGCACTGGTATAATCTCTGAGCTAAGAGCAAGATTAACCCTAAGAGCCCCTAATGGGTTCTTAGGTTTTTTTTTTTTTGTTTTCTTGGATTTAAAAAAAAAAAAAAAAATAGGCCAATCGTAGGCCACCACGTGTCGTGGGGCCCATGAACAGTCTAAGAACCAAGCTCTTGCAGAAGAGTTTTAAGGGGTGGGTTTTTATTTTTTGGTGGGTTCCACCCCTTAAGAACCCACCTAAGAACCACCATTAAAGGTGCTCTAAGTACCTTATACATATTATATTAATATAATTATTTATGACAATTAATAGTTTAAAACAAAAAATTTAACCAACTATAGAAGAGCACGTCTTCAACAAGTCTCTCACGTTCTCTTCTGCATCTCTCGGCAAAGGTACGTCTCTTTATCTCTCTCTTTATTTTATACTCTCTTTCATACTTTTCTGAATATTATATTAATTAAGTGGAGAGAAACTCTTCGAAAATATTACTGATGCGGGTGCTTTAAGGCACCCGTTGCGCTTATATATTAAATTTTGTTCAAAGAAAAAAATATTAAACCTAAAGCATTACAATTCTCTCTCAAGCTTCTTCTGATTTTTAAGGTTTCCTTTTCTTGTAACAAAACTATAAATATCTTAAAATTTCTTTTCTTCTTAATTTAAGAAACTCCTGAAACTTTTTAGGCACTAAGCTACTACTTACCTTGCTTAAATCATAGGTCAGACCTACAATAGCATTTCTCAAACATGAAAAATCCAGAAGTGGAAGTGAGTATCAATAGAAAATCTCTCTCCATCAGCATCGAAAGCAAATAAAATCATCATCAAGTAGTATGAAATTCTTGAAAACCCAACCAGGCATAGACGAACCGATTTAAAAAGAAAAAGTGATGTCAAATGACACCACATAAACTAATAGAAATTTTGATTTGCCCTTACATTTCATATAAAATCAGTAGTTTTGATAGTAACTACTAAACCTCCAAAAAACCATGTTCAATTATTTTTTGATCCCTCTTTGACATTTATTTTAAACTTAAACAGTATATTAACTGATTGAAATTTATGGTTAGATCCACCACTGCAACCACGGTTCATTGACACCAACCATTGACACCAACCGGCATGTCCAGTTTGGTTTCTCCACTACTTCTCATTTACTTTGACCTTTGTACTTCAAGCCCCCACGACATAGAAGAACTTCTCGGAGACAAACTCATTAACAATTGTTGGTTATGCGTTGACTTATTATTATGTATCTTAACCGTTGCAAACGTGTTAGGCAGCGCTTAAGCGTTAGGCTCTATAAAATTGTGGTAGTTACCTTCTATACAGTCTAGACAATTTTAATATTATAATAATAAATAATATATCATTATTATTTATAATTATAATAATTAATATATTATAATATAAATTATTATGGTAAAAAAATGGACAATTACTTCAAAAGCCAATTTTAAGTTTTTATCACAAAAATAGCCTTAAAATAACCAAAATAGCCCCTTTTGTTTTAGAAGTTTTAATATTTATTTTTTAATATTTGAAACCTCATCCCCAAAACCTCACCCTTAACTCTAAACTCTAAGTTTAGATTAGTTAACCCTAGGGTTATAAGCGTATATTTACCTCTTTAATAAAATATTTTGATCATTTTCCTCTATAAAAGCTATTTTTTGAAAATAAACTAAAATGGACTATCGTAGACAATTTCTTAATAATAAATATTTTTTACTGATGTTTTACCAATTAACCAGGATGAGACCCGCGCTATGCGCGGGATGAGTTTATAATTTTAATTTTTTTTCAATTTTACCTGTAATTGAATTATATTGCCCTTTTCATATTGATTTTTAACATGTTTAGAATTGTTTTGAATGTGTAAGATATACGACAAATCACAAAATAAAGTAGAATAAGTAGGAAACTTTTATAAGTTATCGATTTGTAACTATAACACATAAAGAAATTGCATGGTCAAATCAAAATTCTATTTTCGATGGGCTTGTTAGGGCCTTAAATTGAAACATTTTGGTTAGGTGTTGATGGGCTTATTTTATTTATTACTACAAAAATAACATATCTCTTTCTCTTCCCATATCGATGGTAAAAAGGGGATTAAGGTTAACACCTGCAGAAGGTTTCTAATCGACGATCAAAGAAAGTCAGTACCAACACCTACATGAACGATTCTCGTATTAGATTTTTCTATAGTCGAAGTCTACTCCGAACCTTTTGATGTTAATCACTCGTGACATCAGTCGTACTCGACATCCCCGAGACAATGAGTTGCTAAATCACTTCTACCAGAGATAATGGGTCATGGATCGGTGATGATATTTCTTCGTTTTCTCTATCTTCGTTTCCTCCTTTAACTATTGCTATGAATTGCCTTGCTAATTATTTTTTCTGATTTTAAACCCAACCTTTAGGCTAACAGTCAAATTAGAGCTGGCAGAAGTTAAGTTGGACCAATAGCTAATTGGTGCCATAGTTACTAAGGCTGTTGCGACAAAGCTGAGTTGTTTTGAACTCGATTACTCAAAATTGAGCAACATAGACTATTATTCCCTCTCACGCCAAGGTACCCATTCAAAAATTCTAATTATATGACAATTCAAAATCAAAGCACAAAACTCTTTTATTGCTTCACAAACCAGTGATTATTAGAAATGATATCTTATGAATACTTGTTATTTTTTCTCATTATATATGATCTAATAGCCAACTAACTATTGTACTTGTTTTATATAAGGGCATTATACAGGTACTTGCTTATGGTGAACAAAACTGAAGGACAGTTGCCGATGTTCAGGTTAGTTATTTTCTAACTCAGTAGTAGTTTAATGGTTTGGATACTGAATTTGTCCAGCTGTGTTTCAGTTTATCTTCTCAGTAACTTATAATAGAAAAGCCAAACAAATTTTATTAAAGCATATGGAAAGAAAACAGTGTGAAACGCATCATAAACGAAAACAAACAAATTATTTTCTCACAAAAACAAAAAGTTGCTGGATAATTGATGCTTAAAGCTTACTTCAAATCATCTGGTATGAATTCAAAATGGATTCGGTGGAATCCTGAATGTAACATATAAAACATCCGGTAGACATATCAAATCCACACATTATATATATATATATATATCACATAAACTGTTCGATAGAAGAATGGTGGATGTTAGTACCTCATTCAAAATGCTTGAATTTCTGGAATTTCAGGCTCAATCAAAATTTTTGAGAACCCATCAATGTTTCTCATATTTTTGAACCTACCTATATATAAGATAGCTTTATTAACTACTCTACCATTAATTTTTCATGAACAAACTTAATCGTTTATAATAAAGTTTATTAGTTACCTTCAGCCCGTTCAATTTGCCAAAAGTTCAACACACATAAAACTACAGCAGAAACAGTGGAGTTCCACAAATGATAAAACTCTATAGTCATATCTCCATATGCAACACACTTTATTTCATCAAACCTGTATGTAGGAAAAAAAAAATTTGAACAGAAAATGCTATTTGTTTGTCTATTTAAAATATAGTATACCCCTATATGGTATACAGTACTCACCCAATATTGATCAAAGAAAAATTTATTTTATGGCTTATCCCACCAAAAATTTCATCTTTATAAGCCTGAAGCTCACCTAAAGATCTACAACATTAGTAACATACTTTTAATTATTATCACATCAAGTATCATATTGTTATTATATTAAACGTAACCATATTCACAGTATATCAAAGTCACATATCCATACCGATAGAGTACATTGGATGGGAAAGACCACGTAAGACGCAACAAAAATTGGCAAAAAAATAGTAGTTGCAATATTTCTTTGGTTGAATTTTTGTAATTACCGACGAACTTATCATTTGAATATGATATTTGTTCGTACTCAACCGTATCAAACCGGAAGCATGGATCAATTTGAAATTTTGAATTTCAAACCAATCTCCTTCATCCATGGTGATATGATTAGAAGCTTCCAACTCTTCATATATAGTTTCTTCTATTGTAGTACCCTGTAAAAAACAACACAATATATAAACTAAAACAAAAGAATAGTTTTAATAACTGATTTATATTCAGACATATATTTTCAATATTATGAACCAAAAATCTGTACAACTTTCTTACTTTCTGATCAACAAAAACCATGGCTGATTTCTTTAACAATGCATCAGTTATTGTGTCCCATTTGCTTATGACAGTTACACTAACTGCAGGCTCACGGATGTCAAGACTCAAGTCCCCCAGCAAAGTGTGAACAGACTTCATCTCTGCGAGGTACGTAATATTACAAAGGATATCAGTTTTTTTTCTAGTACGGTGAGGTAGTTAGTCTGAATAGCTTGTACATATATATACATATACATATATATATATATATATATATATATATATATATATATATATATATCTCCAAGCACATAGCATCTCAGGTGGTTTTATTTATAGTAATTCTGTTTAATGACAGTAACAAATTTTTTGATTTTTATTTTTTACCAATAATGTAATATTTCAATTCATTTTTCGTTCTAAATATAACCAATCAAGGCGAAATGATTGAATATACATTTACTGTTGGGATCAATTTAGTTACGGTCCTAATCTTAATAATTGATTTTCCACTTTTGATTTGTAGAAAATCATGCATCATTGCCGCCATTGTGATTATATCATGCAATTAATGCAGGATGATGATCCTAGATTCCCGTCCTTGTCATCTCTTATAAGATAAGTATGTAGATCATCATATGGTTTAATTACAATAACAAATGATACAGTAAACTTAATTACCACCACTTGGTTATATTATATAGTCAACATTATGTCATACTAACTCTTTTTTACAGGATTTCCCTGTATTTTAAAAGCAGACCAATGTTTAATATTTAAAAGGCTAAATGGGTACATCTCCTCTATAAAAATCGCAGTTGAATTGCTCACCATACAACAAATGTCAATCAAATAATTATAAACATGTATGTTTATCTATCTCATACTTTATTTTGTATACATAACCTTTTATGCTGCATGCACTACGAAAGACCGGACTATATATATCCTAATTGAAACATGATCTTTAAGGATTGGATGTGATCATTTAGTTTCAGCAGGGATCAGATAAATTGTAACAATAATTTCCTATGTAAACAAAAGTGATCTATGTATTTAAAGGACTCAATATTGGCAAAGTTGAAAAAAAAATATTTAAACTTCCTACTGCTTTTGTAAGTGCTAACATATTTTAAATTTCCTTTTTTTGTATATAAGCGAAACAGAAATGAGGAAGCTAAAACAGCATTAGCAAATAAAAAAAGTAATACAATGTTAGCAATATTTCGACGTCAGCCGCTCACATATGCCAAACATGTAAGATTCAATACGGGTTTAATTGTTAAAATATATATTTTAAAATATGTAGGCTTGGTATTCCGTTTAATTACAATAAGACATGATTAAAGAAGCATACATATTTTGTAGTTATATAAGCGTGTTGTCCAACTCTTACTGCTTCCCCAATCTGCTTACAGGATTTCCCCTTGTTTGAAAAGCAAACCGAGGTTTAATTTTAGAAAGCTAAAGGGATACATGCTAGAATCGTTTGAATGTCGCAGAAGAATTGCTCTACACAGAACAAATGACAATCAAATAATACATAACTTTTTGTGCTGCACATTGATCTTACAGGACTATATATATATATAAATTTAATCACTGATAGAAGCCATTGGACGTGAAAATTTGATGTGCTAATAAAAGTGAGCTAAGTATCTTTTTTAATATTGTCTACTTTATGTCATATTCTAAATAAAAATTCCTATTCCTTTTGTATTTTATTAAAACTTTTAAATTCAAACATTTTTTCTGTATACATTCATAACAGGAATAAGAAATACGATGCATTAAATTCAGTAGTCAAACAAATATGATGATGGCAACTATTGGGCGGCGGTCGTGTACATATGACAAACATGTAAGATTCCATATGCTTTTAAACTTTACATAAAATTGCAAATGATAATAATTCTGCAGTACGGCTGGTAGGAATGAATTAGTTGAAGACTGATCCAAATACATAGAAATTTTGAAAAATTAATAGTCTTGCTTAGGATTGTTGGTAGAATAGGTGAACTCTCTTGAACTTCAAATAGGTTGTTTCTCCTTTGTTGTTGTATCCTCCTTCTCTTATATTCCTTGCAAGGGCCAGGTTTTCAATAAATTAATGACAATTAACATACTGAAATATGTAGCCAGAATATGTGAATTTTTTAAAAAGAATATATATGGTTATTAAGCCAGAACATATTATTGGAACACATCGGTATATATATTTCGGTTATTTACGAATGAGCTTACCTTGACACTAATATTGAGTTAATGAAAGACCGCAAAAATCTGTGACACATTTTATCACACGTAAAATTTAGGACAATTCATCAAGCGAAGGGAAGAACAAATATGAGATAGAAAACACAAACCTGATATAGCTTTCGCAACTGAACATAGGCATAATAACTATTCTTCGTTTGAGTTATCGAACAGATTCTGGAAAATTTCTTTGAATACTACTTTCATAGTTGAATCTTGAGGTTTTCCATCTTTGTCAGATATCAAAATCTTCAATCCCTTCCTCGACTTAACCCTTGAAACAGCCACGTACAATTGACCATGTGAAAACACAGGTCTGGGTAGAAACAGTCCAACATTAGATAGTGTTTGACCCTGACTCTTGTTAATGGTCATAGCAAATGCAACTTTCACTGGAAATTGCCTTCTCCTCATTTTGAAAGGAAGCTTTGAATCTGAGGGCTCTATCAAGATTCTGTGTAAAAAAAACTTTTCCCCAACTCGCTTCCCGGTAATGATCTTCGCTTCAAGGATATGTTTTGCTAGTTGAGTGATCTGCAACCTTGTTCCATTACATAAACCTTCTTTCGGATCCAAATTTCTTAATATCATCACTGGTGTTCCAATCCTAAGCCTTAGAGCATGATTAGGTAATCCTGACGTTTTGATACTATTAAGAAACTCGGGAGAGAAGATAGAATCTTCCTTTGATTTTTTGTCAGATGGGTCGATACTATCCGAACTAAAATAAGTCCGCTCATCACCTAATAAACAAAAAAATTAGGACACTTAAACATTTTACTACAAACAGCTTAAACTATAATACCGTTAGGAATGTGAAACTGAATGACATAGTAATCATAAAAAGTTACCTGATAGTTGATCTAGCATATAGTTGTTAATAACATCAACATCTTCGTTTGTAGGACACAATATAGCTCTTTCCTGGAAAAATAATGGATCTTTTGAGTCTTTGAAAGTGTTGCCATAAACTTCAGACACAATAGCCTCTATAGGATCAGTGCACTCAGTAATCAGCAAGTCTTTAGGAATATCAATCATAGCTTTTCCACTATTTGGCTCATTAATCTTTCCGTCACCGACATCCAAAATCCAGTCTGAAAATTGTTTAATCTCCTCAGCTTCTCGAGAATTTGGCTTTGAAAAAAGCCTCATATTCTTTGTTAGATGTAGCACTTTGCAATGCTTCCATAAGTAGGATGATTTAAGCGTTGCCATAACAATATCAGCTCTGTTTCTCCTAGGAATAACTGGTAGTATTTGTCTGAAATCGCCACCAAATACAACCACTTTTCCACCAAAAGGCCTTCCGTCAGTTGTCTTCATAATATCACATAAAGTACGATCTAAGGCCTCATAGCAATGTTTGCTCATCATAGGTGCTTCGTCCCAAATAATCAGAGAAGCCTTTCCAACTAATTCAGCTTGATGGCTTCCATGTTCTATATTGCAAGTAGAAAACTCATGTGGGTTTATAGGAATTCCAAGTCTTGAATGAGCAGTCCTCCCACCTGGCAGCAATAAAGAGGCAATACCGCTAGATGCACATTAAGAACAACATCACCCTTTGATCGGAGTGCAGCTGAAAGAATGTTCCATAAAAATGTTTTCCCTGTTCCTCCAAACCCGTAGACAAAAAAGACTCCACCTTTACCACTCGCAACACAGCCTAATATCTGATCATAAACTGACCTTTGCTCATCGGTTAATTGTGTAATCCACTGGTTGTGTTGGACTCGCAGTTCTTCTCTAGGGTAGTTAAGCTCCTGTTGTAAAAGGTTGTTGTTGTTAAATGACTGATCAATATACACAGGTTTAGGCATTGCATCCCAGTTAAACAGTGAACTATTCTTGGAACGCAGTATCTTTTCAATCAATACTAATATTGCGTTCATCACTTCCTCTTCGCTCAAAATAAGACCTGATACATTATATTAGAAACAGTGCATTAGTATTCAGAAATCCATGGACGCCTGCAACTAATATTTTTTTATAAACATTGAGCTCACCAGGATATTTACGATTTTTCCTCTCAATATATAAAACATCTTCAGATAAAATATCCCTGGTCGATTCCCATACTAATTTGGGCACAGATAGCGAACCAGACAACAACATCATTGCAAATAAGTGACGGACGTACCCGCTGGAAGCCCAATAACTACATTCTTTTAGTCCCTCAATGTACTCTTTGTCATCGTCTAACAGACCCAACTCATAACATGCTTCTTCATAAATTGGTAGAATAATCCCTTTTACTGTCTTGATATCATTGTAGCATCTTGGACCCTTCATCTTGTTAATTAACACCCTAAGATAGTAAAGTTGTCCATAATTTGGAGAAACATGCGCCAACCTTCCGATCGCAAAACCCTTCTTTCTTGGATTCCAAACCTTCTGCTTACCATCATATACAAATCTGGTGGGCATTTCTGCATATGTAATTTCTCGAGCTTCAGGATAAATTTCATAGCAGTTAAACCAAGCTAAGAACATAGTCTTCGTAAGATGCACCCGAACAATACACTCTCAACAGAATTACCATGTTTGTAAACTATTGTTTGCTCTCCCTCCAGATGAAATGTGAGCTTCTCTAAGGTGTTAAACGGAATTGCGTTGGGAAAGCTAGAATCCTCCATGTAGATTCGCAAGCAGATAGATACCTATTAAAAAAATACTCAAATTACCACATTTTTTTTAAAGAACATAACAATATAGATGTCACAAAGAACGCATTGAATATACCTTGCCTCAAAATAGTTTTTTATTTCGTCAATAGTTGGTTCCACTCCATCTGCAACGGTCATGTCGCCTTCTGCGGTTGTGGTATCACCTTTTGCATCTGTTGTGTTTGAACTTGTTCCTGCTACATGAGCATCAATATTACACTTCTGAGTAACCGTTCCTGTAACACGGTCTTGACCTTTGTTAATGTACTTAAATAAGTACTTTATAGACCTCGACTGATTACACCATTCCACATTAATATGGGCGTTATATGCAAGTAAAAGCTCTTTGTTGTAGGGTACCACAAACTGATTATCACATTGAATACCTTTCTTCTCAACATAAGACCCATTTTCTCTTCTCCTATAAACATGATACCCTTGATCATCAACAGTGGTCTTCTCAACATGTTTCCGAGGGAAAAATTTGGTACACTTTCCATCTTGCATACACGGAGAATCTCTATTAACCTTTCCACATGGACCATGAATCATCATATCCTTAACAACGTCGTATAATATTAGTTGTTCAGTTTTATCAGGAATTTTGGCTGATATTATGCGGTCAATATCTTCAGCATTTGGCAGTTTGTACTTAGAGTCCATGAACAGTAGAATATGAGCATGTGGAAGTCCTCTCTTCTGAAATTCTATCGTGTAAATTGCTGTAAGGAAATAAATAGAATGTTAGATACTAAATGAAAAGTAATAGGTTAAAACAGAAAACCCATATACATATTCATTTTTAATATACATAATATGTTTAATATATTATCTTTCTAAAGTTATACTACCCAACAATAAATATATAAACTAAACACATCTCTAGCATTACGTAAGACATATATTTTTCTTGCTATTGTTGACATTATATAGATAAAGTATACGTACCAGAGACTGTCTTTCCCAGTAAATGCTTCTTCGTAAGATCATCCATTAGGCTGTCAAGCTTGATTTTAAATAGTCTACAGCACAAATCTGGTCTGTCCTCTGACTTTAGGTTGTATTTTTTTAAATACCTTGACAGCTCAGACCATTTAGGATTACACGTGAAGGTTATAAATAGATCTGGAAAACCAATATATTTGCATACAGACATTGCGTCCAAATACATCTGATGCATATACCTTGGACCCCCTGTGAATGATGATGGAATGATGATACGATTACCGTCAATAGCCAAATCAGAATTTCCATCATTTGCAGCGGCAACGAACTTGCTAAACTTATGTCCTTAGGTTTGACTGATTTTTATGAATATACCGAAGACGATGGCTCTCGATCATAGTATAAGCATCCACCAGAAACTGTTGAAGTAATCAGCGTGATAGTAGAAGAAGTGCTTGTGAACCAACCTCACGAACCTGAATTCAATACGCGAAGAACTCCCTCATACTTATATTTGTTTTTTTGTTTCTGCTGATTCCCGTGAAACCATTTTGGATACCTAAACGAAATCCATCTTCTCCATAAGGAATTATGAGTGGATATTGAAGTGGAAGATATCACGGATGCAACTCATTGATCCTTTTCAGTTTTCCAGAATTCTTCTCCAATATAATATCACATTTGTCCATATTTTCGTGAAAATTTCCAACCACTAAAGCAGCTACTTCAGAAGCAGTGGGCAAGTTGTAAACCCGACCATCTTTTAGACGATTGTGAATAAGAACCAGAGACAACTCTTCCCACTCTTCTTCATCATTAAATCTGTCCATTGCATTTCTGAAGGTCTTCACATGAACATTAGAAACCCTTAGCATGTTCATTATCCCCTCAACCAAATCTGCTCTTATCTTGCTTTTTTCAGAATCCCCGCTACAAAAAAAAACAGGGCAAGCTTAATAGGGTGTTTATCATGTTCATACGCCTATGCTAATTATGAAAAGTTCTCAACAGAAATAAATCCAAGTTACATACCTCACAGCTGATAAACGATTACGAACTTTGTTTTCTGTATCACGAATATACAGTTGTGAGAATTTTGCAGATTCTGATGGTTTCGGCTTCACACTACCAATTAAGTGGAAATTCTCTCCGTGAAGTTTAAAAACCTTAGGAACTTTACCCAAATTTACAGAGTTGTCAATCTTTCCTCCAAGAGATGTGAAAGAAAACATCATATTTAGAGCCCTAATATTGTCTTGGTAATGCTTGCTGATAGCATCATCCTTTGTAAGAAGATCCTGGAGAAATGGTGGTGGTTCCTGTAGAAGAGGAAGTTTGATTTTTCCCCGCATACAACACATGGTAAATATAGGTATTCTGGCATTCCTTCTCTTACTGACCCCCTCATTATACCAAAAAACTGCTTCACATTTAGGGCATTTATAAGTCATGTCAACATCATCCTTATAATCTGGAGTTAGAAAATAGTTTCCAGTTAGTTATAGAATTTGTGTGTGTAAAAGAGTATACTTTATCTATATTTGGGACAAATATCAGCACCATTGGTCGGGTCTTATAATATAAACTATGTACCTTTAACTCCTTCTGGTTCTATAGCCAATGTAGGTAGAGAACCTATAACTGATTCATTCTTTTTTTTGCAAAACACCAAGAATGGCTGCAAACATTGTGAAAACGTATGTTAATTTTTATACTCTCGATGTTGAGAATGTTTTTAAAATTAAGAACCTGGTAAACATATGTAAAATACAGACACATACGTTTAGATCTTTTTTGTTGAGTGGGTTTATGCTGAAAATCAACTGCCGCGGTTGTCTTCTTCTTTTTTAAACGATCAATCATGTCAGCAAAAGCCTTCTCAGCTTTTCTCACAAGGTCGAATTTCAAATGTGCACTCCGTCTCAGTATCTCCGAACTATTTTCATCACATGTATCTGAGTCAGAATGAATCTCCACACCTTCATTACTCGAACAATCCCATAGATCATCAGAATCATCTGAAACCACCAAGTAATAGAATTTTATAAACAAATTAGTACTGTAAAAACATTACTTCATCAGAACCACACTCAAAAACATATAAGTGTAAATGTAAGCATCAATATATAACCTGATGAATCAGAGTCTATATATAGGGGTGTTGATGACCTTGCTACGTGACATTGATTATTAGTTAGAGCAGAATGTGTGTCTTGACTGAATGGATACTTTGTAGGATGAATCGAAACTGGTTCATCAGAATATGTTGGTTGTGTGATTGCCTTATGCGACTTCAACGTCCCTTCAGCTAAACCAGCTGTGCTATTTGACAATTGAGTGTGACCAGTTACAGAGGCAACACTTCTCTGTGAAAATGATTTCTTCTCTCTATTTGTCCTCTTACTTGGAGGATATCCAGACTGTTCACTTGTTGGGATCATGGAATCTGTAAAGCATAGCAACGAAAATATGCCGGGTTAAAAACCTGAATACTCATAAGTTTAGCATAAACCAGTCTAATTGTACCTGGTGTTCGGTTAGGTGTTTGTATTAAGATTTCACTGCTTTGACTTGCTAGTGTCTGGACAATTTGTGGAACATAATTGGAGCTGCCTGTTTGGGTAGCCTGTGGTTGCAGTTCTAAATTATGAAGTTTTCGTTTTAGTTGCAATTTAATACGCCTCTGCATTCTTGCATCTTTTGAAATGGCATCTCCTTGTAAATTTGTTATGTCTTGTAAATGAATAGAATTTACTTCATCGGTTATGCCTTGCACTGAACAGGATGAACAATATGGTTAATATTCTTTTAAAACACTGGTAAGTTTCTTCATTTTAAATCGAATTTCTGAAATCGTGTTGTTGAATCACAAATGTATACCTTGCTTTCTCTTCTTCGCATTAGGACCTTCATTAGTATTCTCGCACCTTTTTTTCTTTGTGTTTTTGTTCATATCGATCAGATCTTGTTCTCTATGACTGCAATTCTAGGTTTGTATGATAACTGGTTGAAAGATCTGTGCAATTAAGGTTGCCAATATTGGAATGTAATATATTTGCGTCAATTAAGTGCTAGGGAACAATAAGGAAAGTGAGAGACATTAGGCATTTGCGCAGTTGATGTATACTGACAAATTAACCATGATCAAATAGATATTTATATTTAAAACATATTTAAATAAAATTTAAAACAGTGCCAAAAAGAAAATTAATCCTAAAAATTAGAGTACGAAGACAAATTAATCCCAGAAATTAGAGTACCAAGACAAATTTAAAACAGTCCCAAAAATAAAATTAATCCCGGAAATTAGGGTACCTTTAATGTATTTTTTTTTCCATGAACATAGATAACTATTGAAACATTAATGGACAATATGTATAATAATCATACATATTTTATCTGAAACCAATGCCTGAAATGATATAATTTCCAATTATATATATATTACATATTTATATTTAAAACATTTACCAAAAAATAATAGTATATTTTCAATACTCAATATATAATACATATAAGGAATCATAGATTATAACAATTTTCCTTTCGGATACATGAGACTATTATATTAATTTAAGCCTTTTATATATGGGTGTAAATGTAGTAAAGTTACATTTTTTTAATTAACCAATACAAAACATAATTGGTTGGGCTTTTTGAATATTTATACGTTGACCCACTACTAATTAAATAGGCCACAATTTTACAATAAGTTAAATATAGCCCAATCTTGAAATAGACAAATTACTATATATGATGGGCTTTGTGAAATAAACCAATATGATTTCATAACTCTGCTGCAATTTTGGTTTAAGTTTTATAATAATCAGAACAGAAATTCGACTCTCTAATTACGAAGGGGGATTAGGGTTACTGAAAGTGATTCCTTATCGAAATCAATAGACTCTTCACCAGAGGAACACATGTGAGAATATGTTTTCTTATTACCG
The DNA here is from genome assembly GCA_012274485.2 of Sinapis alba. Lineage (NCBI taxonomy): Eukaryota > Viridiplantae > Streptophyta > Magnoliopsida > Brassicales > Brassicaceae > Sinapis > Sinapis alba. The sequence continues at coordinate 85,318 of MU105598.1, forward strand.
AGCATCATCCCTCTTATTATTTATCACTACAACCGATTGTTTCCGATTACTGATTCCTCTTTTCGTTTCAAAATGTTCATCCTGAATAAAAAAACAAATCAACCCGAGGTTCCTCGGAAAAATCTGCAACTCATTGTCCTCAAATGGCATCGGGAAAGAGACACGGTGGATTGGTGATTTCTGTCTGAATCGATTCCAAGACTGGTACTAATACATGTATGTAGATCAAATCTATATTCAGAAATTTCTGTAAAAGTGGGAAGCATCTCGAATTAAATAAATCCGAGTAGAAATCAAATATACTTGATAAGTTTAACAACTTAGTTCAGATGACCGACCGTTTACTAAAAATTTGCTCATCGTTTCTTGAATCGACTGTACTCGCAAACATATGAGTTTCCTATATAGTAAAAGTAGTAACAGTATAAAATTGGTAGCAAGAAATTGCAAATAATGAAGAGTAGAGGCTTTATATAAATATATCAAATCCAAACAACAAAGGAAAACAGCAAAAACATACTTTATTAATTCATATTAAAAACAAACCGAAAAACTGATAGGAATATTGTGGAGATAAGCCTCTACTCCGTGCTATTGACCTTCTGGTATCACTCTAGCCACTTTTTTCAATCTTTTCCTTCTTAACCTTTATAGTACACACCATTCTGGTAATAGAGTTCTGATCGAAAGCGTCGTCCAAATTTATGATAGGTGGTCTAGTGCGCTTGGCTGGTGTTAGGTCATTAGACTCAGATTGCTGAGATGAACCACCGTAGCAAATTAGAGACCCCTGCATCCGAAGTATATAGAAAATAAGAACGTAATTTATTACAATTAATTGGTAAAACTGGTAAATGGTAATAGATATCCTGAATCATCGCAAACCTCAGGTGCATCAGACATGGCCGAGAATGACCCTCCATATGTATTATCACTTTCCTATTAATATACGCAAATACAAACATTAGAAGTCATACAATTTTTAAAACTTACTGTAAAAATAATATTGTATTTGAACTTATATTATAACAACCGGAGATTGCGTCGAATCGAACTCATTAATCATTGAGGTGTTTGTGATAATCTTGAGAACCTTGAAAGTGTCATGCTTATATATAAAATTCTCCCTCTCAATACCAATCTTGAACAGAAAGGTTTTTCCCACTAAATCCTTTAGAATGGGGGGCAAAACGTCAGGATCCTGAATCTTCATAAGATTACCATACTATTAGTTCATGACATTAATTGTTAGTTTCCACTTTAACAAAACTACATCAAGATACAAACCTCATTTGTTATTGGACCAGTAAGCTCAATACATGGTGTGTGCAATAGTTGCAGAGCAAGGTTATCAAATAGGAGAAACTTGCAATTTGATGTATTTTCAAGGACAACCAAATGCATTTTTTACCTAACCATATATAAGTTTATAGCATTAGTAACTAATATATATATATTATGCATAACACTTAACAATCTGATAATACAAACCTTGGCAAAATTTTGGGAGTGTAGGACTTGCATTTGGCACAATAGTAGTTAGGAGAACCCACATTGTCCTCCTCATCATCATCGACAGTGTCATTAGGCACAGTCAACACCTTCTTTGCACACACCTTGCAGCTTAAATAATATCAACCCATATCAGAATCGATTGCTGCAACTGAAGCCATCACAATACACTTCTCCACTTGTTTACAACGGACACATAAGATAGAAAAGGATGATTTTTACATCATGTTTCATAATTTATATGAAAACGACTGTGAGTTTGTATCTTTAGATCTGTTTCGATTCTAAGACATCAGCTATAGTCTTCCTAGGGGTATGAACGAAAAAGTCATCCTTTTCAGACACACCCATATTCAATGCAAGAGGCTTAGGGTCAACAATGGCTACTGCCAAATCATCTTTTGGCAACCTGCTCAAGCCGAATATATAGACCAGACCAAACATATTAGATATTCATATACTACTAATATGAACCAATTCATAGTTAAAGCTGACAGCCTGGTGTAACTTACAGTCGCATGAAAGCTTCCACCTCATCAATCTTAAGGTTTAGTGAGACATCGGACACATTATATGCGTTGGAGACGCTACGGTCATCTGAAAAAAAAACAGAACATGATATCTCCTGTTAATATGAGAAAAAGCATTTTGGAAAAGTAATATTTTGAAAAAATAATATTTTGAAACAATTTATTATACCAGTGATATTTACCTTTCCACACTTTTATTTTTCCGAACCGGACAACACAAATAATGGTGTTCGCGCTATGCAACCGAATTGCATCACTAACATCTGCTGCAAACTTTCCCCATAATACCAAAGAGAGACGTTCATCCCTACACAAACAATGCCATCCGTAAATTTAAGTTGCTAAATCAGTCGAATCAAAATTTCAATGAGAAAGATAATATATTTCACTCTTCATTTCGTAGCTCCACTGTAATCTTATGTGTGTCCTTCCCGTTAACAGACACAAGCTCAATATGGGACACCTCAATAACTTGGCCGATTACATCTAATGTATTCACGATGATAAACTCATATTAGTAGTAATTCAAATAACTTAAAGTACACTTCCTATTATACATATTTATAACTAATATATATTAATAACTTACCAACCAAAAAATCGGCATCGTGCCTACCATTGAGAACATCACGATAGTTAACCGGTTCAATACCAGTCAAATTATTGGGCAACGCCTCACAGATCTTAACACGGGTTGTTGGAAGGAAAACAATCTTGTAAGGATGTTTGGTCGAGCGATATGAACCACCCGTGTGGGTCACCGTGAAGTTGATAAGAACTTTGGTTTGACCCTGTGTCAGGACACTTCCGAATTGTCCCACTTCATCCTTCTTGACTGTTCCATGTATCTTGTCCCCCTAGTATAAATGTTAAAACATAACAGTAAAAAAATAGTGATTATTACATGATCCTATATAAGAATGTTAAATTATTGAATTAGTATGGGAATGATCGCAAACTTACTCTAGCATCGACAAATACCGTCTCAATTGACTCTCCACCAGCAGCTGAGTATTGCTTCCATAAACAGATGATCTTAACCTTAATCTTCCACATCGACTTAAACGGCTTCAAATCAGAGATTAGGTTCATGGCCGCCATAGTATTAACACAGTTTGTAACTCTGTGAGTGATAAGAGGTGATGTAGTTAACTAATGAATTTTACATTACCAAACGCCCTACTTATATAGCTGATCACCAGAGCATAGAAATAGGAAAATTCACATTATTACGGCACTAATAAAGGGAATGTTATAACTTGTCAATCACTCTATAATTAACACCAAATCATATATTAATTTACCATTAATACTGCACAAAATAATACCAATATAAATGTCCTAATCACTGGCAGAATCACACAACATTGTTTGCCATATATAAGAGACGTGATGAGAACCGATCCTTAATCATATTATTGACTTTCTATATTATACTCGTCAATATCAATCTCCATTAAACAGTACACAAATCATGATCATTAACACATAATATAACCTAAAATACAATTTAATGTACATTGTAAAGCCGTACGTCTCACACTAAAACGAAAGGATTAATGCAATAAGGTAAATAAAATTCAATAACCGGACCTTATTATTCCAAAAAGAGTAGATCATTATATTGGCATCAAAATATTTTTTGTTAATTATTACCTACCATTGCATACATGCCAATAAAGGTACCAACAACAAACATATATTATGTACAAAATTCAATAACCGGACTTTGAAATATATTAATATGAAATATATCTTATGTATAATATAGAGAAATTCCCTTAGATAGCCTCTTTTGGTTTGTTTGTCACAAAAATAGTTTTTAAAGAAGAAAATGACCAAAATGTTTTTTTTAGAAGCTTAAAAAATCATTTATATGCATTTATACCCCTAGGGTTAACTAATTTGGACTTTAGGGTTTAGAGTTAAGGGGTGGGTTTGGGGTTAGGGTTTCAAATTTCAAAAAAAAAAAAAAAAAAAAAAAATCAAAATTTCAAAAAAAAAGTCTATTTTGGTCATTTTATTTTTTGAGGGCTATTTTTGTGACAAAAACTTAAAAATGGCTATTTAAGAGAATTGCCCTATAATATATTTATATGAAATATAAATATGTCTTATTTTTGGCACTGTTTTAAATTTGTCTTGCTCTATGCCAGTAAAGGTACCAGCAAAGAACATATATTATGTACAAAATTCAATAACCGGACTTTGAGCAACAAAATTTTTTGACTGGTTATTGAGTGGTACCAGCAAAGAACATATCTTATGTATAATATATTTATATGAAATATTTTTTATGATTTTGTCGTGTGTATATACTTATCCCTTGCGTATTTGATGATACGTAGATAGTATAAAACATCGGAATTTCATATTGCTTTATTGCATCATGATATATATTCTCATGTTAAGTGTTGTGTTTCATTGTCATGCTATTATGTTTCAGTATTCTGCAGAGAGCAAGGATCGTGTACTATACTGAGTGTATTATTACTTCGTTTTAAATGTAAGTTAATGTAATTAAATTAACATAATATGGATGATAGTATCTTGATTGGAATGGCTATGGTATTTCTTGTAATTTCTCTAGTGAAACATGGTCCTTTTTAAGTACTCTGAGAGTTAATATGGTGATGCCACGTCTGGATGGTATGCATGTAAATAACTTACACACTAAAGGTTACTTTTTCAAAATGTTCCTCCATTAATAAGAAAGGGATAAATGTTTGGTCCAACTATTTATTAACCACATATTACCATAACTGTTCACTTGGGGAAAATTATTATACACCACTATTACCATAATTGTTCTCAAGCGGCTCCTTCAAACCTCTTCTCATCCTTTTTTTCTATTTCTTACCTCTTTGATTTTTTTTCTCTGCTAATTCAGTTTATTTTTCTTTGTCACAGATTACCCGCTAATCAATGGATATGAGAAGATGATCTGAAACCATCTATGACTTCAGATCTAGATCTCAGTGAACCCAGTCTATGAACTGGCGATGGGTTCTTGGTAAGTTATATTTAATGATTATTTTGTGTTGTTTATGCGACAAAATTATTCAAGATGCAGCTTTCTAACATCCAAATTATTTCTTCTGCGTATTTCCAGAAAGTCCCCATTCAACATCCAACGTATTACTGATAAACTTCTTAGAGCCTATGTACATAGAGAACAAATGGAAAGAGAAGGAAACAACAACAGTAAAAGAAATTAAACAAGACTATGTGTGTAAGTAGAGATAGAGTAATATATAAAGAGCGGTGTTTGAGAAGTTAATTGTTGGTATGTTTTGTACAAGTGAGTCTAGCTCAGTTCAAAGTGTAGTTATTTCTCAAGTGGAGTTAGTTTTTTTTAATATGTATTCTTATCTTCAATCCTTACGTTTAAGACAACTTTAATTCAAATTTATTCGATTTCATAATTTTACTCTATTCATACTGTTATTATAATTTAAGTAAATTGATAATCTGATAAATATTAAAATAGTAAAAAATAATCTGAAAAAATATTAGAAAATAACATAAATGAGTGGTCAAAAATTTATCATAAAGTGACAAGTATTTCTAACCATTTTTGACGATTATTTTTTACGACAATTCTGTCTACTAATATGGTCAAAATTTTATGACCATTTTCTAACCACATTCATTTTCTGACGGAGATTTTTTGATGGTCTTATATGATCAAAAAGTGGTCAAATTAGAGTGTTTCTGACCACTTTTCTAACAAAATTAATGGTAAAAAAATAAACCATTTCCTGTAGTGATAGTAGTAACTTTAATCACGGTAAAAAAATAAAAATACATGTTTCCAAATACATTTCACAGCTTTTGCTTTATGAGGTTAAGAGATCTAAAGTAAGCAATAATTACCCATTTAATATAGGAGAAATTTACACTCTGACATACTTTTTACTTTATCTTTATCACTCTAACATACTTCTCACATATCACATACTTTTTCTTAAAAAATTTCCCAAAACACCCTTTAATTCACACCAATTAAATCTTGTTTCTTCAGTTATTTCTTTTTCCCTAAAAATAATCGTGAAACCTAATCTTATCTAAACTTATCTTCTCTTCTTTAAATTATTTTTTTTCTTTTATGAACCATAATTATCTGGACACTGAAAACGAATTACTATCCAATCCATAAGTACATTGTTTAATTTTGAGATAGTTTAGATCCGAAAAACTTATATGCCAAATTGCTACACAATTATTTTGACAACAGTCCTTATTTTCCACTTTTCCGACGAACAACTTAGCTTCAACGGAATTACCTAGTACCAACATCTCTGCAACATAGCAGTAACAATGGAAGCTTATGTTTTTTGTTACATTTTCTAATTTTATCTCTCTATTCTCATCATTTAGTTGTGGATCTTCAGGATATCCTTCAAAATCCATCAGACAACTCCTCACAACTCCTCTCCATAAACACCAACCCACCTCCCTCCTAACCACGATGCCACTGACCACACCAAGACTTTCTCTTACCTATTTCAACTCCATCAGACCCTTGATCTCATTCATACAACTGATCACCAAAACGTTGATCCTAACCACATTACCATGTCGCCTAATCACAACACCTCTACTCCTCCACACATCACTATTAATTCTAACCACATAATCTACAATCCCGACAACATTACATCAGCAACCCCATCTCAATACTTCTAACCATGACCATAATTCCTTAGCATATAACCACAACACCACGGACCCTAACCACATCTACGCGAATTGTGACATCCACACTGAACCTGACCATACAGACACTAAAGTTTCTAACAACCATACATCAAATCACGTGTCGCTAACCACAAGCCAATGGATCAATAAATCCCTTAATCCAACGGTTCATGATAAGCCCAACAATCCATAAATCTACCAATTATTTATTAAACAATGGTTCACGTGACTTTCATTTAGTCACAAAACCAAAGTATACCTCAAAACCAAAGTATGTCAAAGTGTAATCATATAGACCTAAAGTATGCCAAAGTGTAAACTTCTCTTAATATAGAGAGGAATCCAACTTGATCATGTAGAAAAATGAGTAATGAAAAAAAAAAAACAATCATCAGCGAGTCAAAGACCAACTATATAAAGCCATAATTCGTGAAAGAAGCGAACGTCCACTTTCATTCAATCAGTTATTATGCATTCACATGCTTATTTAGGCAGATAATATATTATTTTACAAAGAATAATAGAGCAAAAAAGTTCAATAACACCGACTGTTGCAATAATCTTTTTGTAGTCTCAGACTTCACATCTTTATGTTGTCCAGTTTGCATTGATAGACTCATACATCTCTGCCAAAAAGAAAAAGAAAAAAAAAACATCCAACAAAAGCATCACATAAGGCACTTGAAGGTTTCAAAGGAGTTACAAGAATTCATTTCCCTCAATACCTGACAACAAAGTAGCCAATTTACGATTTTTCTACTTTATTAAATGTCGGCTATGAATGTGACTCAAATAAGAGATTAGGCCAGTAGGTAAATGTCAGTTTACCTTTCAGTAAGAAAAAGGCTAGTATCTCTTCAAAATCAGAATAGTAGTTATACAAAACTGGGTGGTATCATATTCCTAGAGCAAATAAGAGTAAATTTGATTATTTAGATGAGATAAACGGAAATTTTCTTTTCAAAACTAAATTTGAAGCAAGTAACATTTTATTTTCCTATTAAATGATATGAAAAACGTTATTATTATACTATTAAGGAAATTGGAAAGTGTTGACCGTCATATATAAAGATCTCAGACAAAAACTCTTAATGCTGGTTTGCAAACCCGTTTGTAATTAAAAAAAGCCGGTTTGACTACTGGACGCCGGATAATTAAGACCAATCCACAACTTCATACCTCCATATACATTGTTAGAAAACTGGACTCCAACCGTAAATGCCACCGCAACTACATGAATACATTTGGCTTATGTTAAACCTTCCACGACACGTTCAAGGCTGTTGATAATTTGGTAACGTACGTTGGAAGATAAGGCAAGGAACACACCTGATCACACACATAAGATATAGAAAAGGGTGAGACTTTGTAAAAACAATATACTTGACATAAATTAGTTCTTTAATTGTACAAAACCATTGTTATAGTGGCAGCCTCTAACTTGCTTCTTGGATTCCTCGGCCGTTTCACAAAAGAAAGTCAGGATAACATTCTCTCCAACAGATCATAAGATCTCGCAAGGTTACCCTGAGAACAGAAGAAACTCATTGCTACGTTCAGGGGCGGATCCATGAATCTTATTAGTTGGGGGAACAGTTCAAAAATTAACAAGAAAAATATTTAATTGGGGGCACTTTTCCTTTTTATTCACTAAAACTAAGAACACTTAACCATACTAATATGAATTACATAAGAAAAAATAGAAAACAGTAGGGGGCACGTGCCCCCATACCGTAACCCCTACATCCTCCTCTGGCTACGTTCGTAACTTCACAAGTGTAGTCACTGTCTGTAACCTCAGAAAATATATTATTTGTCTAACGGTAAAAAACTTTTAATCTGATGAAAAACATAGCAAACATATGAAAGTTCTTTTAGGCAAAGACCAATACACAACAATATGTATTCACTTTTTCTCATCTGTATGCAACTAAAAATTCATAGAGAGATCTCACTACTTCTAAGAAAACTTTCATAAACTTTGAATCCTCACATAATTGCTTTTGGTCGTTGCACATGTTCAGAAGTGGAGTAAATGTTTCACCTCTCTATGTTTGATCGTCAATTTCCGTTCTTTGTTGCAGAAACTAGCGAGTGTGCATTTCCTTCCAAATCATCCATCCACCTGATTCACCAATGGAATCAGTTGACCTCCTAGACCAACACTCTAAGCCCTGTTAACATCTAAGCTCATTTCCAGCGAAAAGCACAAACGATCAATACAATTTTCTCAGTGGACGTTTGAGATAGTTTTAACTCTCTAAACCAAGAACCTTATATCTCGTTATATCCCTTTAAATAATCATTTCTTAGTAGGCTTCTGAAACTATCCTCCTTGGAAAGTATTGATGTTATTTTCATCTGCAATAACTTGAAATCAAGAATCTCATAACAGGACTGAAGCAATACAATAACAATAGGTACATATAACTTATATAGAAACTATTTGACCTTATATCAATGCCTCCTTGGATCTTCTCAATTGTAACCTGCGAACAACAATAAAAAAACTATTTATTCTTATTAATGCTTTAAAAGAAAAAGAGAAGAGAGATTACATTCAAGGTAGCACCAGAGATGGAAAACTTGTGAGGAGGTGAGACAATTAATGGCTCTACTTCTGTAAGGAAATCTGAAAAATTAATGGAAGTTTTTTCTAGAAAATCCAATTTCGAAGAACTCTAAAATAAATTTTGGAGAAAGAAAACTTCGTTGTAGCTTTCCCGATGGATTTGTAGATTGAAAAGCAGGGGGATTCTCAACAGTTTCTTGGTCTTGATTGTCGCAGTAAATAAAGGGTTGTATGAGTGGGAGTCAGATGTTACAGATGAGAATATGAGAAATTAGAAACACATAGAAAGTGAAGACGATGAGACATGATGGTTTCCACAAAGCTTGAGTGATGTGGCATCTTACTGCTCTTTAATTGGTTGATTTAATCTGCTGAGGTAGATAGACTGAAAGTTCTAGTTCAATCTTTTTTATATATTGGGATAGTTTTACAACAATATTGATACTAAACTGATATTTCTTTTGTTATACTCCCTCCGTTTCATATTACTTGTCATTCTAGGTTTATGCACACATATTAAGAAAACATATGATTTTGTGTATTTTCAAAATAAAAACACAATTACCTATACATCTAACCATATTCTAACCAATAGAAAAATAAAATAAAGAATCTTATTAATGAATTTTGCATTGAAACTCTAAAACGACACTTTATTTTGAAACAAATTTTTTTCCTACAACGACAAATAATATGAAACGGAGGGAATACAAGTTTAGACTCCGGTAACAATTATGATATACGACATCTCAGGCCAAATAATTTACGACCTCAGGCCAAATAATATACGCCTCTAAGGCTCTAATATATTATACATTTCATAAATATTATTTCACTTATACAACTATGTAATATTATCACCAAGGTTTAAATATGAATATTTACGTGACATTTTCATACAATATGCTCTACTTGGCTTAATATTCAATATTTTATGTTACATTTCTATGTAAATATATTTCAAAATATTTTGTATATAGTACGTAAAAAGTATACAAAATAAAAAATAAAAACATATGACGCCATATTTAAAATTTGTAAGAAGTTTTATATAGATATTAAGAGATTTGATTTCACAATTAATAACCTTGAACTAATAATATGAAAACTTGTTAAGATAATGCATATAAATTATTCCAAAAATATTATATATTTCATTTTTACCTAAAACGAATTTATAGAACTACTACACATACCTAATATTCATACTATCCAAACAAACAGTAAATAAAATATATATATTAAAATATTTGTTCTCACAAGGAAAAATCTTGAAACTGCAAGTTTAATGTTTATCAATAATTCTAGAAATATTTTATATCCCATTTTACGTAAATAGATTTCAAAATATATAACATAATTAAATATTTACTATTTATATTTTAGTTTTACTTTTTATTCACTCTAATGTTTTTGTTACAATTTAAAAATCTTGATAAAATTTAAGATAACAAATAATTGAAAAATAATTATTATAACATTAACTTTGACATCTAGAAAAAAAAAACAAAATCAAAATACTAAGTTTATAAAATATATTAATAATAAAAATAAACTAATATTAATTTAAAGACATCAATTAATCTTAGTTTTCTGTATCATAATTCTCTTCACATGACATAGTATAATTTTCATCAAAATTTAAAAAATAATAAATCAAACAGTTTGGTGTCATGTACGTTTAAATATATATATTAGAAATTCAATTTAATTTTTAAGATACTATGAGCTTTTCTAAGTTTTTACCAGATCGACAAGTACCAAACCATGAGTTTATGGTGGATCTTTCTAGGTTTTAGTGAACTTTTAATTAACTGTATTTTTATTTAAACTGGACTGGATTATATATAAGTCATCGAGTTTATTGGTTCAACCATGAATCTGGATCAGATTCTTAAATATTAATTTTATTTTTAATAATTTAATTAAAATAGTTAGCATGCTAAGCGTTAATTCACATATGAAACAAGATTATTAACAAATTAAAATAAATAATCAAAACAATTACAAATATAATTATATAAAATAGTTAAAAATAATGTATAAAGTATGTGCTGAAATTACAAGTTGTATTATTATATAAAACTTGATTCTTCAAAGTTGCTAATTAACACGATTATGACATATGGTAGTTAAAATATCTAAGATTGTGATATGTGTTAAACTATCTCACAATTAATAATATATATTGAAATATAATAACATGATAATAACAAAAAAAAAAAAATTATAATAATCGTTTGACAGTAATTTTTCTTTTAAAATTGTGATGTGTTAAAATAAATCTCATGATTAATAAAATATATAAGATAAGTTAATAAAAACGAAGATAAATTAATAAGAATGATTTAAAAATAAGAGTAATTTTCTTTTTTACAAATCCTATGCCAAAAAAGATTTGTACAATAATTTCTTTTCTTTTCTAAAGTATTTTTCGTTTTTATAAATCCTATACCAAAAATGATTTGTAGAAATAATTTATTTTCTTTTCTAAAGTAATTTAAAAAAAAATCTTATACCAAAATTGATTTGTACAAATAATTTATCCTTTTCTAAAATCTTAAACCAAAAAATTGTAAAAAAGTGTTTATTGTTAATTTCCTTTTATTCAAATCCTAATCAAAAAGATCATAAACCAAAAGGAACTATATACAATTATTCACATATATATATAGGACTAAGCTCTCTCATATTTTGTCACTTCCTATACTTGATCACCAAACATAACTATACATTCAAGAAAAATATTAGGTGAGTTTTTTGCATGCTTTTTCACATTTTCGCGTGTTTTTTTTTTTTTTGGTGTCACATGTTGAAGAATAACTAGATATCCTGATCTTCACATGTTTTTTTCTTCTTATAAACTGATGTTGATTTTTTTGTCATTATTGTCATGCTGCGTACATAAGTTATTGCCACAATAACGCTTAGGCGTTTGTACATATAGGTAATATATAATTAGTTATGCTGTTGTACATAAGTTAATGTCGCTATATATTATGCTTATGTGTGTTTGTTTGTATCGACAATCTTAAATTGGTTATGCTGTTGTAGGTAACTTAATGTCAACGTCAATTTACTACTTTAATACTTTTAGTTGTGATTGTGCTTATGTGTGTTCGTTCTAATTATTATTTTCTAACTGAAATTGTAATTTAATTTGTTACCAGGAATTATCAAAATTAAGAAACAATGACTTCAGAAAGTTATTTAACATTATATCAGTTAAATAAAAAACGTCCTTACCGTCGTACTGTAATACTCTTACTAGAAAGTGGAAAGCAAGAAATTTAAAAAAGAATAATGAACTTATAGGAATGAATTTTCTCCTACTTGATGAGAAGGTAAATATTTTTTTTTAACTCTATATAATTTTATCACTAAAAGTAATTTGTTTATTATATAGAAAAAATACTATTTAAGGTTATGTGCATCATTCTCTTATTGAAAAGTTTTAGAGATAGATTACATGAAGGAACCATTATTGAAATCTGCAGTTTCAGATCACAAATTTCAAATAAGACTGACTGAGATAACAACAATTGCATGTGCGGGGCAACAATTACCTCAAATACCCCCTGAAAAAAATTGATTTCGAAATTATGAAGATTTTTCTCTACTGAAAGATTTAGCATATGAAAACCTGCAGTAACAAGATTACAAGTACACCTAGAAGATCAACAGAGAATTATTTACCCTGAAGACAACAATTTTGAATCCATTATCTCACAATATGGAATTGAGAAAACAATGCTTACAGAATATTTTGAGATGTGCAAACGATTTCCTAAAACCAGAGAACTTACATATGGCCAGTTCCCTACAAAATTTATGTGGGATTCAGATGCAAAAACTTGGTCACCAAGAAAACAAGGATTCAGCATAGGAAGAATAGCAATCATTCACCCAACATCATGAGATTCATATTATTTGAGAATGTTGCGAAATATACTCAAAGGCCCGACAAGCTTTGCTGAAAACAGTTGACAATGTCAAACACAAGTCATTCAAAGAAGCATGTTATGCAAGAGGATTTCTGAATGGTGATTAAGAGTGGAAAAAGGCTATATGGATGAAGCAGCACAATATGAATATCCTTTCCAGCTTCGCCATCTTTTTGTGACAGTTACTTTACTGCGAATTAAGTAGTCCTCTTATTCTATGGGAGCATTGTTGGCGTCACTTAGCTGAAGACATAGCCAATAAACAAAGGCAGACATTCAATTTGGAGGACCAACAATTCACAGATGAAGAGCTACAAAGCTATACACTTATAGAAATAGAGAGGATTCTAGCACGAAATGATAAATCATTGACCGATTTTGAAGACATGCCAAAGCCAGACAATGACTTGTTGAAGAAAATAAAAAACTCAATGCTCAGAGATGAAATGACTTACAATATGGTTGAACAAGAAGAAGAGCATAACAAGTTAATACATACATTAAATGAGGAGCAGAAGATAGTATATGAAGCTGTTATTGACTCGATTGACTCTATGAAAGGGAAATTATTTTTTCTCAATGGACCAGGAGGGACAGGAAAAACCTATGTTTATAAGACAATCATCTCAAGGTTAATATTACAAGGAAAAATTGTACTACCAGTGGCATCATCTGGAATTGCAGCTATACTTTTACCTAATGGTAGAACAGCACATTCGCGTTTCAAGATTCCAATAGATCTTCATCAAGACAGTATGTGCAACATTAGTCGTGGTACCATGCTTTCTGAATTACTTGAAAAACTGATCTCATCATCTGGGATGAAGCACCTATGTGTCATCGTTTTGCGTTTGAAGCTCTTGATAAGACACTGCAAGATTCACTCTCTGTGGCAGAACCATATGCAGCAACAAAACCCTTTGGAGGGAAAACAATACTCCTTGGTGGTGATTTTAGACAAATTCTGCCAGTTATACCACAAGGCAACAAACTGTTATGGAAACAATCAATCGTTACTATTTATGGAATTATTGCTCTAAATTCATTCTTGAGAAAAATATGAGGTTACACCAACCAGAAAGATTTTCCAAATTTATTATAAAGACAAGAATTATCTCACTGAGAGAGCAATACTTACTCCAAGGAACGAAACGGTGGACAAAGTGAATAACTACATGCTATCTTGCTTAGTTGGAGAACATAACGAATATTTGAGTTTTGATAGTATTGGTGAGGACAAAGAAAAAATGGCAAATCAGCATATTCTATATCCTACTGATCTTTTAAATACGTTAAAATTTTCAGGGATTCCAAATCACAAACTTGATCTCAAGATAGGTGTTCCAGTCATGCTACTAAGAAATTTAAATCAACGAGAAGAACTTTGCAATGATACAAGGTTACTAATAACTCGCTTAGGCAACATGATTATTGAAGCATAAATTCTTAATGGAACTTATGTAGGAAAACAGGTTCTTATTCCTAAAATAAATCTCACACCAACAGATGCAAGATGGTCTTTCAAACTGAAAAGACGTCAATTCTCTGTACGAGTTTGCTATGCAATAACTATCAACAAGAGTCAAGGTCAAAACTAAAACAAAGTTGGTCTATATTTTCCAAGTCCAATCTTCTCTCTCAAACAATTATATGTCGCCCTATCAAGAGTTACTACAACTGCAGGACTTCAAATTCTCAAAATAGGTACAAAACATAACGATAATAGTGTTCTACAAAATATTGTATATCAACAAGTTTTTAATAATATATAATATATCGAAAAGAGATGAAAGTCGCATTATTGATGCTAAAGTAAACAAATTTGGTCTTTATCTAACATATTTGATATTTAGTTGACTAACAATAATGCATATTGATTGATGTCTTATAATAACATTTAAGTTTTTTGAATCGTGTTTTTTAAATTTGTCTTACACAATATAACAATAAATAAAATTTACACCAATAACTTTTTCTATATGTTGTAACTAAGGGAAGTCGTCCGATTCCAACACCAACTATTACCATCATGATTTTATATACATAACTTTAGAGCTATGCTAAAACCTTCGTGACCTCTACTAAATTTTGAAAACAGTACATGAACTATTAATATAGAAATTTTTTGTTAGATAGCCATTTTTAATTTATTTTTCACAAAAATAGTTCGAAAATGACCAAAATAAGTTTTTTTAAAGAGTAAAATATGAATTTATATGCATTTATACCCCTATGGTTAACTAATCTAAACTTAGGGTTTAGACTTAAAGGGTGGATTTGAGGATGTGATTTCGAATTTTAAAAAATAAAAAAAATAAATATTCAAAATTTTAAAATAAAAAACGCTATTTTGGTCATTTTATTTTTCAAATGCTATTTTTATGACAAAAACTTAAAAAAGATTATTTGAGATAATTGTCCATTATATGGTGAAAAACTACATAACTCCGTTAATTTACCGTAACAAAACAAAGTGCCTTAGTAACAAAAATGTGTGGTTTTAATCTATGTTTCATAGTAACATACGAAGATGTTTTCATTAAATTAATATAAAAATAACATGTTATAAAAATTCTTATAAAATCATTCCAAATTACAATTAGTATAGCCTTGCATCACTCCAAAATACGATACGAGTGGAACTTGGACATGATTATTCCAATACAGAGGACATAGTCATCAAGAAGTGAACTATTTGTAAAAAATCAAAAAAGGTTATTAACAATTTTAAAACACGAAACAGAAAAACAAGAAATTGTTGAAAACATATTTAAATTCAAAAAATGTGTCTCATGACATATACATAATATCTAAAATTAATGTAAAAAATTTTGTCATTCATTTTATGTTTTCATAAAACTAAAAATCAAACAAAACCCGTGCAACGCACGGGTCCATACCTAGTGTACAATAAATGACGAAAATATATAAAATAGTTCAATTTTAATGGGTATTTTTTGCAAACAAAAAATAATCCCGTGCTTTAAAAGCGCGGCTGAAATCTAGTTTAATATAAAACATTACATATATATAACATATTTCTATAATTTATGAACACATAATCCGCCTAGTCCACTTAATAGTTCTAGATCCTAGGGGTTAGGTCACCGCGTGCTTAGCACCTAGCTATTTCTTCAACACTGCATACCAAAACGTTGTGGCTGTGTCTGATCCTCTTATAGACGAGGGATTGTCGTTGAAGGTTATGACTTGTGAGGGTTGTTCTGTTAGAGAAGATGGGTGGAGAGGAAACCAAGAGTTTGAAGATGGAAACAGAGTCTTGTTCGAGATGTCTCGATGATCTCTTTGATTCTTCTTCGAAACTTGGTGTCGCCACACGCATGAACTGTTCTCATGTCTTCCATGGTCGTTGTCTCTTGGAGTGGCTTCAACGTAATAACACATGCCCCTTATGTTGGACTGTCTTGTATGAACGGTGATTTGGAACTAAGAGTGATTGAGATTATGATTTCCATCTGCACAACTTGGGTCACATCAAATTTAAGCAAAAATAAAATAAAATCTTAGGTCACACGGGTTATGTAATATTGTTTAGAATCTGTAATACATAATTGAATATTATAATTTTTGTATTTGTATTGTATATTTTTTGGTTTCAGATTTTTTTCTTGAATTCAAAAAATCTTTGCAGAATATGAATTAATCTTTGGCATATATAAGGAGCTAACTAATTGAACTGAAAGTTTTCTTTTAGAACAAATATGTTCAAATATCACTAGATGAGATTATTACTAAAAGAATCTGGTGGATACAATATAAATACATGTAATTAAGTTTCATTTACTATCCACGAAAACAAAGAGGATGAGAGCGAGCCTATTATATTAGTTACTAATAATTAATATAAGTTTCACCCAAATACAGTATGACAAGGAGCTTTCTTCTCCATTTATTCTCTATATGGCCGATGATGTCTGCTTCTGTACACAAAACAGAACCAAATATGTCCTATGTTACTTCTGTAGTGTACAAAATGTACTTCACTTATGAGTAGCTCAGTGTTCTTGTAACATCCCGCTCCCCCGGCGTCCGACCGGAGTTATCGAGCGAGAGTCATGGACACGCGTCTACTCAATTTAGACACCCAACGTGTCCACATACTGGTCCCAAGAGTCGACGGACGCATTGTTCCTTTGAAAACCAACCCATATCCATATCCACATACTTCTACTTATAGTCCTGCGCATAGGGAAATGGAAAGGGAGGTAGTGAGTATGGGAATACTCAGTGAAGTGACTCTAGACCAGTATCCCCGCATGACACTCTACACTGCTCGATGCGGGAAAGAAGGCTGGCTAGCCACTACAATCAATCAAACAACTTAACATTTCAAGACATCACATTCTTATGCATTTCTATCAACCTAGCGATCAATCAATACAACGAACTCATTTCATACTATACAATGCAACAACACAAGTCACAAGTTAATATCACCTAGCAAGAACAACAACATATTCTCTAGACTCATGAAAGACCTATTCGCCTGCGGACCTGTCTCCGCCACGAGCGAACCTAATCGTTATCGACAGCGCTGCTAACTCATACCGTAAAACACGGCTTCCTCCCCATCGTTACCACCTTTCTTCTTCGACGCGTTCTAACGCACTAAAACTTATCGACGACATTCGTTATCGCCCTAACTTAATTGATCGACGGCATTTGCATTGCCCAAACATAATTGATCGATGGCGTTCTTATCTCCCTACATAACTGATCGACGGGTCACAATACCCCAACAGTCTCATCGACTTTCAATGTTATCACACAACTCATCATCTCATTCACATTACTTTCATTCTTATCACATCATTTTTATTTCTCATTCTTATTTACATTCTCATTCCTCAATTCTCATTTTTCATTTCTCATTCTCATTTTTTCATTCTCATTCTCATTTCTTGTTCTCATTCTCATTAGACTCGACCACTAGACGCCACCCGTTCTCGGTGTCTCACACAATACACTTTACAATCACCATTCATTCATACCATTTATCAAGGGATACCAATTGGCACCTCATACCAATTGGAACCTTCACTATCACCCTAGGCGTGCAATTCTTTCTAACAACCTAGCTTCTCATCTCAATCATCACATAGAATCAAATCAACCAATCAACCAATCACATAAACATTTATATCATTCATCACAGTAAACATGGCAGTCCATTAAGTCCTCTTAAACAGTGTGAAGGTTCTTATGCATCATGATCCATTCATCTATCACCCTAACTCCCGTTATGATCTATCAACCTAACTCACAAACATGGTCTAACCAAACTCTAGTTCCAACATAAAGAATGCTGAGATCAATAGAACAGATCTGGGATCGAATCACCTCACCTTAGAGATTTAGATCTGGAGATCTGGATCTAGATCTAGAGATCTGGATCTAGATCTAGAGATCTGGAACGGTAAGATCCGGATCTAGATATGGAACGGTAAAATCTGGATCTATGGAAATCTACAAATCTGGTCAGCTACCTCTCGGCCACCACCACCACCACTCGAACGACCACCACACACGTCCACCAACGGCTCAGCTTGCTCCCAAGGCATCTCACGGCAAAGGAAGAGAAAAAGATCTAGCCGGGAGAGAGAAGAGAAGAGAGAGGGGCGTGAGAGAAGAAGAGAAAAGGGAGAAGAGAAGCTTGACGGCTAGGATTTTTGGTCTCTGAGAATTCTCTGCAGAGCTCCGCTTCAGATTTGTGATCGGAAAAAAGAGAGAAGGAGGCTGCCTATTTATAAGAAATGAGAGGGAACCCTAAGTTTTTAGACAAACGGGCCGTAGACAGGCCCGTTTCCTTTAAAAAAAATTGGGCCAGGTTTTTGGATGTTACAATTCTCTCCCTATTAATCGGAATTCGTCCCCGAATTCCAACCTTCAAACTTCAAACATAACATCCCAAACCCGAAATGAACTCACACAATCACACAATCAATCAAGGGGGGCACACAAGGCAATAAATAACTTTACTCAACAACTCTTTTAGTATTCCAATGAAAGAATTTAGGTCGGAAGGAATCTTGCAAGTAAACGGATCCGATCAAAACCGTAGTAGCAGTTTAGATATAGTGGGTTGTTTTTGAAATCATTTCATAACTTTCAAACTTTTGTAAAACTTTCTCAAACAACTTTCAAGAAAACTCATGTTTTTGAAAACCGATAATGCCGACCCCTTAGGATAGTACTAAGGGATCTTAACCCCCGCTCTGATACCAATTGTAACATCCCGCTCCCCTGGCGTCCGACCGGAGTTATCGAGCGAGAGTCATGGACACGCGTCTACTCAATTTAGACACCCAACGTGTCCACATACTGGTCCCAAGAGTCGACGGACGCATTGTTCCTTTGAAAACCAACCCATATCCATATCCACATACTTCTACTTATAGTCCTGCGCATAGAGAAATGGAAAGGGAGAGAGTGAGTATGGGAATACTCAGTGAAGTGACTCTAGACCAGTCTCCCCGCATGACACTCTACACTGCTCGATGCGGGAAAGAAGGCTGGCTAGCCACTACAATCAATCAAACAACTTAACATTTCAAGACATCACATTCTTATGCATTTCTATCAACCTAGCGATCAATCAATACAACGATTTCATTTCATATTATACAATGCAACAACACAAGTCACAAGTTAATATCACCTAGCAAGAACAACAACATATTCTCTAGACTCATGAAAGACCTATTCGCCTGCGGACCTGTCTCCGCCACGAACGAACCTAATCGTTATCGACAGCGCTGCTAACTCATACCGTAAAACACGGCTTCCTCCCCATCGTTACCACCCTTCTTCTTCGACGCGTTCTAACGCACTAAAACTGATCGACGGTATTCGTTATCGCCCTAACTTAATTGATCGACGGCATTTGCATTGCCCAAAAATAATTGATCGACGGCGTTCTTATCGCCCTACATAACTGATCGACGGGTCACAATACCCCAACAGTCTCATCGACTTTCAATGTTATCACACAACTCATCATCTCATTCACATTACTTTTATTCTTATCACATCATTTTTATTTCTCATTCTTATTTACATTCTCATTCCTCAATTCTCATTTTTCATTTCTCATTCTCATTTTCTCATTCTCATTTCTCGTTCTCATTCTCATTAGACTCGACCACTAGACGCCACCCGTTCTCGGTGTCTCACACAATACACTTTACAATCACCATTCATTCATACCATTTATCAAGGGATACCAATTGGCACCTCATACCAATTGGAACCTTCACTATCACCCTAGGCGTGCAATTCTTTCTAACAACCTAGCTTCTCATCTCAATCATCATATAGAATCAAATCAACCAATCAACCAATCACATAAACATTCATATCATTCATCACAGCAAACATGACAGTCCATTAAGTCCTCTTAAACAGTGTGAAGGTTCTTATGCATCATGATCCATTCATCTATCACCCTAACTCCCGTTATGATCTATCAACCTAACTCACAAACATGGTCTAACCAAACCCTAGTTCCAACATAAAGAATGCTGAGATCAATAGAACAGATCTGGGATCGAATCACCTCACCTTAGAGATTTAGATCTGGAGATCTGGATCTAGATCTAGAGATCCGGATCTAGATATGGAACGGTAAAATCTGGATCTATGGAAATCTACAAATCTGGTCAGCTACCTCTCGGCCACCATCACCACCACTCGAACGACCACCACACACGTCCACCAACGGCTCAGCTTGCTCCCAAAGCATCTCGCGGCAAAGGAAGAGAAAAAGATCTAGCCGGGAGAGAGAAGAGAAGAGAGAGGGGCGTGAGAGAAGAAGAGAAAAGGAAGAAGAGAAGCTTGACGGCTAGGGTTTTTGGTCTCTGAAAATTCTCTGCAAAGCTCCGCTTCAGATTTTAATCGGGAAAAAGAGAGAAGGAGGCTGCCTATTTATAAGAAATAAGAGAGAACCCTAAGTTTTTAGACAAACGGGCCGTAGACATGCCCGTTTCCTTTAAAAAAAATTGGGCCAGGTTTTGGGATGTTACAGTTCTGGCCAAAGGCTACAATTGACCCGTAACTGATTTCAATTTCTGCTGCAGCTGTAGATAAACACAAGACATACTCGATGTGGGTTTTTAATTTTGAGTTTCTATAACTAGCAATTTCTTTGAATCACTTGATGATGTGATGTTTAAAGGGAAGATTAGTGTTGTTAACTTACTCGGGTGTCTTTTGTTTTCTCTTCTTCAAGTTCTTCTGTCAACTCTTTCATCCTAAAGAAATTGAATTTTTAGAGGCAGTTAGTAAAGACTATACCACTATTGACCTCTATAAAGAAAGGTTTGATTAGGAACGACCTAGCCCGAAGTTTAGAGATCTTGTTAAGTAGTAGCCTTTCCCTCTCGGAAGATGTGGGCTCAGTAACCTGTCCAACACAAAAAAAAAGAATGTCAAGGACGTGATTTTAAGACTGCATAAGAGGTATCTTCCACGAAAATCACATTAATGATTCAAAGAACATCAACTTACGGCTCCATTGCTGTCAGATCCTCGAGTCAAAGGTGACAACTTTCCGTTTTGTGAACCTATTACAAG
Source organism: Sinapis alba (assembly GCA_012274485.2). NCBI lineage: Eukaryota > Viridiplantae > Streptophyta > Magnoliopsida > Brassicales > Brassicaceae > Sinapis > Sinapis alba. Next base: position 107,169 of record MU105598.1, read on the forward strand.
GACGAGAGTTAAACTATATGTTGCCATACATCACCGCTACATAAGGATTCACGTCTCTATCTTACCATCTGTTGCTTCAGTAGCTTGTAAGCTATTCAGTAGATTATTAATAATAATAAGATCCTGATGTTAGATCAAGACAAAACAAAACTTGAGAGCTGTACAACCAAAACGAACTCATGTCTCAATGCAAATTTTCTTTTCCCCACACATGTATTAAATTTTGTTGTAACAGATTTTGAAGTTGAGGCATGATGAGTGAGGGAGACACAGGACAACTACTTAACTCCTTGATGGGCTGACCCGTCGGCTGTTGCTGGGGAAAACAAGAATGTTATTGTTAGGAAACAGACATTCTGCTGATCAAGACAAGTCTTGTTGTAGTAAACTGACCATTTTAGATTCGAGTATCCGGTTCCCAACACTGGCAGATTTTCTGAGAGGGGATGCCTGCAGATTAAAGAGTATGATTAACCATGTAAAGCTCAGGCAAAGAATATTAATTTGATTTTTTTTTCTAATTGAAAAATACCAGAAACGCACCGTTTTGCTCTAGGGCGAAATTTTGTGCGACAAGGGGTTTAGAGTTTTCGCCTTGCTCAAGGCATCACGCCGGCTCCGTCATCGGAGACCCGATGGAGGTTCCACCGGTTTCGCCTGCTTTGGGTGATGAAACACAATCAGATACAGCAATTCAAGGCTCAAAAAATGACTTAGGAAATTCTACTCAATCTGTTCTTCCGACTTTGACAGGGCCAAAGGGTTCTGAAACAAAAAATTTTGCTGCTAGCCAAGTTTCGAAAAAGGGTGCGTGGTTGGCTGCAGTCCAACAAGGCCAGAAGGGGTTAAAGAAATATGATATAGCAGTTACTTTGAATGATGGGGTTGGTAACGTGGATGTACCCGATGAAATTTTCCAAGATCCCTCTCCACTATGGGAAGATTTCTTGGTTGGGAAGTTTTTGGAGAAAGCTCCACACATAGCCAAGGTTCACGCAATTGTGAACAAAATATGGGCGTTAGGGGACAGAGATCATATGATTGAGGTCTTTCCGGTAAACGCTACAACAATGAAGTTCCGTATATGCAATTCGGTGCTAAGAAATAGGATCCTGCGGCGGGGGATGTGGAATCTAGCTGAGGTACCAGTTGTTATGTCCAAATGGACTCCATTTCCGGAAGAAGTTCAACCTGCAATGAAGTCCATTCCTCTATGGGTTCATATGAAAAACATTCCCGTTACTATGTTTTCTTGGAAAGGACTGAGTTTTGCGGCAAGTCTGATTGGTGTGCCGTCTCGTCTTCATCCAGAAACAGCGCAGTGCCTAAACATGAAGGTCGCTAAGATCTTTGTACATGTGGATCTTACTAAAGATTTACCTCGTGCCCCTGAATTTCAACTTTCATGGCAAAGAAACGTTGGTTGAATACACATACCCGTGGCTTCCATCTAGATGTTCAAACTGTAACAAGTGGGGACACCTAGCTAAGGGATGCTTGTCTGAAAAGAAAAAATCAATGGACGTGGAGGAAGCAGGGGAGATGGAGAAGGCTGCTTCTGAAGACAGTGTCGTCGATAAGGGATCACAAACTGAAGAGCACACTGGTTTGCAGGAAAGTGTTGATACAGTGACAGTTACTCCAATAGAGGATACAAATATGGTAGTTGTGGAAGGCGAAAAAATGGTGGCAGAAATTGTTGAGACAGAGACACATCAAGAAAATGAGCAGGGTTGGTCAACCCCCAAAAAAGCTTGTCGATCCCCAGACAAAACAAAAGTTCTTGAATATGGGCATGTATCCATATTAACAAATTCCCGGTTTTCAGTTTTATCTGCTATGGAGGTGGAAGGTGAGATAATTGAAAAAAGGGAGAAAGATGGAGTTTCAAGTGAACAAAGTAAGAAGGATGAGGTTCATATCGAACTAAATGAACAGACTGGAGGTCTAGAGGTACAGAGGATTGCTCAGGTTTCAACTACGGTGGAACAAGGTAATATCTCTGCTCAAACAGAACAGAAGCAACAGGAAGAAAATGATATAGAAGCCACCAACGCAGATGTTGCGGAGGGGCATCTATCAGTTCAAAACAGTGAGAGGGAAGTTGTCAAGACCCGTCAGTCTCTACCACGAATCTCTAAGGCTAATCATAGATACCTTTCGGAATCCACTGTTCAAAAAACAAAGGAAGACATTCCTAGTGTTTTGAATAAAAAGAACTCCCGAAAGAATCTATAATGTCAAGTTTCTTTTGGAATATAAGGGGATTCAACAAGTCAATAAAGCAGACAGTGGTTAAAGATTGGATCCGTAATGGTGGCTTTCAGTTTGGTTGTTTGATAAAGATGCGAGAAAGAGAAAATAGAGCTCAGAGAATCCTGTCCTCTATTTTTAAAGGATGGTCATCAATATCAAATTATGAATGTGGTAGATTGGGAAGATTGTGGGTAGTATGGAGCCCGAAGGTTAGAATGACCCCATGTTATAAAATGGGTCAGTTAATCACTTGTTCAATACTTCTCGAAGGTCAGACGGAGGAGTTTTTCTGTTCCTTTGTTTATGCTTTGAACACGCAAGAGGAGAGGAGGGAGGTTTGGGAGGATTTAAAGTTCCATCAGAACTCACCTTTGTTTAAAAACAAACCATGGTTAATTCTTGGTGATTTTAATGAGATTCTTGATATTGATGAGCACTCGGTGGAGGGTCAAGGGGTGTCGAGTGGCATGAGAGACTTCCAAAATGTGATCAGTCATTGTCGTCTCTCAGACATGTCTTACCAGGGTCCTAAAATGACATGGTGCAATAAGAAACATGCTGGAATAATATGCAAAAAATTAGATCGGACATTGATGAATGAGGTCTGGTCTCAACGGTTTTCAAACACGTACTGTGTTTTTGAACCAGGGGGGTGCTCCGACAATCTCCGCTGTCGTATTATGCTGCAACCAGAGAAGCATAAGCCAAAGCGTCCTTTCAAATTTACTAATGCACTAGCTGAGCTTCCGAGCTTCTTGACTGTGTTGCAAGATTTTTGGAAAGATCAGATCCTCTATTTAACTTTACCTCTGCGTTGTTTAGGCTCTCCAAGAAGCTGAAATTATTAAAACCAAAGTTGAGGGAACTGAGTAAACAGAAGCTGGGTGATATAAGGCGGAAAACTAAGGAAGCATGGACAAAACTTTGTGAGAAGCAGATTTATACGATGGAAAATCCATCGACAGAAGCTCGGGATGCAGAATCACAAGCCTATGAGAGATGGCTCTCTTTAGCAGGTTTGGAGGAGAAAATTTTAAGTCAAAAAGAAAAGCTAAAATGGCTACGGGTTGGAGACGGAAACAATAAGCAGTTCTATCAAGCCATTAAAACAAGAGAAGCAATGAATGCGATTAACGAGATACAAAAGGCAGACGGGACTATTTTGTCAACACAGGAGGAGATTAAACAGGAGGCTGTGGACTATTTCAACACTTTTTTGAATCACAAACCTGTTGACTTTGTGGGTATGTCAGAAACTGCACTGCAGGAACTCTTGAAATTTGAATGTATGGCTGCTGATCAAACCATGTTGGCTCAAGCAGTATCTGAAGAGGAGATCAGAAAGGCATTGTTTTCAATGGCAAGAGACAAATCTCCTGGTCCGGACGGCTATACTTGTGAGTTCTACAAGGCAGGCTGGTCTGTGATTGGGAAAGATTTTTTGGTTGCTATCCAATCTTTTTTCGATAAGGGTTTCTTACCAAAAGGTATAAACTCAACTATCCTAGCCCTCATTCCGAAGAAAGAACAGGCTACCTATATGAAGGACTACAGGCCGATATCCTGCTGCAACGTCCTCTACAAAGTCATATCAAAAAATTTGGCCAATAGATTGAAGAAGATATCACCGAGCTTCATCTCTCATAATCATTCTGCATTCGTCAAGGATCGGCTGCTTATGGAGAACGTCTTATTAGCTTCAGAATTGGTGAAGAGCTATCATAAAAGCACTGTCTCACCTTGATGTGCTTTAAAAATTGATATATCGAAGGCTTTTGATTCAGTCCAATGGTCTTTTCTCCTATTGACTCTTAAGGTCATCAAGATCCCAGATCAATTCATTCTGTGGATCAAGAAATGTATAGAACTTGCTTCCTTCTCGGTTCAGATCAATGGCGAGCTAGCTGGTTATTTTCAGAGTAACAGGGGTTTACGTCAAGGCTGCTCTCTGTCTCCTTATCTCTTCGTTATTAGTATGGAGGTCCTATCTAAGATGATTGATAAATCGGCTTCAGAAAATAAAATGGGTTATCATCCATACTGTCAAGACTTGAAGCTCACACATATTTGTTTCGCAGACGATATGATGGTGTTCTGGCTCACTTTCCATTTGAATCTGGTTCGCTGCCGGTCCGTTACTTGGGGCTACCTTTGCTGTCTAAAAGGATGTCAGTTCGACTATAGTCCACTTGTGGAACGCATACGAAAATGCATCACCTCCTGGACAACTCGCAATTTGTCTTTCGCAGGGAGATTGCAGTTGATTGGATCAGTCATACATAGTCTTACCAATTTTTGGATGTCTGTATTCAGGTTGCCAAAGAAATGTCTCCAGGAAATTGACCATCTATGCTCTGCGTTTTTGTGGTCAGGACCTGATTTGAATCCAAAGAAATTAAAGGTAGCATGGGTTGATGTCTGTAAGCCAAAAACAGAGGGTGGGATTGGATTACGACCACTTGAAGAAACCAACAAGGTCTGCATATTAAAACTGGTCTGGAGAATTTTGTCTGCAAAATCTCTGTGGGTGGAGTGGATACATCATCATCTCATTCGGAAAGGCTCTTTCTGGAATGTTAACTCAAAAAGTTCTCTTGGTTCATGGATATGGAAGAAGATCCTCAAATATAGAGCAACTGCTCAATCTCTCTCGCGAATGAATGTAAACAGTGGGTCTCAAACATCTTTTTGGTTTGATATTTGGTCCCCATTGGGTAGACTTATTGATTTGACAGGTCCTCGGGGTTGCATTGATCTTGGACTCAACATCAATGTAACAGGGGAGATGGCGGTCACACATTATCGGCGAAGAAGGCATATAGGTACAATCCTCATCAACATTGAAAGTGAGATACTGAAACTGAGAAACCAAGGCTTGGGACAGAATGATGACATCAGGCTGTGGAAGGGACTAGGTGATAGCTTTAAGAACGAGTTTAGTACTAGCCAGACCTGGCAAATACTAAGAGATCCCAATCCGCCAGTACCTTGGTCTCAGGGAGTTTGGTTCTCTGCTGCAACTCCAAAGTTTTCAGTGATCGTATGGCTTGCAATACGATACAGACTTTCTACAGGAGAAAGAATAAAACGTTGGAATCCACAGGGTGATGCTACGTGTGTTTTTTGCAAAGTCCCATTAGAAACGAGAGACCATTTATTTTTTGGTTGCATTTATTCTGAAGTGATTTGGAGTGGGTTGGCAAAAAAAACTCATAGGAACGAGCTATACAAGTAACTGGAATCAGCTTCTGGTTCTTATTACTGACACGACTCGAGACAGTATGACGTTGTTTCTCATTCGATATACCTTTCAAGCGGTCCTTTATTCAATTTGGAGAGAGAGGAATGGTAGGAGACATGGTGAGCAGCCGCAGGCTCCAACCCATCATGTAAAATACATTGATAAATTGGTCCGGAATCGTATAGACTCTCTTCGAGGATATGACAACGGAAGATACGGCAAAGCCATGGGGATTTGGTTTGCTACAAGATGAAGTGATGGAGAAGATGGAAGAAAAGTTCTAAGTAGCTCAAAATTTTATATTTTTCATCAAACAATGGCACATCTATTGTAAAAAAGTGTTTTTTGTCTTGGACAAATTTAACATTCATTCAAAAAAAAAAACTCAGGCAAAGAGAATCATCATTCTACACTGGTAACATAAGAAACGAAACACTATACTTAATGGAACATCCAAAAGTAAGAAAAAGGTCATATACCCACCCTTGCAAGATCTAAGTTTTCTGATGTTACTTGAAATCTTCCTTTGATTTGAACGACATTAGTCTTCGACTTGTCATCCATAGAATCACGGAAGCCTATTCAAGATGGACAACCACTCTTATGTTAACTGCAGTAGAAACAACAAACATAATAATCTGCATACTGAAAATGTACTTCCTCACCTCCATAAGATTTGATAGGAGCTGAAAAACTATTTTCTGAAGCACGGTTTGGAAGATTCAACGGACCACTAAAGCTTGGTGCCCTCTGGTCTGATGGTGCTGGCTGGCGTTAACTCTCAGGCCTAGCAGATATTAAGCTTTCAAGTTGGATCATTTGAAATTTCCGATAGAAAGGAGAAGCAGATCTGGTTGGTATAATACTAAGTAATTCAATGATCTCTAGAACAATCGTTAGCTAATGGCAAACCTTGCATAGTAAACATGTACCTTCACTGAATCTGAATTAGTTAACAAAGTATCGGATGAAAGTGGTCCACTTTCAGTCTGGCGTCTCACTGACTTAACCTTGTCCTGTGGAACATTATGTTCTGGACTAGGTGTCGCTTCTACGATAGAAGAGGCAGTTTGTTCCACCTCAGGACTCGAATTTTTTTCCTTCCCATTCATGTTACTATGCAACTGTTCGCCAAAAAGTTCATCTTCTTACCTGCTCTCTGCTAGACTCTCATCATCGTCTAGCTATTTGCACACAAAACAAGAATGTAAACCACATGATTAATTGATGGAAACCATTGGTCATATAAGATAATATACCACCAAAGCGTAGCTTACCAAAGATACTTGTTCTTTCAAATCTTCAACATTGAAGTTCCAAACACTTACACCTCTTTGGTATTCACTCTAAAATGAAAAGTAACTATTTTTATAAGCATTGTGCAATTTTGACTCTTAAGCCATAAAATTTCAAACTTTTGTTACCTGTGATATAACATCCTGGTCGACAGAGGCAATTCCTTTCAAAGCAAGCTGTGCAGCATTCTTGGCCTGTCATTAAACGACTCTTATCAATTAGAGTCGAAGAAGACGAGCAAAACAAGCTCAAAGCCTCAAAGAACTTAAAAGCATGCCAAACCTGAAGAGCTTTTACGCGTGTCCAGAGAGTTGGCAAATCAGCAAATAAATTTTTGACACAAATCTCTGGAGGCTTTGCATTCTTGAAAAAATGAGTGTTTCAACAACTTTTCAGCGGTTGGCTTTTTTGATTGATCTTTCACCAGACACAATGCTACCATTTTTTTAAGGACTGGTCACAGCTGAACATCTTCTAATTAGAACAAAGTCTTGCAAAGGAAGATAACATAAGAATCTACCTAGAAAGAAAACAATTACCTTTGAAAACTTCTTGTCACGGTCATAATCAAGGCCAGGTGGCACGCTTTCAATAGTCATTAATAGTACCTATTACGGTGAAAAGGAATAAGATATGTTCTCAATACACATATGCAAAGTATTGAATACCTTCATTGGGGGATATTTTGAGAAAGGTGCATGACCATGAGCCAACTTCAGAGCAGTTATTCGAAAAGACCAGATATCAGCCCTGTAAGGAAGATACAAAAGAAAACCAAACCAACCAAAAGCTTTTATATGCAATTCTTTGATGCAAACAGCTTCTAAAGATATTTTCTTTCATTTGACATGGAAAATACTCATTAGCATACAACCATATAGGAGAAATGATAGTGTTGACATGAAGCAATAAAGAATAAAGGCATGAAGAATCAGAATGGCCAAGAGAAGAAGTGAGGATCATCCGGATCGAAGAGTTTCAGTCTGTCCGTACAAGTCTTGCCCTAAGCTTGACTTGGAAGGCAAGTAAAGGTGGGAGACATTTCGAATAAGGAGGCTTGAGTCTCCTAAGGTTTTGGATGTGTTTAAACAAGGGAAAGAAGAAGAAATACATTTGGGACAGCTATCCACATGAACCCATCCACTGGAAGCTATCCACAAGATGAAGAACTAAAGAGAGAGGAAGAAACAATCTGGTTTCTTCTTGAAGAGAATTAAGCTAGAGTCTATAAGGTTTTATAAGGAGTTTTTATAAGGCTTTATAAGGCTCGCCAGACTTGAGAGAACTTTGAATGCCAGACTTGACGTCAATCAGAAGTCACGCTGGACGTGGATAAGCTTATGTACAAGTGGGAACAAGTGGGGAATCTTCTGTACAAGTGGGAACAAGTTTGAATTTGAATTAAAGTAGATCTGCTGCAAATAGAGCTGTTGGGTCAAAATGCACCATATTAACCAATGTGTTGTTGCTTTCTTCCTTCTCTCATCTTTGTCTTTAAATATGTTGTAAGCAACCAGATATGAATTAAGGAGAGTGACTCTCTCACTTCAACAATTCTCTTATTCTCTCCATACTCTCTCTTGCTCAAGAACACTCAGAAACTCTCATACTCTCTCTAGTCTCACGATTCTCACTCTCTGTCTCGTATACTCTCAGCATTCTTGATTAATCTTTATGTTTCTCATTCTATCTTGTTCATTTCAAACCAAACTTTCTCTTGCTCATTATCATTCCTAATCACCCATCAGTCTCTCTTTGGTTCATACAAAACCAGTAGCTCATTCCCATTTGTTCCCATAATATTTCTTCAATTCTTACATGGTATCAGAGCCTGAAAGCTCTTGAAGACCTCACTACTTCCGCAAATCTCCTTTAAAATCCTTTGTCAAATTTCTTTTCTTAATCTTGTTGGATACAACTCTTTATCCACTGGTCCAAAGGTTTTTCAGGAGGGAAGAACCTCACCAGTACTGAAGATAAGAGTGTATTTCAGTCTTAGAAAACCCAAGAAAGCTTCAGCAAGTTCAGAAAAGTTTTGCAGGCTTGGGTTCTTGTTCATCTCTCTTGAGAGCATCCTTTTACCCAGCAGTCCATAGCTTTATGAGAAGGAGAAACCATCAACTATGGCGTGTCCAGGGACTCTCAAGAGGTCATGGATGTTCAAACTGAAGAAAACAACTCCTAGAGACAAAGATGTTTGGAGCCATGCCTCAGATGAAACTCTATGGAAAATCTGCAAGGTCTTGTCTCATGAAAAAAAAAAAGAATGGCGACCTGAAGCTCTTACTCTGCTCAAAGAAGCTGGAGGAGAGGAGGGGTCAGAAGGGTCCACAATGCATTCTCAGTGAGCCCTCATGGGATGGAGGTTCAAGAAACCAGCTTAGGTTTCTTGACAGTAAGCTGACCCTCCTTTTATAATAAGAGCATTGAGTGTTAAGTTCTTGTGGGTTAAGTTCATTTGTCTTAGGGTGTTTAGAAAATAGCTTGTTGTTCTTGTCTATTTTATTTCTGCTCATTGAAATTTGTCTAACTGTCTTATTTTTGTCTTGTCTAATCCCTGCCACTCTTGTTATATGAGCCTAGGTTATTTGAAAATCAGCTAGAAATCTGTTTGTATTAAGTTGTTTATAGACTAGGTTGTTATCCCTGTCTAATCTTTGTTTCTGAAAAAAAAAAAATCTATGCAAATCTTGTATGATTAATTGTTTCAAAGTTGTCTAGAAATTGCCTAGAAATTTCCTTAAAATGTTGTTTAGTCTTGTTATTAGGTTGTGGTGTTTATGTGTTGCTTGAATCCTTAGTTATGATAATTAGGATTCAATGTTGTTGCTTGGACAGAATCAGGAAAGTTTATGTCCATTGTGTTCTTTGTTAAGGTGTTCCGGAGATCAGACTTGGTGAGAACCTATGTTCTGATCTCTCATTGGTTTATTGATGCCTATCCTTAGTTGTGTTGACAGGTTATTCAATGTCTTGTGATGTCTTTTATATATCAAGCATAAGCTCAAATCTCACATCCTCTGAAGACTGCTCAAACCGATTTGCTCAAATTTAATTCAAGATGGAGTCAACAAGAGCCACGGTTCTCTCAGTCATTCTCAGGGGTCCTATATGATCCTCTGGTCGTGTATGATGAAGTCAAATCTTGGAGAAGAAATATTGAGAAGACATCTCAACTCATGTACTTAAAACTCTCAAAGACAGCCAGTTTCAAGGAAGGTGCAAAGGCTGTTCAAATCAACCAAGAAGACCAGGAGGATATGAGGGGATCCAAAGGTGAGCTTTGTAAACAGGGATAAGCGCACATGTAAAAGGAGTTGGGTAATGAATCTAAACTTCACATCTGCCAAGCTCAGATGAGTGGTGTGTAAATGAAGTTCAAGGAACCAGCTCAGGTTCCTTGGCTGTAAGTTAAACCTCCTAAACCTAATAAAGCATGTGTGATGTGTCTGGTTGTTTTGAGTGATTGTTTAGAGTCCAATGGGTCATGATAAGTTGATAGTTGTTGCTTTGTTGTCGATGTTTTATCATATGTGTCTGTTTTTGGTCCTAGAAGTATCTGCCTAGGTGGTCATTGCATCCATGATATATTGAAATTGATTGGGAGTTTTTTTTTCATTGTCATGTCTGCCTTGAGTTTGTTAAGTATCTAGAATTGATTTTCTAGATAATGTTGTCTAGTTTAGTATCTAAGTGTGTTGCTTTGCTCCATTATCTGTCTTGATGCATTGTTAAGTGTCTAGGAGTGTTCCTAGATTTGTGTTGTTTTCATGCTCATATTAAAATTGATTGGATGATGTGTATAGTCTCATCTAGCATCTGGATTGTGTTAAAGATGCATTCATATTGTTCATGATGCATTTATATTGCAACTATTGCTGTCATAAGAGGTGATAAGTTGTTTTGCAGTCTGTTTTAAGCAGTGGCGACCAATCATGATTTTATTCAATGATTTGGTCCCATGTTGATGTTACTGATCTCTATCTGAGTTGCAATGGTGTGTAGGACACAAGATGTGGCTATTAGACCAGAAGCAGCAACAGGAAAAGTGATACCCATGTTGATCAGAGCCTGCACAAGATGCATATTCCTGAACATGGAGAAAATGGCCCATGTTGTTCAGAGCCTACACTTGGTGTATATTCCTGACCGTGGAGAGACAGCTTGTGAGTAGAACCAGTTGGCTTAAGCGCAAGCGTTGGATTTGCTGTGCTCCTGGTTCAAGAGACTCACAAGGCAGGCCATCACTAAGTCATGAGGAGACTGGTGGTCCAAAGACATTGGAGCTGAAGGCAGATGGTGATCCAGTTGGCTTAAGCGCAGATGTTGGTATTGTTGTGCTCCTGGAAGATGGGGAACTGGTTGGCTTAAGCGCAGATGTTGGTATTGTTGTGCTCCCAGCTTCAAAGCTCATTGAAGGTCACTTTCAAGCTTGTCCCTATACTCAGTCAAGCTTGAGGAGGGGAATATCAGTGAGCTACCAAAAGATCCATGAAGCTTTCAATATTCAGTGTCTCATTTCCTCATAAAAGACCAGCAAGAGGTTGACGATTTAAACATCAGTGAGCTATCAGAAAAACTCATGGAGCTCCCAGAATCTCATTGACTCATAGAAGGCCAGCAAGAGGTTGGCGATGTTGAAGAGGGCTTAAATGATCAGTATGAAGAAGCTATCACTCCTCACTGTGGTGACCAACCAGATACAAGGATTCAAGGATGATTAAATTAGGGAGATTCTTGGCTGAGCAATCACATGATGGTGGCAGATCATGGAGTTGCAAAGTCCCCCTACATGTTGAAACTTTAAGAGAAGAATGCAAGGCTGGTTGAGAGAAAGAATGGCGTGGAGGATTCAAGTGCTCAGCACTCCTCATCAACATTCCAGAAACTGATGCAAGGGAAGTACCTCAAACTATTTTGATTCTTATGTTTGAATAGGTTTGCCTCTTGATAATTGATACATGCATTGTGTATTGTTGAAACAGGTACCTATTGAGCTCATGAGAAAAGACACACTTGATTCCAAACCCTAAATGGAGGCAAGAATCCAGGAGAAAGGGGGAGACAAGCTCATGTCATATGAAGAAGCTCAAAGGTGTTCTGATGGTGAAGCAGGTGGCGCCTGATCCTAGTGAGAGGCAAGGTGCACCTGATCTGAATGAGAAGCAAGTGGTGCCTTACTTGCAAATGAAGAGGGCCATGATCCAGGGTTTATGAGTCCAAAAACTTGATCATAAGGCTCATAAACCCACTGGCCAATCCCTAGTCTGAGATACTTGCACTCTTTTTCCCTAAGTGTTGGTTTTATCCCATGAAGTTTTCCACACTTAGGTTTTTAATGAGATAAGTACTCTCAGTTCCAAGCTTGTCCAAGGATCTCCTAGGGTCAAGCTTGAGGGGGAGTGTTAGAATGAAGGAGGAAGAAGCAGTAGTTGAGAGTGATCAAGGCAACTTGTGCAAGTTAGTGCAAAGAAATGAAGCACAAGGTTTGCACAAAGAAGATCAAGAATGTGAAATCGCCAACCTAAGGTTTTAATGAGGGAATGCTCCATGGTTTCCAACCTTGACTAGTTCTTATAGTCAAGCTTGAGGGGGAGTGTTGACATGAAGCAATAAAGAATAAAGGCATGAAGAATCAGAATGGCCAAGAGAAGAAGTGAGGATCATCCGGATTGAAGAGTTTCAGTCTGCCCGTACAAGTCTTGCCCTAAGCTTGACTTGGAAGGCAAGTAAAGGTGGGAGACATTTCGAACAAGGGGGCTTGAGTCTCCTAAGGTTCTGGATGTGTTTAAACAAAGGAAAGAAGAAGAAATGCATTTGGGACAGCTATCCACAGGAACCCATCCACTGGAACCCATCTACTCGAAGCTATCCACAAGATGAAGAACTAAAGAGAGAGGAAGAAACAATTTGGTTTCTTCCTGAAGAGAATTAAGCTAGAGTCTTATAAGGTTTTATAAGGAGTTTTTATAAGGCTTTATAAGGCTCGCCAGACTTGAGAGAACTTTGAATGTCAGACTTGACGTCAATCAGAAGTCACACTAGACGTGGATAAACTTATGTACAAGTGGGAACAAGTGGGGAAGCTTCTGTACAAGTGGGAAGAAGTTTGAATTTGAATTAAAGTAGATCTGCTGCAAATAGAGTTGTTGGGTCAGAATACACCCTATTAACCAGTGTGTTGTTGCTTTCTTCCTTCTCTCATCTTTGTCTTTAAATATGTTGTAAGCAACCATATATGAATTAAGGAGAGTGACTCTCTCACTTCAACAATTCTCTTATTCTCTCCATACTCTCTCTTGCTCAAGAACACTCAGAAACTCTCATACTCTCTCTAGTCTCACGATTCTCACTCTCGGTCTCGTATACTCTCAGCATTCTTGATTAATCTTTATGTTTCTCATTCTATTTTGTTTATTTCAAACCAAACTTTCTCTTTCTCATTATCATTCCTAATCACCCATCAGTCTCTCTCTGGTTCATACAAAATCGCTCATTCCCATCTGTTCCCATAATATTTCTTCAATTTTTACATATAGTAGCCTTGGGTGTGAAACAATCGCAACACTATCTAGGTAAACTAAAATCAACTTATAGTATTTTAGCTGGTACGTGATATTAAAGGTATAAACTCACTTCAAATTGTATCCACTTCCTGGCTGCAAAACTTCCGCTGCCATCCTACAAACAAATACAAGATATTACTTGTTTAATAATCGAGTAGACAGAGACATGAAACCAAACCGAAGAAAACTACAATAACCAACCAGCATGGGGTACCAACAAATGTGTTTCTTGCACGTTGTCTATCTCCACTATCAAACAAGCACGCAGAGACCCCGAAATCACCGTGCTTAACCTCCCCAGTGTTGTCAAGAAGTATGTTTCCCGCCTAACATGAAAGACACAAAAGAGTGTTTTTGAGTACATGACATCCATGGGATATAAATTCCAGTGCAAAATAAATTCAAGTTATGCTAAGCTGACCTTAACGTCTCGATGACTGTGGCCTTGTCTATGAAGATAATCAAGAGCTTTAAGTGTTTCTTTCAACAGTGAAAATATAGCTGACTCTTCAAACCCATATGGATATGCTGCCTTCATGAGGTGTAAGCAAGAGACTTGAGCCATGAACGACATGACGACCCAGAGGTGATGGTCAACAACAAATGAACAAAATGTCTTTATAACGTTGGGATGGTCTATCAAAGTCATGGTATGAGCCTCCCTCCTTATATCATCCTAGTGAAAACCAAAACAATACATCAAAGTAAGTTGAAGCAGGAGTGTTAAAGAAGAGATATAAAAACTAATATGATCAACAACTCGTATGAACATATAGCAGATGATTAGCTCGTCAAGTAGATTCACTACAGAACTATTGGGAGCTTTTCAGTTCTAGACAAAAATGGAGATAACCAGTGATTAGTTCTGATCTAATAAATAGTTATAGTCCCTCGGACAAATGAAAATCCCCAACACAAATCGAAGACAAATCTAAAGCCTGTACTCAGAAAAAAAAAGAAAAAAAAAAGAGATGGGTAAGAAACGGACCAGATTGGTGTTGCAGCGATCGAGATCCAGACACTTGATAGCGACAACTTGTTTAGTAGGAAGATAGATTGCTCGATGGACAACAGCACTAGCACCATACCCAACTTCTTCCATAAGCTTATAGTCTTTAGGGTTCACAGAGAAACCTTTCTTCTTACCACTACCACTACCGCTCGAGATCTTCTTACGCCGTCGAAATTGCCCTAAGAAACCACCAAATCAGACTCCGTCTTCAGAAAACATTCATCATATCGAAAAACTAAAGGAAGAGGGAGTAGGAGTACTCTAGTGCAAGACGAAACCAAGAGTCCATTGATATCTCTTTTCTAAATTATTTTTTTTGTTTGTTAGTTTCTATTCTTTTTTTCCTTGTGGTTTATTTCGTCTTGGCTGTGCTATACTTCTGATAGAATTTGACCACGATTAGAAAATAAGATTAGGAATTGCTGACGTGGCGATATTTTAAGCGATCAAGATCATGGCACGTGACTATGGTGAAGAGATTGACACATCCACAACTTTATCTTTGGGCTACCTCTCTCTAGCCTCAGCAGTGAATTGACTAGTCACTTTGGTTGGCGTTGAATAAAAAATGAACATATACTTTGTCAACGAATTAGGATACATATTCATGAAATTATACTTTTGTTTACCAAAACTAAAAGAAAAACAATGATCAATTACACCAATTATATACCATCGTAAAACCACATATGTAAGTAATGTTGAGCACATATCCTAGTAATAAATTTATTTTCACAATTCATACATAACACTGTCACTAAGTATATGAGAGTGAAAAAGATAATGCACATGTCCAAACTTCACAGCGACAAACGCTTTTGCCATTTCTCAATTGAATTGAGGTACAAACGCTTTTGAAGTGTAAATTGGGCAACCTTCAACAACAATACCTGCGGCTGTTGGACAAGAAGCCAAAGGGCAACCATCGAGTTCATTTCCCCACCAATCCAAACTCACATTCTCAAGCCCCAAGCACATATATAGCAAAACACCCATAAATGCTAAACCAGCATCCAATGCTCCAGACAACACATAATTATACCTTTGCCATTGATTCGGTCTGTACCTAAACATAACAAAGCCAGACAAAAATCCGGCCAAAAGCCATGTTGTGTAGTTCACAGATGTTGCGGGTAGAATCCAGCGGATTCCACTTATTAGAATTGGCATGTTTACAAGTTTGATCCACTCTTGTCTAGGGAACATTCTTGAGGCTAACCATACAAGAACTGGGGCAATAGCGCCAACGAGGAAGAACCAATTAACGGATTTGTATAAACCAAGATCTCCAAAGATTCTACGCGGACCAATAAGTCCCCATATCACAGATGCATCGTAGAATACTTTGTCGTGGGGACATGTCCAAACGGAGTTAGAATTACATATGTTTGGGATGGTCTCCAGTAGCCACCAAGCCGTTATGAGGTACACCAAACAAGAGAGGAACGTTCCAACAATCTGAAATACATCACTTATGTGTAAATTTTAACTTGTAACATTTAGGAGGTGGTATATGAAGTGGTTGATAATAGAGAACATAACCTGTGCCATGAACATGATTCTAGGTGGAATCTTCATGTAATGACCAAGTTTGAAATCTTCGAGAAATAAGACGGCTTGTTTCATGCTTATGTATCCATATACTTTAAAGCACATATTTGCTACAGGATATCCTGGATAGATATATCCTATGATATATTCTGTAATAATGTTTAATCCTGGAGCCTAGGATCCAAAATAAATTGACATAGTTATAATCAAGATCATCTTTTAGCATGTGGAAGTGATGTATTGGCGCATAAATTTTGAGAAGCATCTTATTATAACATATACTCGATCTTTTAGTTATCAGTTTCACCTGGTTAGTGATAGCGGTGAGAACCCCAATAGGAAGTGTAAAGATAATAGCGATTGTACATGCCAAGAGAACACCCCACCATGGCAGCTGAAGTTGGTCTTTGTAATATTCACAAGAAAAGATTGTGACTCCAATATTGATAGTGAGAATACACCAAAACCACCACTCTGGTACTTGCTTGTACCTTTGCATTAGCCTCGTGTGTACGTCCATTTTTTTCTCTTTGAAACTCTTTTTACTTTGCTCCCATATTTCCCTGAAAACATTAGCAAAAACATGCAAAACCATACATGTCCCAAATTCAAACATATATGTAGATTTTATAAGAAAAATGTTTTTATACATATGTAATGTAAAAGTTTATACCTTCCATGAAATAGAGCGACATGCATGATGGTAGAGCTTAGAGCGGCAAAGCCAATACCATAACTAATGACGAAGAAAGTGCTAAGATACAAAGGGCCTTCACGTTCGTAAGCTTGAAGGTCAAGGTGGAAATTAGAATCCATAATGGATGTGATATTGTACTTTGAACCTTCGCTTGTAAAAAGAGAGCTAGAAAATAAAGGGAAAGTCTTGGCCTTATACACATCGAGCCAATAGCATATAGGTGTCATGACGTATATAGCCAACACAAATCCGACACCCACATTAGCTGTTGCAAACCTGTTAAGAAAACATATATAGCACATTTTTTTTGTAATATTGAACTAAATTGAATTTAAACCAAGAATAAAAAACATAAAATTTTATTTAAATTTTTGGCTAAGTCTATTTTTATAGTTCATGGTTTTTCTAGAACCGGTTCAAGAAATGATTAATAGACCGGAGTGAGTCAGGAGTTGGAACTGACCATGGACTAGCGAGTGGGCTACCCAAGTAAGAGGAAATGGTTGACCAGTCCAGTCCTATGGCTCCAATACCAAACCCGTGAAGACCCGACCCGATCTGTTGGGCCATAACTGATGATGGGAAGAACCAGCAAACCCACGAAAATGACGTCAACATCTGAAATAAGTATCCCGAAAACAAATAATACGCGAAACTGCAAACAAATGCTATCACGAAGAACTGTGTACGTGTCAGTCCTCCTTTAGTCCGTGCTTCTTTCTCGTGCAATGCTCTGTCATTTTAGCCGACCACAAAACAATTTAGATTACGTTTTATTGACACACTGACTCTTGGAAATAATCTAGTTGGAATCTACAAATAACTGGTAGAGGAAAATATCATCCAACTTGTATAGCACAAACCACATATATATAAATTAATCAATAGTTCTTGTCTTTCAACCAAATAACTACAGAAAATGTCGTTATTGTTAAAACGTCAAACGATTGTAAATATGGAAGACATTCAATAAAACTATACAGCATATAACATTTTTTTTCTTGAAACACCTAGCATATATCCTAAACCTTGGTCCTAGTGATTTTAAAATTTATTCCCTCCATTCATAACAAAAGTTACTTTTTCACATTTTTCACATAAATTAAAATACAATTATATTTTTATTAATTATATCTATTTAATCAATAACATTTCAGATGAATAAAATAAATTATAATTTGTAACTAATATTATTCTAAAAATAAATATAATTTGCATTGAAATATTAAAATATCATTCTTTGTTTAACAAGAAAAATAGCTGAAATTATACTTTTTAAGGAACAAAGAATATTAATATGTCAACCAAAAAAACTAAGTGGGCTTATTGAAACAAAAATTTGAAATAATTCAAGATTTGAGTAAATCCAAGATAATCTAAGATTTGAGTAAATCCATGATATAAGTTTTATGAATTTGTTATAAGTCTTATGGGTGTTTGAAAAAATTTCGAAGTTTTTTATTTATTTGAAGTAATATTTTTATTTAAAATAATATTTTATTTTAAAATTAATATAATTTGATATTTTTATTATTTTATAAAATATATAAAATATATAAAGTTTTTAAAAATCAATTTTTTATTTTTTTTTCATTTCAAATAGTTTGATTTTCTTTTTGAAGAATTTTCAATTGAAAAAAAATTATTTTTTTTATTTAAAGTTAAATTTTTGTTTTTTGAATTAATATAGTTTGATATTTTATCGTTTTATCCATGTGAAATATTCATCTTCATTGAAACCTTTTGGTAGTAGTGAGCTTTGGAGTTTAAAAGCACACTATGTGAAATACATAAATATATAAAAAAATTCAAAAATCAATTTTCAAATATTTTTTTTTTCATTTCAAATAGTTTAATTTTCTTTCTGAAGAATTTTCAGAGTTTGTAAAAAAAATTAAATTTTTTATTTAAAGTAATATTTTGATTTTTATTTAATATAATTTAATATTTTTATAATTTTATGAAATATATAAATATATAAAAGTTTTTAAAATTCGATTTTCAAATATATTTTTCATTTTAAACAGTTTAATTTTCTTTTTAAAAATATGAAGATTATTTTTTTCGAAAAAGTTCAAATACTATCATAAGAGGTGATATTTTAATTCACTGTTTTTCACTATAAAATACCTTTCAAATTCTACCAAATCCATTTGATTGATTTTGTTGACAAAATCCATATTTTCTAATAAGATGGAATTTGTGAGAACTTATACAAATGACTAATTCAATAAGCTTGGATTTCACACAGAATTTAGAAATAAAAAAAACTTTGTAATAAACATAGTTTTCCCCATAATATATCAAAGTTTTTTTTTAAAAAAAATTATATTATTGACACATGTATAAATTAAGCTCGGAATTGGATATATTATCTTCTTTTTTGAAACACGGATATACTCCCTTCGTTTTTAATATAAATTGTTTTAGAAAAAGATTTTGTTCCAAATTATATGATATTTTCAATTTTTGATGTAAAATTTATTAGTAGTTAATGTTATATGACCAACAGTAATATACATTTTGTTATTAGTTGAATTATGGTTAAATAAATAATTAATGTTGTTTTTGTATTGGAAATATAAAAAAAAAAAATTATGTGCATAATGCTAAAAACTTATATTTAAAAAAAAAGAGGGAGTATTAATCTTATACCTACTATATAATGTATCTATCACTCCACAAATCACAATCATTTATGTTGGAATGACAAACCTCATAGTTTTCTGACATTTAAACACTGTTTTTCTCAACACTAATCAAAAGATCCAAAACATACACTACATATCTTAGCCAAAAAAAGAAAAAAACACACTACTTACCTAAAAAGTGAGACTTGAACAAGATTCGCCGGCCACCACATCGCCGCTGGTTCAACAAGATATTTCCTGAATATTCCGGCCCAACCAAACCCTAATACCTAAACATAGATCACACTTAATCTATAAGAAACCATAAACTCGATCCAATTCCAATTCCAAACTTAAAGTTCTGTTTTTTTTTAAATGAAAAGCTCAAAAAAAAAAACGAACTTGGGTGGTAACTATAACAATGAAAGAGACGAAGAACGTCATGTTCTTCATATAATACGCCTTCACAGCGGTGATGATGTGAATTGCGTACACAGATCCAGCTCCGGCGTTAGCGAAAATAGTGATCAACACATGCTCTTTCACGTTAAACGGTCCTGACATTAATCAAAAGACAACAACTTTCTTAATTATAATAATATAACCAAAGTGGTCTGATCCATGTTCCTTACATATTTATTACTTTAGTCCTTTCTTGAGCTACCTGGATTCAACGTGAATTCCCATTTTGACCCTTGGAGGAAGACTCTATCCGTGATTTTGGCTGCCATGAGACGGCCGAGAGGTACGACGGCGATTTGGGCGGAGATGGCGGAGATTGTAAGAGGCTCTCTTCTGTACCAGAAGAACTGATTGAGAAACGACAAGAGGATGCAAGAGAGAGTTCCTAGGACCCACATGCGGAATGTTAGGACAGGTAGTGAAGGGTCGTCTGTTGTCGGAACGGTGAGTGCTACCTCTCGGACAGGAGAGTTCTCTTCTTCTTCCTCGTTGCTGGAGACTGGTGTTGCCTCTGTGGTTTCGCATGATGAAGATGATGTCGTCCACGATGGGTTTGTCGGATATTTTGCTTTTGTTACTGTCAAGAAATGTTTGTTGACCAGGTGGTTGTGGTCGAGTGGTAAGGAGGCGGGCCTGGGACACCAACATGTTTCAGGTTCGACCCACCTGCTGCGCGAAACTAAGTCACAATTATCCTGGTCACCTTACACGGATATGGGTCTATGCTTTAGGGTCTATCCGTGGGCTGCACCTCCCCTTGGGGATTAGTCCGGGCCCTCCCATAGGTCCGGGATACCCCAGGTTAAACAAAAAAAAAAAAAAAAAAAAAAAAAAAAAAAAAAAAAAAAAAAAAAAAAAAAAGAAATGTTTGTTAGTATTTCGATATCGATTGAGCAATTAAAATTTTATAGGAATAGTGAGAATTTTTTTTTTTTGTTCTGAAGAATAATGAGAATTTGTAATTACGTAGGGGAAGAATTTGTTCTGATTCTTCCATGTCTGTGTTTCTTCTTCTTCTTGCTCTGTTTTTTCTGTGTTTTTCTTTTCTTCTTCTTGTTTTTATATTTTTTATACTTAAATTTTACAAGTTGCTCTTCTCCACGTCTTTTGGAATAGTTTGCTCATTTTAATGATTTCTGGAAAATATCTAAATTACAACAAAAATCAATTATAACACATTTCTCATGTCAACGAATTATATTTTATTGGTAAGTTGGAAACATGTCACCATCCAACAACTCTATAATATCTATATTTTTTGTTTATTTAGTACTCTATACTTGGCAAAATGTTTATTTCAACCTCATCAATTTTTATCATGTTCTGCCAAACCTTAACATTTACATGAATTAAAATTTATTTCTAATAAACTACATCAACTACCAAAACTAACATTTGACCGAAGTTATGTTGTCAGCCCTTATAAATCACATGTTATGCATACAGTTTATGCTGAATTAGATTATATGTGAATAAAATTTCTTATTTCAGCTTGCCACATGTAAAACAAATTATGAGAGTTAGGAAAACCCGAAAATATATGTAATATCTGAAATATTATGTTTTTACAATAAAAGTAATAAAACCACAAATTAAGTTTGTCTAAATTGGAAGTTCGTAGTTATATGAGCAAAACGTTTGATGGATGAACACGTGCATTGTTTGCAACTTTATTCGCGTTGGTATTTTCATTGCCATAAATATGTGAAATCGTAAACTTGTTAAAGACACTTATACATCTCTGAAAACCCACTATGTGAATTGAGATGGCAGACCAATTATATAATGTGCACACTATATTCGTTAATCATGGAGAATTTAATCAACTCCTTCTCTCCTCGGTCGTTTACTTAAAAGTAGATATTTTTCGAATGGTTCCTTTATATCTGTTTCAACTGGCTCTAGGCCCTCTTTTGCTTGGAAGAGTATTTTCTTTGGTAAAGAATTACTAGTAAAAAACCTGAGACATATGATTGGAAATGGTAACTCTCTCTCGGTTTGATCTACTCCCTGGTTAGCTGATGGTGATAGGATGCGTATACCACTAATGAAAAACAATTTTGCTGATCTCAACCTAAAAGTCAGCCATCTCCTGCTGACTAGTTCTCATCATTGGAATCAAATTTTGCTTGAAGACCTTTTCTTCCCTCAAGACAAAGAAATCATCCTCAAGATCAAACCAGTCATTGACTCACCTAATTTCTTCATTTGGAATCACACTAGATCGGGTGCTTATACTGTGAAATCAAGCTACTGGTTAGCAGAAATATAAGCAAAGAAAGAAGTTTTTATAGCCGAAAATACTCAACCATCTCTTAATGGCATCAAAGACCTCATATGGTCTCTAGATACAGCTCCAAAGATCAAAAATTTTCTTTGGAAAGTAGTCAGTGATGCTCTTCCAGTTGTTGATAACCTCACTGATAGATGTATGAAGGTTGATACTCGTTATCAAATTCGTGGTTTGGAGGGAGAATCCCTCAATCATGTCATTTTCACATGTACCGTTGCGAAACAAATTTGGGCATTTAGTAATTTCTCTCATCCACCAAATGGTTTTGATCCTACCTCTGTCTACGCCAACATTTTTTATGTTCTAAGGACAAGGAAGAATCTACTCATTCCAGAAGAGATAAGAAGACGAGGAGCTTGGATTCTCTGGGCAATATGGAAAAACCGGAACTCCTTTGTCTTTCAAGGCAATTTGTCTCTTGGCCAATCTTTCATAAGAGAAATCTATGATGAGATTGATCATTGGTTCTTGATCAAATTGATGGTATCTACAGAAAAAGCAATAGACCTTGAAAGAAAAAAGAAGATCCTATTTGGATGGAAACCTCCACCTTTATCATGGCTCAAATGCAACATAGGCTATAAATGAGACAAAAATAATCATCAAAGCGGTGCATCTTGTATCATTAGGAACAAAGATGGAAAAGTTTTAATGCATGGTAGGCGTTTTTTTACGAACATTTTCTGTAAGACGGATGCTTCTTTGGAAAGTTGGTCTTGGCAATTGAAAGCTTGAAGACTCTTCACTTCAACCACATTATCTTCTCTAATAATGATCACATCCTCATCGATGCAATTTCTAAACCCTCGGCTTGGGCCTCCCTTAAATTTTACTCATCAAAGCTCATCTCATTTCTGAATAACTTCTCAGATTGGCAGGTCAATTTTGACTCACATCATCAATCTTCTGGAGCAAAGTTGATAGCAGAAAGTGTAATCAAAGAAGATCTTTTCCAGTCCTATATATCCGTGGGCTTCCCTTCTTGGCTCAATCATCTTTTTAGTTAGTCTCTTTGTATGATTTCCTATCTTTTCTTGTATATGGTTGATCCATGTACAATAGGATTGACTTTCATATTTTGTATGAATTTTCAGTGAAAAGACACTATCTTCGTTAGCTTTGAACAGTATGTTTCTAAAACCTATTTGTAATTGTCGAAAAGTAAAATGCATTATATCGTCCAAATTAGAACCTCAAATTTTGCATGTAAGAGCATCATTAGTGGAAAATTTCTTTATATAGTATCTCATGAGTTTAATATTAATATAGTTTTATTGTGTAATTAATTTTTTTTAAAATATATGTAGAACTCTTCATACAATAACATGTGGCATATGAATCTCTTATGGGTTTGGTAAAGTCTCTTTGCGACGAAACATTTTTTCTCATTTTACATTCTCTCTCATGTTTTATTAATTTTGTACTATTATAAATGTGAGAGATTTCAAGAGGTACCTTTCCACTGCGGGTGCTCTAAGAGGATTAAACTTCTTCAAATGTTCCTAGCACCCGTGAGACCATCAAGTCTCCTGGTTTACTATACCATCCTTGAGCCACAAGCCTATCTCAATCTTTCCATGATCCATCTATTTTACACCACCAAGGCAATTATGTATTCACATGAGGGCTAGATATAGATTGTATTTCCAGTTGTGTCATTGCTTCGATAGATAGTGCATGTTACAATAGAAGGGTATTTCTTGGAACCCTATCAATGTTACAATTTATTTTATCATCTGGCTCTCTTCTAAGTGTACCACAATAATCATGGAAAATATATAGACTAGGAATATTAATGACTCTCCATAGCAGTTAATCCATATTCGTAAAGATAACCTATGTTAGAAAACATCAGGGTTCGATGGAATATTTGATAGAGCTCAAATTTTTTAGATGGTGAACATTCAAAAAATACATGATTTTTTTATCTCATCTTCGAAACCATATTTTACACAATGTCTCACAGCTGATCCCTCTCCCACGTAATGCCTTTGCCACTGGCAAATATCTCAAGAGTACTTTCTAAATACAATATCTTATTTATTGTGGATTTTTTAATTTCCATGTATAGCTTAATAATAAAGTTATATTGGGACTCAGCTTCATAAACTCAATTGGCCTGTCTGAAAATTCTCGCTCAATATGATATCTAAATTTTACTATGTATCTCTCTGTCTTTGTGAAGTGCCATCCCAAGTAATTTGATGTAGATGTTTTACTGATAGGGATGCTCAAAACGATTGATGCATCCTCATGTTTTGATAATTGTTGTAAAAACTGCAAATCCCACATTTTTTGTCTGAGGGTCTATATATTGATCCACTATTAGCTGTGTATAGTTAATATTAAAACATTTCTTATTGCTGGTTTCTGGCGATGGACTGTCCTAAATTGAGATTGATGATTATGTTCCAACCCTCTTGATTACTTATTTATTAACTAGAAATCTAACTGATACAATACTCTTTCATCCATAAGATGTTAATTAAGAACAAACGGGTTTCAAATGTGTTGTTATCCAAAACAGTGATTGAGGTTTTCAATTAGCCGCTAAACTGTTTTGCCAGAATTCAGCGTTGAACTGTTCATCATCTTTGAATAATATCCCTCCACACTTTCTATCGCAACTCTTTTTATCCCATACATCCAATTCGGCATGAGCCTTCGGGTACATGTCGATTCTTTCGGATATCAGGTTTTTCGAGTTTTGATATCAGGTCCCATTCGGGTATTACAAATTTTAGGGTTGGGTCTTGCCAGGTCCGGGTGAGTTCGGTTCTGATGTATAAGAACCTGAAAATACCCGAATAACCGATGTATTTGAAACGGGTTCGGATATTCATACCCAAAGTAATTATATTACTCGATTCAGTTCAGGTATTTTGTATCCAAACTACCCAAATGTACCAAAAAATAACTAAAAATACTTATTAAACACAGTTTTTGAGTATTTTATTCAAAAATACACAAAGTATTGAAAATAACTAATATATTTATTTTATAATTTAATTTAAATTATTAAAATAATTATATATATAACTAATATTTTAGATATATATTTATATTTCAGATATCTTTGGATATCTTTGGATACTTATTCAGTTCTCGGTTTGGATTGTGTTGTGTACCGTTTCTTCAGATACATTAATTTAGGACTCATTCGGTTATTTACCTCGGGTCCGATCGGGTTCAGGACCCTTATTTTTGAGTTGGTTCTTCGGGTCTGGATATTTTGCCCATCCCTACATCCAATGCATTCCTCTATATTTGGAACCTGTAGACCACCAAAACTGTGACACCACGATGTGGATCAGCTTTAAAGTGAAGATATGCAAGACAAAGACTCTACAGCCCAAGAAGAGTATGTCGACCAAATTGAGGATTCATTGGTCTTCTCGGTTGGGCCAACAATAAGATTAATAGTCGAAGCCTATAAGAAAGCCCTCCAAAACTTAGTATTTTCATGAAAATAAAAGAAAAAGAAAGCAAAGAGAGGGAACCGGCCAAGTGGTTTAATCACTTCTTGGTTAACAATGTATAAAAGTGTTTTAAGATTAAACACAAAGTTACTATGGATAGAAATAAAACCGTGTAAAACATATAGGATTATGAATTGATTCTTCCAAACCAAATAAGATTGGGATTAGGGTTTTCTTAGCTAAGATAGCTGACATGTTTTTTCTTTAAATTGTGTAACAAAGAAACTGTAAGCCAAACTTGTTTGAGTACTTGCTTTCTCTCTTCAGCATAAAAAAGTATTAATTTTCATCTAAAGAGAGAAATCTCCACTCAAATTTGGCAACAAACAGAGTGCACATGTGCCATAAAAATAGCTACACAACCTAAGAACATTTCATAGCTCTAATGTAAAGTCCACCGTCCACAAATGACTGCTAGTAACCTCCATGACAACTTTTATCCATCCACTTCAAATAATCTGAGGAGCAGACGCCATCGAAGGCAGTACCATCAGAGAAGCAATAATCATATGTATATGGCTTATATTTTATGGAATATGGCATTGTCATGTGTTGCCATCTAAGAATTAGAATAGCTTTAAAGAATATTTTTTGGTAATGGAGAAGTGAGTCCTGATATTTAACTCGTTGTGATAGGATTTTAAAGTCTGTGACGAGTTCTCAGTTTACATGACTTACATCAATTGAGAACTGAACATCTCTCAAGATAAATCTCGGACCTCATGATAGATTTTGAGAGATACTGACCAAAGAAAGCACAATTTCTTCTTGGGGATAAAACTGATAAAGGCTCTGATGATACACAAGCAAGTTCTCATAATTTAAGTTCTATGGTCAGACTGATCAAATGTCTGAAATTGCATTATTCTACTCTGACAGTATATATGAGTATCTGTGAACCTTTTCGCTTTACTTTCACTTTGAGTTTGTTGTTTTCGCTTGTACTCATCATTTTAACACACTCGATATATGGTTTGTTTTTGAAGATTTCGGCGACACAATGTTCTTCCAAAGTAGACAATACATACTCTCGGCTTTATCATAACAAAAATACATACATATAGTATTTAAGAACTAAATATATTAAAATGTGACACTTCTTCTGAGTATGTGTAGATATGAAATCTTGGTCATTGGATCATTAAAGCAACAAACTAATATTTAAAAAAAGAGATGAACAAACCTGGAAAAAGAGGGGATAAACGAGAAAGAAACTGAAGAAACCTGAAACTTAGTTGATCTCAATGAAGAGACTAGCCTGAGGATGCAAACCTGCATCTTTTAGTGACATAGACTCTTTGTCTCATCCGTACACTGTTCTTGGGAAGTTTGTTATTAAGCTATACTCTTCTGTTTCCAGCACTCCAAGTGAATCAATGTAGTCGTACAATGTCTGTATCTTGGTATTGCTTTCAAACCTCCTCCCTTTTCTTTCTCCATTGGGAAATCGTACCAAAACCTACATTCCAACGCAAATAAACGACCCACGTGTAACATAAATCAGAATGTTCTCAGATATTCTCATATCCCCAAAGTCTAAAGAATGCAAGTTTCAGATGTTTGATCAGTGAGAATCAAACCATAGAACCTAATCTTTAAAGAATAAGCTTTTACATCCCTTACGATGGTTTGAATATCAATAAAAGCAAAACAGATTGATGCCCTTTGTGACCTTTAATAAGCAAAGAATAAGTAATGAATTGGCAACGAAAGAAGGAGAAACTTGTGTCACATTGGGGTCTTTCTCAGGTTCGTCTCCAAGAGCAAGTGTTTTCTCTTGTCTCATTCTCACTCTAGCAGCTTCTCTCTCTGCATCTTCTCGCTCTACTCTCTTCTGAGCCTCTTTTTTTTCTTTGCGTTTCCTCTCTGCCTCAGCAGTTTCCCTCTCTAAACGCTCCTCCTCTTCCTGTCTCTGCCACTCCCTTGCCTAATCAGCACAACAAAGATACCAAGAATTTAGACAATATAATAACTAATTATAATAGAGATCTTGTAAAACTCCGGGTGGGGGAAAACATACTTGATCGGCTTCAAGGGAAGCCCTGTAAGCAGCATCTTGTTCCTCTCTCAGGCGCAAATTGGTTCTCATTTCCTCTGTCTCAACCCTAGCGGTTACAAGAACAGGTGAACTATCTTCTACAACTCTTTGCAGTATAGCAATCATCTCTTCTGGAGTTGTTGGTCCTTCCACCTGCCACAAGCAAACGGAACAAAGAACACAATGAAAAGTAGAGCTACGTCTCATGTGACACCACATTACACTAATAAACTCATACAAGTTTAATAGCAGAATGGCTGCAATACTGAATCACAGATGATGAAAAGCAGAATCAATTAACTATCTCCACCATCTTATACTTAATGACCACTCAATAAGATAGTATTTACTACACAGTTTCAAAGCAGATCCCCATACTTTTATGCATATACCTATCATATAAGAGAAGTAATAACAATCTTGTAACCAGATTCGAAACCAGGTCTACTTAAAGTTGCTAAATTTCACATTCTTGTAGTCATAGGCTAATTAATGAAGACCACTAATCCATATAATCTCTGATAAGACAGAAAAAGACTGTTTCATTACCTGCTGAACAAGAGAAGTTCTCTGATTAGCAGCAGGCATAATGTTACGTGTGGTGATTACGTGTGGGGGTTAATGAAGATGGTAAAGAGTTTCTAGAAGGATGAGGTGGATCTTATCCATTGTGAATATTCCTTATGCAAATAAACACACCACGTGAAAGCATGTGCAGGGGGAGGTTTCACGCAGAGTGTGTGACAAGAGAGAGACCACTACTATTTAAGTAAGGAGAGGGGAGAGAATGAGAGTTATCCAGTGAAAGGATCAAATAGGGGGAGTGTTGAGAGGCTCCATTAATTTCTCTCTACTTCGTAATACAGTTCTTATCATCAATCTACGTTTGTTTCTTTTGCTTTGTTACTGTTTTGATCCAAGAGATACGTTTCACGTATCAAGTGAGAAACGTATCAAGTGGTATCAGAGCTCAGTTACTAGCCATGGAGACGATGGAGTTTCCGATCTTCTACGGTGAAGAACCGGAGGAGTGGGTTACATGGATGGATGCGTTTATTGCTGATCAAAGTCTTTCAGAGTTTGAGACAAGGCAGTTTAGGTATGGTTTCATTGACGGTGAAGCACACACATGGTACTGCGAGGAGTTGTCGCGTTTTGGGTTTGATAGCTGGGAAGATCTGAAAGTTCGGTTGGTCCGGCGGTTCAGCACGAGAGCGGTTGAAGCGAAGGAGCAGCCTAGCTTGATGGAGCAGATCAAATAGATGAGTAGTCTTCTGGATCGTCTTCAACAGAGGTGGAAAGAAGAAGATGAGGCTAAGAAATTACCTTAGGAAGAGACAATGGTTACTGAGGACACATAAGAGATCGTGAGCTGCGTCGGAGGAAAGAGGAGCAGTAATGATCTGATTCCGGAACCGATCCCGTCGCTGACGAAGCCGGAGGAGAAGAACGAGGCTTGTGTGTTTATGTCAGAGCCGGTGACACAAGTAGCGACGAGTGAGGAAGCTTTGAAAGAAGACCAACTTGTGCCTTTGGGAAATCCAGTACTGGGAAAGCAATCAGAGGAGGAGCAAAGTGGAAATATGCGAAAGAAAAAGAAGAGGTGGAAGAAGCTATGTTATGAGGAAGAAGACTTGTATGGGTTTGGCGTGGAGAGTAGAGACAAAACGCAGGGTCAAGAGTACAAAAATCAGAAAAGAGTCAACAAGGATAATAATGCCCATCAGATGCTCGACAAAATGCCCCTAACCAGAAAAGAGGCAACTAAGAAGAACAAGAGAAGAAAAGTGAAGGGTATCAACTATCACAGACCAAAGCATAACATCAAAGCAACATTCTCAGTTGCTCAGCTTGGGGTTTATGGGAAGCTTGTCTCACTGGTTACAACAATTGAGATGAAGATCTTGATGGAGGCCAAGGAACATAAGATCAGGTACAAGTATGATATGCTTACCAAGTTGCCATGGGAGTATAAGATCGTCCTAGAGAAGCTTGCAAAGTGGAGAAAGTGCAAATTCAAACAGAAACTTAACAAGCAAAAGAGGGATTCACTGATGCAGAACTGGATGGGGTATGCTGCCAAGACAAGTGAGAGAGACAAGTCAAAGTACAAACATATGGCTTATAGAAAGTTTTTCTCGTTTGTGACTTCACTGTGGATGAAACGAATGATTAAAGTGAAGAGTCAAAGGGTCACAAAGGTCAAGGGGTTCAAATACAAACACAGAGCAGTGAACTCTATGAAATGCCATGGCGAGAACATGCCAAATGAGAACAACAACGAGAGGTTTTCAGGTAAAAAAATCACTCTCATTTGGGATTCAAAGCTTGCACTTGAACTGGTCAGAAGGTACATCAATGGCAGGCGTAAGAGTAGTAAGAGAAATCATGTTAAGAAAGTTTTTCTGGGAAGTGATAAACTGCTGCAGCTAGATGATATTGTGAAGTCTGTTTGGAAGCTGTTGTTGGCTGTGGTTCAGAGAAAGAAGGCCAAATTGAAGTACATTTATATGGGCTGTGGTGAGATTTTCTTGCTGGGTAAAACAGTGAGGCCACTCAAGGATCATGGGAAGCAAAACAAAGGAAGTGTGAAGCATGATAAGACGAGGAGGTGGAAGTATAAACTGGGTAAAATGGAGCTCTCTTTGCAAGTGTTTCGGGTTGAAAGGGATGGTACAGAATGTGAAAGGAAGAGCGGCGATGAAGGAGAAAAATGCAATCACAACACAGTAGAGCTCACGTGTTTAAGCAGCAATAAGAGTGAGAATGTCTTGCCTCAGGAGTTAAACAGTCAACCACAAGTCTGGTATTGCAGTGGATTGATACTTACATAAAACTGAATTTGAAGGAACAGGTGGACACCACAAGGTTTCAGATGCCACCATTTGCAAGGTGGATTTCAGAGTTTGATGTCTCTGCATTTCTAACAGCCACTCAGTGGGAAGAGACTTTCACAGAAGCAGATAGAGAGCAAGAGCTGAAGGGGATCACACATATCCTGCAGAAAAGAGCTCACGGCAGTGTGTTTAAGACACAAACAACCATAGAGGAGTTATGTGGCTGGCTCAGTTCAGTGTTTTTGGTGAGGAAAAATGAAGATATCAGTTTTTTTTTAACAGATAAAGAAGAATACCTCGTGGCTAGTTAAGAGTTTGATGGAAAAACACAGTTTTGAGCTGGGGAACAGAGTGTGGGAACCGGGGATAGTAGCTGGTAGACAGGGTTGCAGTGGCACAGGAAAGAGACACTATAGGAGCGGGGTAGGTGTTGCAAACAATGGAAAGAACAACTTCTCAGAATATTGCATTACCTATTTAGATGAATGGAAGAAAGAGTATGAAGCATTCTATGGGATATCATGCGAGAATTTGTTGAAAAGTGATGAGGAAGCACCAAAGCTACTCGTGGAGTTATGTCGATGGCAACATCACCTTTACAAGCACGGATGTGAAGATATCTTCAAAGGAGACATGATTATCAAGCTCATTGAATTCATTGTTCATGTTCTGCTTCATGTCACCTATGAGATGTTCCACTTACCAAGACCACCAGAATTGTTGGGTCTTCCAATTCTTGATCTCAACTCAGAAAAGTTTGGGAGCTTAGTCGATTGGGATGAGTATCAGACCTACAATAATTCATCAAACCCAGAGTTGTTCTATAGTCGCTTCAAGATTGGTGTCAAATTTACAACGGAAGTTTTATGTTTCAGGTTCACCACATATTTGAAATTGTGTAGACAAAACAGAGAGGGTGTTGAGCAAGAAGATAACAAAGAGAAGGGGACTCAGTTTTTGCCTTCCAACATTGAGGACAAGGTTGATTTCAAAGGCGGGAGTATTGTTACGTGTGGTGATTACGTGTGGGGATTAATGAAGATGGTTAAGAGCTTCTAGAAGGATGAGATGGATCTTATCCATTGTAAATATTCCTTATGCAAATAAACACACCACGTGAAATCATGTGCAGGGGGAGGTATCACGCAGAGTGTGTGACAGGAGAGAGACCACTACTATTTAAGTAAGGAGAGGGGAGAGAATGAGAGTTATCCAGTGAAAGGATCAAATCAGGGGGAGTGTTGAGAGGCTCCATTAATTTATCTCTAGTTTGTAATACAGTTCTTATCATCAATCTACGTTTGTTTCTTTTGCTTTGTTACTGTTTTGATCCAATAGATACGTTTCACGTATCACATAACCACAACACAAAACGGAAACGTGGAAGCCTTAAAGCTATTACTCATCTTAAACCCTTCAATAAATCCAATTAACAAAATTCTCATTCAAAAAGCTGAAAACACTTCATTGCATAACGTCCCATCACAAAACGAAGGCGTATCGGGATGATCAGGAGAGTGCAAGTAAAACAAACAAAAGCTTAAAGGAGCTCCTAGATCGCTGAAGCGCATCCATGAAACCTTCTGATACAAAGTCAGGCTTGAAAGGGTTCCTCCCATAATCTCAATCGAATAAGGCAATGAACTCTATTGCTTTGCCTGCTGCCGAAGAAACCGGCAAGCCAAGACGACTCAGAACCACCAACACGACCTCCTCCAAATCCCAACATCCCAAGAGAATACGATAACACTCCAAAATCCGAACCTGATCGCGCTGGAAACTAACCCTAAGCTACCGGAAACAATCTAAATCAGTAAAGTGATGACCCTCCAAGCGATTCCCGGAGGTCTGAACACTGTCCCGTCATCACGCATAACAAGTTCTGAGTGTAAGCTCAAGAAATTGGAGCTTGGTAGGTTGCTGCAGTTGTGAAGTTATGGTTCGTAACATGTGTTACACATGGAGACTAATTTGTTACACATGTTTTGGAGAATAAAAAGGAAACGTCAAGATGTGATGTTGTGGGATATTTCCACATATTTAGTTGACGAAATTGGAAGATTTTGTGATGCTAAAATATAGGAAATAATTTATTAGATAATAGAAAAAGATTATTTAATACATATCTTGGTTTTCCTAGAATTAGGGTGAGAGCTTTTTGACGTTGTAATTCTCACAGAGAAACACAAAAGGGTTTTTGGGGTTTCATAGCTGGGTGAATTGGTAGACGTGATCAACAGGGATTGAGTCAATCAAGTTGAGTGTGTTAGAAATCGATCTGTGTCGAGTCGTGTAATTCAGATCAAACAAGTCTGTAAGAGATTGTGTAAAAGATTTCTAATAAAAGAGATACGTGTTCTTGGAATTTCTTTGTGCCTGCATTTTTGCTATATCTTGATTCTACAATTGGTGTCAGAGCAGGACACCTAAACGAAAGAGGACTTTTCGAACCAAGGTGAGATCCTGAGAAGAGAAATTGGCGATTTTGACACACAATACGTTGCTGCTAATGATGTGAATTATAGGTATTGGAAAGTCAGAATGAGAGCAAACTTACGTGGAACTGATGAAGATGTCTGGACAGTTGTTCAATCTGGATGGAAAGAACCTTTTGTGCTGTAAGAAGATGGCTTGAAGACACCTAAACCAAATACAAAGTGGACTGCAATAGAGAAAAAGCTTTCAAAATTTAATGCGAAAGCACTAGATACAATCTTTACTTCTGTAGATGGAAAGAAATTTGAGCTTATACAAGGCTGTGAATCAGCTAAGGAGGCTTGGGATATACTACAAAATGCTTTTGAGGGTAATGCAAATGTTAGGAGGATAAGATTAGACTTACTTGCATCACAATTTGAAGACATAAGGATGAGTGATGATGAGAAGATACGAGATTTCATTGCAAAACTTAGCTCGATAGCCAATGAAGCACAAGTTTTAGGTAAAAATATGAAGATGCAAAATTGGTGAAATTTTTTTTGCGATGTTTGCCTACTAAGTTTGCAACGCATAAAGCTACGGTAAACTTGACGATGAACACTGATGAACTCAAGTTTGCTGAGGTAGTAGGGATATTAAAGGCTGAGGAGATGGAATTAGAATCTAAGTGTTCAAAGTCTGCTCAAGACATCAAAATTACAGTTGATGAAAACATCCAAAGAACTCAAAAACTTGAAGAATCTATTCACCTTATGATTCAGAAACTTGAAGAAACCATAGATCTTTTATCTAAGATGTCCAACGACAGACTTCCTGGAAAAGAAGAAAGACAGAAAAAGCATGAAGTGGTGTGTTTTAATTATCATGGTATTGGACATGTCAAAACAGAGTGTTCATCGTTCAAGAGAAAAGAAATAAAGTGTAATGGATGTAATGGTTATGGGCATATAAAATTAGATTGTGTGAACACAAAGAAGATGAAGATGAAGATGAAGAGAAGTTGCAGTGATAAGAAGTCAGAAAGAGAAGAAGATTCTCTCAATTTTGTGGCTCTTCATGGAGTTATGGAGTCTGAAAAAGACATACCTAAAGGTGAATCTTGTGCGTTGTGTGTGTCACACACCAATTCTGATGCGTCACACAGTGATACAGAAAGTGGTCTAGATGCAGATTTTCTAGCTGATTATCAGGTTCTAACTGGTAAGTTTGAAGAACTCAATCACGAAAACATGCAGCTTGTCAAGGATAAAGCTATATTAAAAGCTCAGGTCAACGCCCTAGAGA
The DNA here is from genome assembly GCA_012274485.2 of Sinapis alba. Classification (NCBI taxonomy): domain Eukaryota; kingdom Viridiplantae; phylum Streptophyta; class Magnoliopsida; order Brassicales; family Brassicaceae; genus Sinapis; species Sinapis alba. Next base: position 141,250 of record MU105598.1, read on the forward strand.
TGGAACAGACTGACACGAAGGGTGAATCAAAGTGTAGGGGGACAGAGAATGATGATAAAGATGAGCTTCAGTCTCTTAAGAGAGTTATCACAGAGCATAACCGAGTTCAACAAGATTCTGAAATAAAACTTCATCAGATGAAACAGCTGCTGAATCAAGAACTTGAAAAACTCAGCTTCTGGAAAGACAACTTACTGAGAACTACAAGAAAGTGAGAATGTTGAACACTAGATCAACAACTCTTGATCATATATTGTCAATCCAACAATGTCCAAAAATTAGTGGGGTTTGGGTTATCAAGGGTCGACTTCACAAGAGTACGGCGAGGCTGAAAGGATAAGGTTCATAAATGCTGAAGTAAAATTAGATGACAACCTAAAGTCTGCAGTTCAACAAGTTAACAAAGCAAAAGCTGAAGAAAAATCAGGATCAGGGACAAAGTCAAAACAGATTCAAGACAGAAAAGTTATTGCTAAGCAAAGGAATGACTGTTACTTTTGTGGTCAGATCGGACATAGTGTTGCTTTTGTTATGCTCGCAGAAATCAGCTTGAGAGAGCTTGGAGGATGAACTTGTTTTATGTGGAACCTAGAAGGTATGGATATGTATGGATAGCTAAGAAGGATATGTATCCTAAGTTTATGAAAGGTTTATCACACGGACATACCAGTGTTTCATACACTCGAATATGTGATCAATATACTGAGCTTGAAGAACCAGTTCGATGGCATAGGAGTAATTGAGAGTTTTGGTGGTCCAAAAAGTACAATGAAATTTTCACAGAGTTTTTCACTCAAGAAGGAGGAGATGATACTTGATTCAGGGGGAATTTGAATTTACTTTGATGGGATGTATGATGCATATTGTGCTTACAAGTTAGTTAGCTTGAGTTGTAAAACTCAGTGAAAATGGGAAGAATGTAAGCTCAAGAAATTGGAGCTTGGTAGGTTGTTGCAGTTGTGAAGTTATGGTTCGTAACATGTGTTACACATGGAGACTAATGTGTTACACATGCTTTGAAGAATAAAAAGGAAACGTCAAGATGTGATGTTGTGGGATATTTCCATATGTTTAGTTGACGAAATTGAAAGATTTTGTGATGCTAAAATATAGGAAATACTATATTAGATAATAGGAAAAGATTATTTAATATATATCTTGGTTTTCCTAGAATTATGGTGAGAGCTTTTTGACGTTGTAATTCTCACAGAGAAACACAAAGGGGTTTTGGGGTTTCATAGCTGAGTGAATTGGTAAACGTGATCAACAGGAATTGAGTCAATCAAGTTGAGTGTGTTAGAAATCGATCTGTGTCGAGTCGTGTAATTCGGATCAAACAAGTCTGTAAGAGATTGTGTAAAAAATTTCTAATAAAAGAGATACGTGTTCTTGGAATTTCTTTGTGCCTGCATTTTTGCTATATCTCGATTCTACACTGAATCGTCGTGGGAAGGGTCATGATCCAATTCAGTAAAGCAATCACGATTGTAATCAGCATCATCGTCGTTATCGTGTGGGTCAGATGAAGTGAAGGAGGAGATACCGAGTTCGAAGTCCCAATTATGAGCTTGAAGGATGTCGGTGCACAAATCAGAATCTTCCTGTTATCGCTTGGAAGTAACCCAATTTGTCGGCAACATCAACCATTATGACACAAACGTGATCCGATTGATCCTCTTCACTCGCTTTTCCCACAAAGAGGGGATCTTTTTCACTTCCCGAGGAAACTAGAGAACTGTGCTGAATAATGGTTGATTTATTCAAATCAAATGCTGTAGTACTTTTAGCTGAAAAAAAATCTTAAATACTCCTCTCTTTTTTTTCTTTTTTAATTTGATATTTATTTAAATCATAAAAATTATTAAAAGACCTACAAACCAGAGGAAACCTAGTTTTTTTACAAATTTACCAAGTGAACTATCTAAACCCAAATCATGTCCATTCGTTAAATATGATTCCAGGCACAAAAATCTAGATATCAACTAAGTATTTTTAAGTTTTATTCATTCCTTCTATTTTTTCGTTGAAACAAACAAATTTTATTTTCTTTCATCCTTTTTATCACATAAGAAAGAATAATCTTCAAATAAAAGAGGAATTGAATTTTTTTCCAGAAAAAATAACAAAAAACAAAATAATAAATCACGAATTATCCATCGAATTAGAAAAAAAACGAATCAAGAATGGTATAACTTAGTAAAATTATAAAATTTTGTTCAACTTAGTAAAACTTTAACTAATTTAGATTGTATAACTTGATAATACTTTGTGAATTTTATTATGATGACTTAATTTGATAGTTATGTTTTTCTATGAAGTGTTGCTTTCAAAGAACAAAAATAAAACTATATGACCTCTTATGGTGGAGACATAAAACAAAGTGAGAAGGGTGGTGATTTAGGTAGTGGGGAGATGAAAAAAAGTGTGGATAAGGGTGTAGGAGAGAAGGACAATAGAAGTAATAGTGGAAAAATATCGTGGGGATGAGCAAAGCGAGAAAGAAGCAATGAAGAACAAATCAACTATTGGCAGCCAATACAATTGGCAAAGAAAATAAAAATCATTGTCAACCAATACAAGTTTTTGTAACTTGGAAACTCGGTAATTTTTTTGTTTTTTGTATTTATGTAACGAGTTATTCTTGGGTTCACCCCATAGGGTGAACCTCTAGATTCAATCTAGGTTCACCACCCAATCAAAATTTGTCACATCATAATATATATTTTTAATTAAAAAGGTAAAAATAAATTAAAAACATCATAAATTAAAAAACAAATATTACGTTATTAACACCGTCGGTAAAACCTTAAACCATAAATAATAAACTCTAAACCTTAAACACTAAACCCTAAATCCTTGGGTAAACCCTAAACCCTTGGGTAAACCCTAAACCCTTGGGTAAACCCTAAACCCTTGGGTAAATCCTAAACCCTTGGGTAAATCTTAAATCTTAGGGTAAACCCTAAATAGTAGTAATAGGGTTTACTTTAGGGTTTATGATTTATCCAAAGATTTAGGGTTTATCCAAGGGTTTAGGGTTTATCCAAGGATTTAGGGATTATCCAAGGGTTTAGGGTTCACCCAAAGGTTTAGGGTTTACCCAAAGGTTTAGGGTTTACCCAAATGTTTAGGGTTTACCCAAGGGTTTAAATATAGAGTCTAGTATTAGGATTTAGGTTTTTTTAGGGTTTAAGGTTTTGTGTTTAGGGTTTAGAGTCTAGTGTTTAGGGTTTAGGGTTTTATTGGCGGTGTTAGTAACGTTAAATTTTTTTTTGTAATTTCTATTATTTTTCTATTTTTTCTTTAAAAAAATACAATATGACATGTCAAATTTTGATTGGGTGGTGAACCTCTAGGTTCACCCTAGGGGGTGAGCCCAAGAAAAACTCTTATGTAACTCGGTAAAACATTGTGAAAGTTTTCATTTTTGTATGTCACTTTGTAGATCTTGAGATTACTTTGTTTTGTATTTGTTTAACTTGGTAAAAGTTTGTCAAAGTTTCATATTTTTATTTGTAAAATTTTGTAAAACTTATTATTACTTTGTTTTAGTGTTTGTATAAATTTAGTAAAACTTGGAAAGACTTTACATTCCATTAAGGTGATACAAATTTTGATTAGTTATACATCCAAATTCTTATAACTACTAGAAATAAGACATCATAGAACTATCATATTTTCCTTGCACTATAGGGTTTCTCTGTATGGCATAATCTCTGGATCCCAGTCAACCGCCTCAGACCAGCAACCAACGTTTCTACTCACTTTGATCCCTCACTTACAGTTGATCGGTTCATCGATCCTATGTCTCGTACTTAGAATTCTCAGGTTATTTGATCTTCGGTTAATTTGGAGGACGCAAATCTCACTGAGAGTATTCTTTTGAGTCACTCATTAATGCCCGACAAGAATGTATGATTTTTTACATAATCTGCAAAATATACAGTGAAATCGGGTTATGAGATAGTGCAACTTTACCCGTACATAGCAGTGCAGGCTCCGATGTTGGGACCAAACATAAAGACATTGCAAGCTCATACTTGAAAGATCAAATGTGCTCCAAAATTGAAACATTTTATGTCGTAAATTATTTTGAGGTGTCTATCAGCACATAAAAACTTACAAAACCGAGGTATCAAATGTGATAAATTGTGTGATCATTGTGGCAGGTAAGAGATGAGTAACCATATTTATTTTGAGTGTCTTCATATTGTTTAAGTATGGCCTCTCTCAAAAATAACCATGAACTCAAAGTGCTTTCATATGCAATCAATTTATATAAATATGGATTATCTATTTTGGAAGGTCTCTAAATATATTAATGACCATTGTTTTGTTTGGATTCTTTGGTATATCCGGAAAAGATGTAATGACAAAGTTTTCAATGGTATAGATAAGAAACCTATGGATACATTACGATTGGCAGAAATAGAGTTCACTTTTTGAAATGAGGCGCAAATGGTAATTTTACAGCTTATGTCATAGGCAATAACCATTCAAGGCGGGGAAGTTGGGACACAATACTCCGCGTCGAAAGGGTAGATAGTGTTTTTCTGAAGGCTATTAGAAGAAAAACGTTTTTTATGGGTTTGGCTTGTATAGCACACTGGAAGGTTTTGAAGAACTATTGTGGGTAAAAAATAATCGACGAAATCTTTACCATTTGGATACAGAATTTGAGGGCCTTATTTGAACAATAGAATGTATGATAAAGTTTTAACAGTTTCATGTGACGTTTGAAACATATTGTTCTCAGTTGGTGAAAATGGTTTTGAAATCCGAAGATGATATGTCTTTGCAACCTACATTGAAGAAATTGGAAAATTACAACAAAGCTTCTACTACTTCGAGATAATGCACGTACCCCAGACTCAAAATACAATGATATACCGTCTAGCATGAGGTACTTGTAACCAACCGTCATATTTCATCCACATGGATACAAAGTTCTCTTCTTGGTTTGCAAAGTTATAAAATATATTTTCGTTAATGACAAAAAAAATAAAAATTCAAGAGCTATTCTTCTTTGGAATTAATTGAAATTTACCTTTCTTTCTCACACGTACCGTGAAAGGAACTTTTCAATATCTTTCTTTTTCTTATTATTATTACTATTTTTACATTTTTTGCCTAAGCAACACTTTTATATCTTTTATTTAAGAGACGGTTTTTAACCTTTCTTTGTTAAAAATTAAGAAAAAAAAACTAAAAACCATCTATTATCCGAAACTAAAAACTCAGTTAAGAGACCGGGGATAATGATGGTTTAGAAACTATCTCTAGCTTCTCCCCTGTAATTGAAATTTACCTTTCTCACACTTACCGTGAAAGGAACTTTTCAATATCTTTCTTTTTTTTTTTGGGTAAAATTCTGTACTTGGTATAGTAGGTTTTGTTGAAATTCGTCATGCCAATTTTTGAACCCAACGTCAAATCTCAATTTTCTAGAGAGATTGAGAAAAGCTCATTGTAAGATACAAACACGAAACATACATTAACACCAGCGAGTCTTCATTTTATTTTTCAAAACTCTTAAGACAGATGATCATCACCTCCTCTAAAAAATCACAGCTTCACTAAAACTGGACAGCTAAGCAAACTCAATAGACACTTCATAGACACTTCATAGACAGGGAAGAAAGAGAAATAACTGCAGAGGTAGGGCTCGAAGGTAACCTAATGTGGTCCTCAGAGTCATTAATTGTGCGTTCAACATGGCAACTTTTGCTTTAGCAATTGGAACGGTGAGTGTAAATCTCATTGCAACTCATCATTGGACAACCAAGCAGCACTAAACCGATCTAACTACAAAGCAATGCTTTTTCTTTAATCAATAAGGAAAAGCGAATTCGAAAATAAAACAGCATTCTCAGAATCTAAATTTAAAGTCAGATCCAGTGTAAGAACCGAAATAAACCCCGTATGTAAACACCAATAGTTAGCTAAGAAACAAATGAAAACTTGCACTCAAACAAGACAATGTACATACAAACCTATAAGCATGCTACTACTACAAACAACATCAGAATTTCAACACACAAGCAACATAAAAACACTAGTTAAAGATCACATATGAGATTCCCACAATCAGAAAACAGACCAATTGTTCTTTAACACAGCTATACAATCAAAAGTTGTGGAGCATGATGCATCCCAGTTCTAATTCCAGGACCGACGGATTACCTCTAAACGATGTCGTCTGGTTGAGGAGCGGCGGAGAGAGCAAGAGGGCGATTATGGGATTCCTCGTTGTCGTCGTCGTCATCATCGGAGGTAGATAGATTGACGCAGGCGCAACGCTCGAGAGAGGCGAAGAAGGCGGATATGACGGTTGTGCTGACCCAGCTCGCCGCCTGATCTAGCTTCTCGAGGGAAGCCGTGCTCGGGTTCGAGGCAGTGGAGGCGGTGGAATTGATGCTGCTGCTGTTATCCATGGCTTCTCGATTCAACTGAATCTTCGGAAGATCAGGATCGTGTTTGAGGATTTTTGGGTAGGGATTTGAACCGAAGAGAAGGAAATTGGTTACTTTTTTTTGACGAGGTTCGATGGAGAAATTTAAGAACATCTCCATTTATTATATTTCTTCAAGGTTTTTAAAATATTATAAAAATATTTTTTTAAAAAAAAATTCCTAGAATGAAAATAAAAAAAACTTTTTAACATAAATATCACACACAAAAATTAAAACGACCGGTAAATGAAAAATTTGAGGGACTGAATTTTGGGAACTGAGTTTAGGATCCCGATCCGGATATTTGGTAAATGATGTTTAAGAAATATTTGGGGTATCTGGACCCGTATCCGTATCCGTCGAATCCGTGATTTTGATATCCGAATTCGGATCCGTATCTTTCGGATATCCAGATATCGGACATCCATCTAAAAATTAAGATACCTGCGAGTATCCGGATTCAGATTCGGATCCGCAAAAATAAATTAAAAAATAAAAATAATTATAAAAATACAAAAAACTAAAAATATCACATAAATTAAATATTTTTACAAAATTTATGAGTATATTTATCCATATAATATTATTAAAATTAAAATATAAAAATATATGACTAACTTTATGTATAAATATTAATATATCAAATATTATTATTACTAAAATTAAAAATTTAATATATTTTAAAAACACGGATCCGAATCCGGATATCCAGACCCTAAAATTAAGATATCCGGATCCGGATTCGGTTTTGACAGATCTGAGATTTTACTATCCGGATTCGGATCCGGGATCCCCATATATCATATTTTCGGAGCGGATCTAGAGCAGATCTCGAATCGGATCCGAATCCCAGATAATAATCTGAGGCCTATTGTTTAGCTAGAGGCATACTATTATTACTATTATGATTACATATTTTAAAACTTTTGATGAAATTTATATTTTCAAATCAAATGTATTATAATTATCAGTAATCTTGACGTATATGTTTGATAGATAAACAATTAACTTCAAATCCTATCATAAGAAGACAAAAAATCTTCAAGAATATCAAGTCATGTGGTTTAATATGTTTTCTTAGATCATAAGATATACTTTTAAACTTTCATGAAATTTAAAATTTCAATTTTCACTTATAATTTAAGTTTTCAGCTTAATTTTTAATTTCCCACTTAATTTCCCGCTTTTATTTTTATTTTTCGCCTTTAGTCTTCTAAAAAGTCTTCTGTGAAGTCTTCCGAAGATTTCTCGGAAGACTTTCCAGAAGAATTCTAGTGAAAGTGTTATATGTTTCAACTTATGTAATTTTGATCTTTTGTGAATTGGACTAAGTTTTTAAGACGTTTTCTCCCTTAATTTTAGTAAATTTGACACAATTTTGTGTTATTGTGTTTTCCGATTGAAGTCGTATCAATAACTTCAATAATATCAAGTATTTTGACAACATAATATTGTAGACATGAACATATTTACCTAAACATGGATATGTTAATACATCTGGAAGGCGATGAATGACAAACTCTTTAATTGGAAAGTCATCTCCATGATAGACACTCTCAAATTAGCTTCCCTTGAGGCATAAAGTTGAAGAAAATCTTATAAAAAAGAAGAGGAACTGGGTGAGGATCATGACGGTCCTCATACTTTAGTTGTTGAAACAGTACCCCTTGGATACCTCAAAACCCAACTTGTCAAATCGATGCTTCATGGACCGGTAATGGCAGTGTTAGTGGTCTAGAGTGAAATCTTAAAGATCTCATGGTTTTGAATCATTTGAACTACGTGCGCGCAACAGAAGCCTCTCGGCCTTACACGGCGAGATGGAAGGACTACTTGGGCGGCCTTATGTATGAGAGATATGAGGATGCCCTCGATCAGTTTTGAGACAGACTGCTTAGACCTAGTGGATATGACTATGAAACCGATGGATTGACAGTTTTTGCTTCGGAGATTGATGCTTTTCGAAGTCTACAAAATAACTACGAGAGCGCGAGCCTACTTCATCTTCCCCGGAACAAGAATGGTGGACAGACCAACTAGCAAAAGAGGCTATAAACAGAGGTGTTATTTTCTCCCATATAGATCAGACACGGTGAGATAAAAGTGATTTTCGGAGAAACGTCTCCTCTCACCACAACTTGGTCTAAAGAAATAGGTAGCCGATAAAAAGAAGAACATATTTAATAAATTTTTTTCATTAACATCTCTTTAAATTTACAAAGAATCCACAATTAAAAAAAATACACGTACAAATCACAAATATACCAGAGACAAAAGGGAAGTTAACTTAAACATCACACAAATTATGACAAATGACTAAAACCATATAACTTTTTTTATTATTGTCATTTTTAATGCCAAGCGTGCCCCTTTATTACATTGTGACAAAAACGTATTTACAAAAATGCAATTACTTTTTATTGCCACATAAGAAAAAAAAACGGCACTACATTAGAAATCACAGACATGTTTTAATGAACTCAGCCGTAAAGCGCTATGACGATATTGACGGCTGAGTTATGTTTACGTTGCGGCTGAGTTGAACAACATGGCTGATATATGAGATCTGGCCTGACTTAGGAACATAAGTCAGCCATACATGACGGCTGATTTACAAAGTCGAGCTGAGTTATGAGATAGCGTCTGATTTCCGAACATAAGTTACGGCTGATTTATACATTGACGGGCTGATTAATCGGAAAATCAGGCTGAGTTATAGTTAAAACATGTCTGAGTTAATGATCAGCGGCTGGCTTGCTTATTAAATTTATGGTTGGCTTATGGTAGCTAGTTATGGCTGAGTTACATTTTATCAGCCGTAATAGTATGGATTAACAGTAAACCCAGCCTAATTACAACTGACCGAAAGATTAATTACTAGAATATCATTCATTTTACGGCTGATTTATTTGACGATATGGCTGACTTAATATTTTTCAGCCTAATTACGGCTGATTTATTAGCAAAAGATTAATTACTGAAATAGCATTCAAGTTGCGGCTGATCTACGATGTATTTGATGGCTGACTTATTTTAGGTTGTGTTATGTGTTCTTTTGGCGGCTGAGTTATTGATTTTCCATGTTATCAGTTCGATTTTCCGTGTTAACAGCTCTTATTTGCCATGTCACTACTAACTTTACAATAGTCAAATTAGGGTTTTATATTACAGACGCCGTGTCTTGTTCTTTATCCTTTTCATCTATCTTTGTTATCTATTGTTCTTTTCATTCATCTTTATGTGGGATCTTATGGATCCGGTAATTATTGTTTCTGGTAACTAGGTTAAGAAAAATATATATGTATTCAACGCTAACAGTAGAGGATGTAAAATTCTGCATATGGATGAGAAGAAAACACATGACGAACTCGTAAAGTCGGTATACGATGATTACAGATTGAACGAGTTGAGCCATCAGACTCAGATGAGCTACATGTTCTCGAATAAAGCTTTGAAAACAATGGTGCATGATATTCCACCAGTTTACGTCTCCAGTACTCGACAATTGATATATTTTCTAGGACTAAGGAAAATCAAACAGCTACGTCTCTGTGTGGAGATTACGGAGAAAAGAGAAAGCAAAATTACTCAGAATGAGGGAGCAAGAGAGACGAGTAAAAGGTTATTAAGTTTTTCATTAGAAGTTAAATCTAGATACAAAAATTATGATCATTTTAGTTTGGAGGAGAAACGCGACGACATAGACAGTGATTGCTCTAGTAAAATTAATAAAAAAAAATGAAGTAAGCGAAGAAGACGAAGTAGATGCAAAAGATGAAGTAATCGAAGAAGACGAAGAAGATGATGAATTTGAAAGCGGATTTGATATGTTCAACAACTCGGATGGTGCGTCATCTAAAGATGATAACTTCAGCTCATACGGTGAGTCTCCACAACAAGACGAAGATTCACCGACACTACCTCCTAAAAAGAGATCTCATAACTTGTCGATGAGCATATCTAGACAGAATCCGGGGGTTCTAAGGCTGGAGATGTCTTTGCTAAACCCTGCAGTAGGGAAACGGTACGAGAGTAAAGCCAATTTGTAGAGACAGCTGAAACATCTTACGGTTAGGGATCAATTTGATTTTGATGTAGACGTATCCAACTCGGATACACTCATTGTTAAGTGTTGGATTGATAGATGTCTCTGTAGAGTTCTCTGCTGCCATCTTCACCCGCAAACTCTGAATATTTTATTGGATAACTCATCAAAATTTACACCTAGCGCTAGACATTCCATAAACTTCAATGAATGCATCCTACAGTCGCCAACTAGGTTGTTTTGGGGAATGTACTACCTTTCCTTATTTGGAATGCAAACTGCTTGTAGCTAGGTTTTTGGATACTGGCAGGAATAACCTCACTCATCATCGCTGGGATCATTTGAGTAAGCGGCCTAAATGAAGCCAGTACTTTCTGCTCACTTTCTTCTGTTACCTATCCAATGATTTGATCGTAACAATCAGTCTTCTCATTCAACAGATCCACGTCAAACCCCAGCCAATGATCGCCTCCAATATTAATCACTCCGTGCAAGTGATCCACATCTTGTAACAACTTCAAGTTTGTCTGAACGTCAACGAGAATTCTACCGTTTATTAATTCTTCATAACCAGTACCTTTGAACGTGAACTGCCTTTGTTTCAATTTGAACTACTGGTAATCGTGAACCCATACTCCAAGGTACCAAGAGTCTATAAAAGCAATGCGCTTAAACCAGAATGAACTGGGATCTCGCTTGGAACTTTCAATGAGGACTCTAAATAACGCAACAATATGCTATACAAAGAAGATTAAGTCAACAAAAAAGAATAAGTCATAATATATAACTGAGCCTTAAGGAATAATTAACTCAGCCACATAGAATATATAACTCAGCCATAACGAATAATTAACTCAGCCAAATGGAATATATAACTCAGGTATAACGAATAATTAACTCATCCATAACGAATAATTAACTCAGCCAAATGGAATATATAACTCAGGTATAACGAATAATTAACTCATCCATAACGAATAATTAACTCAGCCACAACGAATAAATAACTCAGCCTTAACGAAATAATTAATTCAGCCATAAAGTAGACTTATATTTTGATACAACCATCCATATTCAAGGTCTGACCAAGGTCTTTCAGTGATGAGGATTTTGTAGAACTCAACATCCTCTCAAGTTTTTTTAAGTGGGATTTTCCTAACAATGAAACACAAGTCAGGTTATGCCAAAAAAAGAAGTTATTAGATGTATGAACAAATGGTGAAAATGTCCATACTCGAATGGCTGTAGGTGTTGCATAAGTTTATCAATTTTAACCGGATCAGCAGGTGCTATAATCATATATTGCTGCTGAAAGTTCAATATCCTTCCTCATAAGACTTCAAGGATTTTTTTTAGTGCATTATATGTTAGAATACTTCCGAGAAGACTTCCAGAAGACATTGTTCTGAAACTATCAACTAACCTATGGATGATTATGAACAGCACAAATCATAACTAAAGGAACACACTTTCCTACGGGCCTCGATATGTTTCCTCCTCATAGATTCCTCCTGCTGCTTCTGAGCTTCCTTTCTCTTCTTCTTCTTCTTCCTTTTGTGAAACCCGGTCACAAAATCCCTAACCAACACATACTATATAATCAGCTAATTACGTAAATAAACTGAAATTAGAGATGCCCATATTTCAGTATCGACTCTGACTCCAATATATCATAAACATCTTCACCAAGCCCGTCGCTCTACCAAGAGGAATAGCCATTAAAGTTTTACCCAGAGAACTCCAAGTGAGGGAATTAGAGAAATAATTGAGTGCATTTTCTCTAGTAAAATACAATCCTACTTACTATATACCTCAGATATGGTGTTGATGTGACAAATTCCTTCCTTGTTCTACTCTTCCTTCGGCTTCTCCACTTCCATGCTTCTCCGCTTGCAGCAGTCGTGTTTGCACACTCTCCTTCTCCTTAGTTTAGATCAATAAGTCTTTCGGTGAGTTGTCTCTGAAACGAATCTAACCCCACCTCCATTTGATTCGACAACTCGTTAAGCCCCCAAGCGATTGTCGCTGGGTCAACCGAGTGCATCGAGTATGCCGTATATTAGGTATCAACCCCCCGAATGATCTCGGTACTCCATTGTTGGCATCCTCAAAACCAAAAACAGATGAAATGTGAAGATTTATCATAATCTGAATAGAAAAGTTATATGCCTTAGATTTTACCCACTTTTACTTATGATTTACATATGTTTTTAGAGTCTTTTATATGCATTTGGAGTCTTTTTAGAGCTTTTACAGGTTCAGGTATCCATTTGAGTAAAATGGTGATTTTGGAGCATTTTGGAGCACTGATGGAAGCTTTGCTGAAAACATGAAGGCGGAGTCAATATTTGAATAAAGCATCAATCGACGGAACACTAGTGGTATCGATCAACGGCGAACCATCCGCGAGTTTAATGATGATTTAAGGAAATTACGAGTTTTAGCCAAAAGTTAAGAGATTTGCACCATAGGTGCCTGGCAGCCTATTATTCACTTTTCACGTAAGTTGAGAGAGAGGCAGACTTGCTACCTTGAGAGATAGAGAGAGATTAGGATTGGAGAGAGAGAGAGAGAGATCTGAATATCTTACCAGAGAAGATTTTGAACTCCCTTTGTTTTCTTACTATATTTGTTTGCTTTTCATCTTATTTCTATTGAGTATTATTCATACCATCATAATGTTTCTTATGAATATAACTGAGTAGTTCTATTGTTAGATTTAGGTTCTTCAAAGGTTGATTTATGTATTCCTAATATGAATTATTGTTAGTTTTTTTTTAGTTCTTCATTTAGTTGTTCTTGTTGCTAAGTCTAGGATTGATCACCCTGAACTTAGATCTTAGGATTAATTGGTGCAGGAGAAAGCTTGATCTATTGCCTGAAATTGAATTAGAATGATCTAATTAACTAGTTACATACGAAAGTTGCCCTAGGAAATTAGATAACATATTAAACCCATTCGCTAAAGCTTTCTAGAAGAAATATCGATCGACAAAACGAAAGTGGTGTCGATCGACGTTTTGAAAGGTGCATCGATCGACATTCATAAAGAACATCGATCGACACTTTCTTAGGATTGACAAACAATAGTTGAAATCTGAGATCCAAACATTAGATAATCTAAACACATGAAAGGTGATAGATTATAACTTAAGTTTGAGTACGAGAACAAAATGATATTCTTAAAACCCTGATAACTTAATAAGTTTCATACTTGTCATACTTGAGAACATACCTGAATCTAGCTATTTCTCTAAATTGTTTACAACCTCAATCAACATTAGTCAGTCAAAACGGCATCACTACAAACTCATAGTGACCATAATGTGTCCAGAAGGCCGTCTTCCTCATGTCTTCCTCTGCAATTGGTATCTGGTAATACTCGGATGCCAAATCAACCTTTGAAAATCACGATTCTCCTTGTAATTGGTCTAACAACGCATCGATTCTCCGCAGAGGGTACTTGTTCTTTATAGTCACCTTATTCAATCCTTGATAATCAATGCAAAGTCTGAAACTTTCGTCCTTCTTCTTTATAAACCGGACAGGGGCTCCCCATGGTGAGCTACTTGGTCTAATGAATCCCTTATCCATTAGATCCTCCAACTGCTTCTTTAACTCTTCCATTTCTGTTTGTGTTAAATGGTATGGTGCCTTGGACACTGGTGCCATACCAGGTTCCAATTCTAGAGTAAACACATCACCTCGCATTGGTGATGGTAATGTCAAGGGCTCAAACACATCGGTATACTCAGCTACAACCGGAATATTGTCTAAGTCGGTTTCCTTATCCAGCCCCTTGACATTGATAGTGGAGAGATAAGCTTCACTTCCGTTCAGCAGTAACTCTTCCGCTTGCATCATTGATATGATTGGGATTCACATACGTCTTTTTATCCCTTGAAAAACTATTCTTCCTTCGGTATTGGAAATGTAAACGCGCGCCTTTGGGAAATCCATTAAGGTCTTGTGATAAGTCAACCAATCAATTCCTAAGATTACCTCGTAGTGGTTTAACTCCATCTCCACTATATTTCCTTTCAGCTCAATGCTTTATATAATGATGGGGACATTCTCATACGTTTTGGTAGACTTCAATAACTCGGTTCCAGCGGTCTCTACTCCTTTGACGTTCAAAACAAACATGCCCTCGAAGGTCCAACACTTTGTTAATGCCGGGGACACAAAGATTAGTTTATGTATTGCTAATATGAACTATTGTTAGGGGATTTTTAATTAGTTTTTTCATCTAGTTGTTCTTATTGCTAAGTCTAGGATTGATCACCCTGAACTTAGATCTTAGGATTAAATGGTGCAGGCGAAAGCTTGATTTATTGCCTGAAACTGAACTAGAATGATCTAATTAACTAGTTACATACAAAAGTTGCCTAAGGAAATTAGATAACATATCAAACCCATTCGCTATAGCTTGCTAGAAGAAACATCGATCGACGAAACAACAGTGGTGTCGATCGACATTTTGAAAGGTGCATCGATCGACGTTCATAAAGAACATCGATCGAGACTTTCTCAGGATTGGCAAACGATAGTTTAAATCTGAAATCTAAATATTAGATAATCTAAACATATGAAAGTTGATAGATTATAACTTAAGTTTGAGTTCGAGAACAAATTGATATTCTTAAACCCCTGATAACTTAATAAGTTTGCATACTTGTCATACCTGAGAACATACATGCATCTGGTTATTTCTCTAAATTATTTACAACCTCAAATCAATCGACTGAACAATTATCTTGTTCACCCAACCTTCACATCATTTACTGCTTACATATTTCTCATCTAGCTTTATTTCGAAGACTATAAATCTAGTGTGTAATCCTAGAATCTTTGTAGATTCGATCTTTAAGTATTATAACTGAACCTCTTATTTGAGAGAGTAAAAGTCACTCCTTAGGGTAATTTGAGTGATATCAAATTTGGCGCCGTTGCCGGGGACTCTTTCCTATTACCATTAGATTAAGTTTAGAATAATAGTCTAGATTTTATTTCTCTGTTTGCTAAAAGTTTTTCTTCTTTTCGTGCTGACACATGTACTTTAGAAGAGGAAAACGGATTTCGGACGAGCATTGATCAACATCATGACTGATACGTCGAGCGACGGGTTGGTAGAAGAATAGATTGACACCGCCCTACTGGACACGATCGATGCCACTCAGCCAGAAGCATGTAAGTCTTCGCTTGCCAATCTGAATAACAAGGAAGTAGTCCTAGGAGAACCGGAAGGTCAAAAACGCAACGCGAATAACCAAATCATTAACAATCAAGGGGCTGCAATCCCTGATGAAACTCACACAACTTTAATTAATGAGAAGAAAAAAATGCAATTGCAAGACTACTTAGATCCTGGCAAGAGCTATTCCAATAGGTCAGCAATCAAACTATCAGAAAACAACATAAAAGGATCCGAGCTTAATCTCAGTTTCTTTGTTCTGGTACGTAAAAACCCTTTCCATGGATCCCCCTCAGAACACCAACTTGATCACATCGACGAATTAGAAGACATGTTGGAAGACGATTTCAATTGCTGCAAAATTTTCCCATTCTCTCTAGCAGAAGATGCCAGAAAATGGTTGGACCAGTTACCAACTAGATCCCTAACATGCTGGAAACAAATTAGGAGCGGTTTCATTAATTACTCTTTTGATGGAGAACGTCATTGGGATCTGAGAAGTACGATTTCCACATTCCGCCAAGGTCCTAGAGAGCTTTTTAGGAATGCATGGGGAAGATTCAAGGGATACCTACTTAAATGCCCACGTCATGGTTACTCAAAACATCATCTAATCAACACCTTTTACGGGGGTGTTAACCTTTGCTACCAAACTACGCTTGACATAGCAAGCGAAGGTAATTTCAAAACAAGAAGCTCCGAAGACGCAATACGACTAATAGAGAACGTAGCAACTAGAAGAGCTATTGAGAGGCTGGATGAAGAAAGAGGAAAAGAACTAGAGTCTACAGAAGAATCGAAATTGACCAAAATTAAGAAAACGTTAGACTCACTTCACTACCTTTTGACAGAGCAAAGCCTGTTCCAAATATTCGGAATAGGGGATAATTTGCCATCTAATCTTGAAGAACAAGTGAAATCCATAAGTGAGATGAACTTGCAGGATCAATATTCTGAATCAAGCGATATCAGTTTTACTCGCAAGTATGATGCAACTGTCACACCATGGGGAGGAAAGGCAAAATCTAGGTTATATCAAGCTTTCGCAGGAAATCGAAATATAGCCGTTAATTTAAATGAAAAATCGAGTTAGTTTACTATGAGCTAATGAAGAAATATGAAGCACTGAGTGAACATATTAGGAGATTATACAGTCAAGTAGCTCAAAATGTATTAGCAATTAGGAGAGAAGAAGGATTTCTCCCAGGGAGGACTGACACTAATCCTAGACGTCAAGTCAGTGCTGTTACTTTTAGAAGCAGTAAACATCTCACTCTGAATATGAAAGAAAGAATTACCTCAGACAAATTCATGGAAATCGAGGAGACCGAGAAAAGTCAGTCTCAACCAACTCTGATTGATAATCCCGAATCTGGTTTAGAAACCTCCTCTAAAAAGGGAGATTCCAACCAAACAAACGAAGTAACATAACAACAACCCGACCTTGATAAAAAAGAGGAAGAATCGGAGAATGATGAGGACATAGATTGACAAAGGCGGGAAAACGTCGATCGACAATCCACATCCCTCCCAAAAAAATACAAAGCGCGAATTAGATAAAACCATTTGCAAGAAAGATTTCGATGAAATCGTCATCAAAATGCCGCTCAGTGACGCCATTAAAGTTTCCCCAACAATAAAAAATATGTGGAAGACATGGTGTCACAAAGTTCCCCAACATCCGAACACAGTGTAATGATGGTGTAGGAGAAAGTAAGTGCTATGAACCGAGGAGGAACCCCAACAAAACGACTAGACCCTGGTAGTTTTGTTCTAGATTGCAATATTCACAATAAACGATTTAACATACCTATTTGCAATCTTGGTTCCAGTGTCAATCTCATGTCGCATTCTGTTGCGATGTCCCTCGGGTTAACCCAATTTAAACGCACCCGAATTACTTTGGTTCTTGCTGATAGATCTGTTTGAGTACCAGAAGAAGTCGTTGAGGATATACCCATCAAGATCAATGAATGTCACATACATACAGATTTCGTAGTATTAAAATACAAGCATGAACCCAAAGACACACATATCTTAGGAAGACTATTCCTAGCCACTACATGCGCAATAATTGATGTTAAAGAAGGCTGCATATGTCTGAATGTTGGCGGTCTCCCAATGAATTTTGACATGGAGAAATAAATAAAACGCCCCTTAATTGATAATCAAGCTTTATACATAGATCATATCTCTGAGCTCGCTGAAGAATCTCTCGCTGATATATGCTCACACTACTCCTTAGGAAAAGCTCTTACTGCTCCTGAAAGAAATATTTTAAATATCGATAGCAGAGCAGATGAATATGCTCGATTAATGGACGCAAATGAGGAAGTCATGAGTGTCAATGAAAATGAAGACGATGAGTACACAATAAACATCGATCGATATCTGCAAAACACCATCTACCGACGACCACTAGCACTAGACAGCTGGAGTTCCGAAAAAGTTTCGAAAGTCTAATTAAAACAACTAGCAGCCGGACTCAAGTATGCTTTCCTTTATGAGAATTCATATCAATTTATCGTTAACACCAATCTGAGTAGTGGAGAACTCGTGCAGCTTCTAAACAAACTGCGCAAGTACAAGAGAGCCCTTGGGTATTCCCTGGAAGACATTTCTGGCATTTCCCCAGATTTGTGCATGCACCGAATCCATTTAGAGGATGAATCCAAATCAACAATTGAACACCAAAGAAGGCTGAACCCAAACCTGAAATAAGTAATTAAGAAAGAAATTATTAAGCTCCTGGATGCAGGAGTTATCTATCCAATTTCTGATAGTAATTGGGTGAGACATGTGCATGTTTTTCCAAAGAAAGGAGGTGTAACGGTAGTAAAAAAGCCCGATAAGGACGGACTCATTCCTATGAGGACTATCACCGGACATCGTATGTGCATCGACTACAGGAAACTGAACGCCGCCACCAGGAAAGATCATTTCCCTTTACCATTCATAGATCAAATGTTAGAAAGGCTGGAAAATCACATATATTACTGCTTTCTTGATGGATATTCAGGATTTTTCTAAATCCCATACATCCAGATGAACAGGAAAAGACGACTTTCACATGCCCTTACGGTACATTTGCTTACCGAAGAATGCCATTTGGGCTCTGTAACGCCCCTGCTACTTTCCAAAGACGCATGGAAGTCTTATGGATGATTTTTCAGTAGATGGTTCTGACTTCAAAAATTGTCTTGACAATCTATGCAAAGTATTATCTAAATGCGAAGAAAAGAACCTTGTCCTGAACTGGAAAAAATGTCATTTTGTGGTTAATGACAGAATTGTCGTTAGACAAAAAGTATCTGCAACTAGGCATAGAAGTAGATCATGCCAAAATAGAAGTAGTGACTGGTCTTCCAGCACCCATGACCGTGAAAGATGTGAGAAGTTTTTTCGGAAACGCTGGATTCTACAGAAGATTAATAAAAGATTTTAGCAAAATTTCCAGGGCACTCACAGCTCTTCTATGCAAAGAAGTTAAGTTTGACTTCACACCAGAATGCTTAAAATCTTTTGAGGAAATTAAAACAGCCTTGATAACCGCATCAGTCATAATGGAGTCTTCCTTTCAAAATAATGTGCGATGCGAGTGATTTCGCTGTCGGCGCAGTTCTACGCCAGAAGAAAGACAAGAAATTACATGCTGTCTATTATGCCAGTCGAACTCTTGAAGACGCACAAAAAAATTATGCAACAATGGAAAAAGATTTACTTGCAGTTGTTTTCGCATTCGAAAAATTTCATCAATACTTAGTTGGTTCCAAAGTAGTTGTCCACACAGACCACACCGCACTGAAATATTTAATGCAAAAGAAAGATGCAAAACCTAGGCTTTTGCAGTGGATCCTACTACTCCAAGAATTCTACATAGAAATAAAAGATAAGAAAGGAGTAGAAAACGGAGTCGCAGATCACCTTTCCCGAATAGGAGTTGAGGATGACATCCCTATTGATGATTTCCTACCAACGGAAAATATGTACCAGGCAGACTCGTTATTTGTCGGTCATGTATGTCTTACGTCCGAGCAATTGTCAGCCGATACTGATCATAGCTCGCCAACAAAAAATTTAAACGACCATAGAATCGACTCCTGCATAAAAAAATTTATTGTTGACTTAGAAATTAATGTAGCTTGCAACACCTTGAACTCTGAGTCAGATTCTCCCGGATGTAGAAGTTTAAGTCAGGGGGTGCACGCGCTAGATAGAAATATTACGGATAGACCCTGGTATGCTGATATAGTCAAATATCTTGCTGCTGACGTAGAACCATAAACATTTAAAGGATATACAAAGAAAAGGTTTCTGAGAGAAATCTGGAGATACTGTTGGGAAGAACCATACCTTTACAAACACTGCTCTGGCGGGATATACATATGATGCATCACGAAAATTGAAGTTCCAGATATTCTATTTCACTGCCATGGATATGATTACGCTGGACACTTTGCAATTTTTAAGACTGTATCAAAAATCCTACAAGCAGGTTTTTGGTGGCCAACGATGTTTCGCGATGCTCACGCTTATATAGCACAATGCGATAGATGTCAACGAAGAGGAAAAATCAGCAAAATACACGAAATGAAACATAATTTTATCCTAGAGGTAGAAGTCTTTGATTGCTGGGGCATCGACTTCATGGGCCCTTTTCCATCTTCATATGGAGACATATACATCTTGGTATGGTCGACTATGTGTCTAAATAGGTGGAAGCCCTAGCTTCCCCAAAAAATGATGCAGCTGTGGTCGTCAAATTCTTTAAAAACACCATCTTTCTGAGATTGGGAATTCCTCGAGTCGTTATAAGTGATGATAGCACCCACTTATAAATAAAGTATTCGATAGATTTCTCAGAAAGCACGAAGTACACCATCGAGTAGCCTCACCATACCATCCACAAACAAGTGGACAAGTGGAAGTTTAGACCCGCCAAATCAAATAAATCTTAGAAAAACTGTAGAAACCACGAGAAAAGACTGGTCTAAAAAATTAGATGATGCACTGTGGGCCTACAGAACAGCGTTTGTTAAAAACAAAATAAAGACTTAAGTTAATTCATCTGTTTTTTTAGCTAGTCGTTATGAGTAATATTTATAGTGTTATTTGTTTTTAATATTCGATTTTTGTAATGTTCTTAATAGTTTCTATGTTTTTCTTTCGATTTTTTTCATAATGAGGTTGTAGTTTATTTTAGTTTTCATTTGTTTCTAGATTTTAATCCAACGATTTTGAATCTATATTTGTATGGCATATGATCGCTGGAATTTGTTTGGTACAAGGTAATATACTCAGTAACCAAAATTGAGTTGTGTATCAATTTGATCTAATATAAAAGAAAGTAGAAAAATATATTAATCTAATTATATAGAACAATAACTGTTTGAAGCAAGAGTTAAGGTAATTTGGTTTAAACGGCTTGTAAAATCTTGAAAAGACTTGATAAAATATAATTTGGAGAAGTCCACAAAAAAGGGAAAGATAATATTTATTTGTCAAAGAAATAAGAAAATTAAACAAACTGATCTTATATCAAAATTTTACTTAAGAGGACCGCAAGGTAAATTTTTTCTTACATCCTAAGATTTTGCCTACTATATAAATAGCTCGTTCACATTGTGTCCTAAAAACCTAGTTACTCTATTTTTTCAAAAAAAAAATAAAGCTGAAAGATTTGTTCTGAAATCAATAGCAACATTTCTAAAAATATTAATGGAAGTTTTGATGACACAATCTCCTATGTTTAAAGAATGGATACATAGATCATCTAAAGCTGAAAATTAATGTAATCATAATTTCATGTTCTCATGTTATCTTAAAGCCTTTGAAATATGCAAGAGAAAAATCTTTCTAAGCATATAACCAAGAAGAACTATGTGATGGAAACTTCAAGAAATACAAACAAAAACACATGCTTAATGTTTGAGTTATGTGATAAAAACAAAATTGTCCATAAAACTTCATAGATTGTATCTTCAAGCGTTAAATCTATTGCAATAAAGATCAAATTGAATATTAGAAAAAAAATGAAGAGGTAAAAACAACCTAACCTGTGAAGAGACGCTTGAGAGTTGCAGATTCAGATTGATTCTAAACAACATCAAGGATGATAGAATGGTAAACATACTAAAAAGATATAAAAGAGAAAATAATTTCGAGAGGAGGAATACTAACCACTTTATACTCGCAAAAACACTGATGTAAATCACGCATTTACGACTTCATCATGGTTGATTAAATTAATAGGATTAAACACTAAGAAATCATAACTTGAACCGTTTCAGAGAAATAGACGAAGATTAGGAATCTTTGTAGAACGATGAAGAAAAACGAAACAGAAAGTTTCATTTCTTTGTGTGTTATGTCAACACCATTACTTAGGACCGCGATTTTGGTTATTCAGATCGGTGTAAGGTAGGAACCGTTTGGTTCTGGATAAATCGGTTATTTAGAAAATATATCCAATGTGTATTTGATCGATTTACGGTTTGGTTTCCAACCGGTTCTAGGTCGGTTCGAATATACAAATCGAATATATATTCATAGGCCGAATGTATTTACAAAGAAATTGAAGTTGTCTGTACATTTACTATTCCACCCCGGGTTCAAAGTTTATGAGGTGCAAATTATACTTTTTAAAATTTAATCGGATACCCATTACACATGTCAATTTTTATATACATAGATTTCTTAAAATTGCTTTTTAGTAATTTATTTTAAACTAGTGCTTTTCTGGCGCTACGCACCGGTTTTTAAAAATATTTGAAATATATAATTTAGACATTCTTTAAAAAATTATAGTTTAAACATTAGTATGTATTTTAGTGAATTCGTGAAGTTTTAACATTCATTTAAAAATTTATCAAAATTGCAACTATTAGTTTTAAGTTTAATTTATACATCACTGATTATGATCTTAAGAGCAATGAAATGGTAAGTAAATTTTAAATATATGCATGAAAATCATATTAATCTTCACATAATTTTTTTTGTAACTTTAGATTCTATACTTTTTGTTGTTTTGCTAAGACTTTGTAATAATTGATATTATGTTTTGGAAGTGGTCAATCAAAACAATAATATTTTTCAAGTCACTGATACTTTAAAATTGTGTATTATAAAATATTATTGATTTTTAAAAATGATTTATTGACCATTTTATTATAAAGAATCTAAAATTTTAAAGTTAATGTGAGACATATTTTATAGATGAATTATTCTAGTTTGACTCTTTGATAATTATATCTATCAATTTATGTCTTTATTTTATTTTCATTAAGATAAATAATTTAAATCAACAAAAACTTGTTTATCGTACATTACATAGCTTTTACGAATGATTTAATAAAAATAAAATATTATATGATACTATATGAAAAAATCTAAAAAACTCATGAATGAACATTTATAGTGTGTACTGTATTATTTTATGGATCCAAACATTAATTATATTTGATATCCTAACGTAAACTTTAAATTCTGTTTAGAAATTTATCAGCAAAAAAAAACTAAATATCTACAAAGAAACATAACAGATACTGAAATGATGCAAGTTTTTTTGTAGTGCGTACTACAATCAAGGTCAATGATTTTTCTTTCTTCAGTTGGTTTACCTTATTTTATTGAATGTTGCATATATCAAATGATGCATGTTTTCCTCCAGATCAAACATTCTACGTTAGCTCGAGGCTTTCCATAAAACCCACCTCGAGGTACAAACATTCCCACGTTAAATTTCTGAAAATAGGGTTTTAAAGTTCCAACCTTTATCATCACCATCAAAAAAAAAAGTTACAACCTTTGAACCTCACAGTTACAGGGTATAACTCAAAAATGGAGGATCACAGCGAAACGGTGAAACCTTTGAGTGGAAAGAGGTCGAGAAAACCCAAAAGTCTCGACTTTGTAGGGTGGGGTTCTAAGAATCTGATGGACTTTCTCGAGTCACTTGGTAGAGACACCACCAACAAGATCTCCGAGTACGATGTTACAGACATTGTGAGAAAGTACATTCGCGAGCTAAAAACGTTTCAGCACATCCTTCGAAGAAGAAGAAGACAAAGATAGTAACTTGCGATCAGAAGCTGCGTTTGCTTTTTGGGTGTCAGAAGATTAACATAGCCAAACTCTCTGATTTGGTGGGTAAGCATTACGTTGAGAATCAGGAGGATGATGAAGAGTATAAGTATCTTTACAGCTCGGAGGAGGATGGTAAGAAGGAGAGATTATTGTCTTTATCAGTTAAGGTTGAGAAACAGATTGTGCAAAAGCCTAAAGGGAGCATTGCTGCTATAGTGAGGGATAACGTTAAGCTTGTGTATTTGAGGAAGAGTTTAGTGATGGTGTAACATCCTCAAACCCATCAGCCCAAAAATCTTTTAGTTTTAAGGGAAGCCCATAAGGTTTACAGCCCATTTGACAAACCCTAGGGGTTTCACCTTCCTTTCCTATAAAAAGAGGTTCCTCCTTCTCATTTTTCTTCATCAGAGAAAAACAGCGAAGCTCTGCAGAGATTCTTGGAGGCTCGTAAACCCTAGCCGCCGGCCGCCTTTTCCGAGCAGCCACCGTCGCCAGCCACCTTCCGCCACCGTCTCTGATTTGCTCCCTCTTCTATTGTCTTTTGTTCTTTGTTAGATTTGTTCGGTAAGCTTCCGATCCACATTTTCTTCCTCTTCCTTTCAGCGATTTGTCACTGGGAGTGACAGATCTGATTCCTAATTCTTTTTTTCCATCTTCTATGGAGTTGATAGTGCAGATTTGTGTTTGTACGGTAGACTCCTTCTTCTCTTGGATCTAGATCTGTGTCATCGAGAAAGGCAAAGGTGAGGATCCGGTGGTGAACCATTTTCAAGTTATATAATGTCTCGGGCATTAGTCTCTTGTTAATAATGTTTAGATCTAGGTTTGATTTGTGTTGTTGTGATGAAAGCATGAGGATTGATGATTGTGATGAAAGAACCTAGAGAATGATAGGTTGTTAAAGGATAAACCGGTTGTGTGTTGAGAATGAATGAGATGTGTGATAAGAGTGGAAATGATGTGTGATAAGAATGAAAGTAATGTGAATGAGATGATAAGATGTGTGATAAGGATGAAAGTGATGTGATTAAAGTGGATGAGATGATGAGATGTGTTACCGCGGTAAGGCGGGGTTAGGTTAGCGGCGCCGGGTAAGATCGAGTCATGTCGAGTCTGGGCATAAGTGAATATGGTGAACGTGGGCAGACGGGCAAGAGGAGCCTATGGGCTGTAGGCGAGATATTCACGTAGGAGCTGCGGGATCGTAGCCCAGTTTGGGCGCCCACGCAGGAATGCCGCGATGGAGGTGGGACCTCTATGAGCGTGCGATAAGTCCTAGAGATCTAGATTGATTGTTGTTTGTCGTATGCTAGACTTTATTAGCTTGTGACTAGTGTTTGTTGTGTTTTGTGGTTTGAAATGAGTTTGTGGGTTTCTATAACCCACCCTCACTGAGTAAACCATACTCACCCCTCTCTTTTCAGGTGCGGCCGAGCGAGCGAAGGAGTAGAAGTCTGGATGGTGCAAGGGTTTGGGTTTTATTTGAACTATTCTCGTGTTTTTCAAAGATTTTGTTGGTGTTTTTCGATGTTACGTTTGAATTCGGTGGTCTGTAAGACATTCCGGTTTTAATAATAAAAGTGTTTGAAAGAAATGTGATTGAGATGAGGTTACAAGTAAGATCCTAGGGACAAGGATGTTACAGATGGAGCTAGCGAAGACGTCTGAAACGTTTGAGGGTAAAGTTATGGGGACTTTCGTGAGGATCAAGAATCCTTGTCAGCTTGTTCAAGTGACAGGTAGTTTCTGTAGCTTCTTATATTTGTTTGAGATTTGAGTCTGACTCACTTATTGTGTGTTTTGTTTTCCCATTGATGGTCACTTTCTGCAGGTTACAAACTATTGTTATTATCTAAAAAAGATGTTGCTTCCTCTTCATTATCAGATGATGACTTCACTCAGGTGGTATCCTAAGAACTTTGATTGGTCTTTGAAGTTTACATTCGTTTCTTTATACTCCCTCTGTATCAAATTAAGTGTTGTTTAAGAATTTTTATTTTGTTTTAAAATAAGTGGTGTTCTCACTTTTCAAGACAAAATTTAATGTTAATTGAGATTTGTGACCAATTACAAAATATTACAATTTTTTTTATTGGTTGAATTAATTTTATTTAATGCTACTTTTATATAACCAAGATAAATCACATAAAATTTTGTATCTTCTTAATCTTTGTGAAAAAAACTTAAAAACCACTTATAATGATACAGAGGGATTATCTTTTGTATGTGCAAAAGCTTTTGTTCCCCCCTCCCTGTGTCTTGAGAACTGGTATAATTAAATTGTTTTAACTAATAGATAGTGGCATCTTTATTCCAGCAAATATAAATTTTAAGCTTTACATATAGTGCTTCCTTGTTTACTAATTCTCATAGCTTTTTTTTTTTTTGTTAACTTGTGGCAGGAGGAATGTGAAGAGTTGAATCAGAGAATGAAGAATGGCTCTGTGAAGAGCTTACAGTTGTAAGTTTCTTAATTTTGATGTGCTTATTATAGTGCTTCTGACTTACTCTAGTTCTCTAATCAAAAGTTTACTTTAACCATGGACAGGTGGATATGGAAGAGAAAGTCAGAAGTTTGCATGAAGATGTGACAAAACATGTATGTTGCTAGGCTGCTAGCTTGCTCTCTTTTATTCGATATGATTATCAAATAATCTATTAACTAACTCTAAAATTCTTTTGGTGGATGTCTTTTGTAGTGGATTGCAAGAGAACTTGTGTTGTTAAAAAGGAAAATCAGTCAAGCCAGTGAAAAGGGATGGAAAAGAGAATATCTTTTTTTTGCTTTATATTATAAACCATTAGCATTGGTTATGTCTTTCATTAAGGTGAGATACTCTTTTTCTATTTTGTTTATTGTCTTGACTTCTTAGTACACTATCCCAGTATCTGGATAGAAGGGAGCTTCTTAGCAATCCAGAAGAACAGTCGAGACTATTGCTTGAAGTTCCTGAAGTTATTGCTGAAGAGCTTGAACCTGAACCTGTAGATGTTGATGTGAAGGTCGAAGATGACTTCATGGAACCAAACCAGGCGGCATCCATTGAACCTCATCATGACGAAAAACAGGAACTAAAAGATTCAACGGAAGTTGTTTCAGAAGAACTTGTACCTGAATGTGTAGATGTTGATGTGAAGGTCGAAGAAGAAGACCAACCAACATGGGATGGGTTTTGAAATCAACTAACCTTTGACATGTTCCTTCTTCATTCCATATCTCCGTCAATTACAATGTTTGCAATTGTGAATTTTGATAAATTTATTAAAAGATTTTTGATTTACAAACAACAATTAGCATTGGAACAAAATAAATTAGGGTTTGAACCTGTTTCAGTTGTTCTTCTTCCAGAATACCAAGTGACGAAGACTCCAATTTTGATTCTGAAAGCATGAACTCGTACCTTTTTATAGCAGAGCGTCCACCGCCTTGCATTCTCCAGGATCGCATTGAATGAGATTGTGTGTGATTGATTAAGGAAGGCTTTATGAGGGGGAATCGGTTACTGCCTCATCTCGCACCGGATGAAGAAGACGAGAGATGGCTCAGGGCTGGATGGAGAAATGTTGGAGACGCTAGACAGAGACACCGCCAAACCTAATCCAAAACGCAAAGTTTAATTCTTGATTATTGAATGTAGAGTTCGAAGGGTCTGATCGTGTGGAGGCAGCCCAACGATAATTGGAAAGAAACCCAAAATGAACTAAATGATACGGTGAGTTTCGAAAAAGAGGGACAGGTGTCACAATGTGATGAATCAATTTATGACGTGGCTCCTTCTCGTGAGAGAATATCTTCCTTTATATATACTAGATCTTTGGCCGCGCAATGCGCGGATTAGTGGTTCAAATCAATTTTAATATTATAAACTTTTCTATTTTTACAGGTTTAATATTATTCATATTTGTTCGCCAAAATAACAATCTGGCAATTTATAATACATAAGGGTTGTTATCTTTACTATAAGTGTAGAGTTGTTCGAAATATATATTGAGCAGTAAGCAAAATCAATAAAGAATAAAGTTTAATTATGGTTTAGTTATTCTTTTGGTTTGCCTATTTAGATTCTTATAAAAATAAATGTTTAAATTGACAATTTTCTCAAACTTTGTTTTCATCTTATTCCCACTGAGTTTTGTTTTACTAACAACTAAATTTTTATTTATGGCTTTTTTTGCTATGATATTGAAATTATAATCTCTTTTCTTATTTGATATTTGACTTTTCAGTATGTTCATTAAAGAATATATATACAATAAGAACTTTATAAATTAACTATGTTGAGATTATGATATTTTATTAATTTATAAAAATATTTCATATTTCAAATTTTCATTTTAAAATATATTTTTCTATAATAAGAAAATATTTGATTTAGTATATATATATATATATATATATATATATATATATTAATTAGTTTTTGAAATTCAACATTTATATTATTTTATTATATTATTTGGTGTATATAAAATATATTTCATAGAATTTAAATGAAGTTTATATATAAATTTACTATATTTTATCAGATTATATTAAGTGGTAAGAAAATATAAAGATAATTTCATTGTAAATATAAAACAAACCATATAATGGTTTGTTTGTACTTATATAAAATGTATATACATATAAATTATAGTTAACTAATAGTTTTAGTGGGACAATACATTTACATAAAGTTTTCTAAAAAAAATATTATTTTATTTTTTCGGTTTGTGTTTTATTTTAAACCGATCAATTTGAGACCAAACACATTTATTATTTTGTTTAGAGACACAAGAGGGCAATTTGTTTTCAGGAAATGACGATGCATGATATAGTTAGAAAGATTTACAATATGGGTCACTTTCTAACTTATATATTACAACATGGGTCACTTATTACTCTTAAAACACTTTTTGTCAACTTAACTCACTTTAAATCACATCACTTTAAATATTTCAGTTTCATTGTAACTACTAACTATAACTACATCAATTATTATATTTTTGACAGGCTTTTATTTTCAACAGTTAATTATTGATCTATGACCAAAACTCAACATATAATAGATAAAAATAAAAGTGGAGTCTTTTAGTATTCTTCTACGTCTTTTTCCTCTTAAGTTCTTTATATTTTCTGTAAAAAAAAAAATTGATTCTTCAGTTTCTTTTAGAAGAGTTAACTTTAATTACTATTTTTCAATCTATCTTTTAAAATATGCTAAATTTCAAGGTTGATGTTTCAAAAACATGACAGAGAGGTATACGACAAGAATATAGATGGAGTTTGGAGAGAGAATGAGGACGACGTCGCTCTCTGTATTCCGACTCATGGTGCATACACTCGGCGACATGATCGACGGCTGTTCAGAGATCGGAGAAGCTTAAGTTGTGGCCAGTAGCAGCATTGATGAAGGCGGTGGTGCCGCAGTGTAATCAGGATATTAACAGTTTTGTGATTTGTTTAACTCCTTACGAAACTGGGTAATCAGGATAATTCACCAAATGATCATCAATATATTCTCTAGTCTGTCAAGGTTGCTAACGGATACAGAGAGAGTGAAGGTTTACTGGGCTATTGATACAACAGAAGCCGTCTGCATAGGCCAAACAAAAGCGGAATGATAGACTCAGACAGAAAATGTACAATATGTTTGAATTTGAGTCGTACAATTAAGTTAATGAAAACTACACAAATACCATCCAAATTGAATCTCATACAGAAACAATGCATAGTGTAAAAGAATATACAATGACCTATATTAATTATTCCTTCAGTTCTCAGATGTTTCTCCTCATATAAGCTAAATCTGGATCCGAGCTTTCTGCATCACAAATACAAAAAGAGCAAAACGCAAATCAGAAACTCACTTATAACCTAAAACCGTGCAAATCCATGGTTATTGAGCTTACATTTTGACAAAACTGAAAATCAAATCCTGGCGCCGCCAGAAAGCATCAGAAAGACAGAGAAAAATTCAGTCAATGAATAGAAAGTAGTCATTCTCTTTGCAAGCCACAAACAGTCTGCCAGTTAAGTATCTATCCGTCTCTAATCTTCCAGAATTTGTTGATTATTCTTTGGGGCTTTTATATCCTCTACCACCCAATCTTATCTCTTTGTATCTTTTCTTGCATATTCTCTTGAGTCTCTCTCATACACCTTCCATATCTGCATGTACACGTTCCTGAAAATTATATAGGGTATTAGCTATGATATTTGTTTGAATCAAAAGAAACATATTAGTTAAAGAAATCAGGATTATAAGTTTCTAAAATCAGTAAACCATAACTAAAAACAGTAGTAATGTCTTATTCAATTACCTTACCATTCCCCATGCAAGACGCAAAATAATTTCCAAGTTGCAGTATATACCCATCTCTATTGCTCCGGATTTTGTTGATAATTCACTGGTATCTCTTGAGCCTGGCTTTTTTCTTCTCAAGTTTTTTCTTCTCAAGATAACTTGGCCGGCAAATGGTGTCTCTCTGTCTGTCTCTGATCCGCTACGCATGTTTTCTGGATCTTCTCTCCTCTACCCGCAATGTTATCTCTCTCTATATGTTCCTACATATTCTCTTGAGACTCTCATCCGTCTTCCATATCTGCATGTTCATGTTCCTGCATCATTTATAGATTATCTACAATATTTTTTTTTTTGGAATTAAAAGGAAGAAATTATTTCTAGAACTCAGCAAGATTGTAGTACGGTTATTATGTGTAATTTTGGTATAAGAAAATATAAGGTGTAATATAAATTATAATTGAGCAACAGAAGGATTTACCAAGAAATAATTAGCTTTGGATAATGGATTCGGTCAATTTAGCAAACTCCTCAGTAAGCTATATTCACACATATAATGAAAAGTTAGTCCAAAAAGCTCACTATTTGCAACCAACTAAGAAAGAAAATCTATAACTAAAAGATCATGTCTACATCTTTCCGACAGTGCAACACTAAAGAAAAAACACATGATGTAATTAATAATTGATCGAAAATATAAGTGGTAGCAAAACTCTGAATGATATGGCAAAGTACTCACTTGGGGAAAAATGCACCTGGAGCATTTCATGATAAATGAATTGTCCAACTAACAAAAAAAAACAAAAACTTAGAACTTATGGTGAAAGGAAGATATAATAAACTGACATATAGAATTAAAGAATTTGTTAAATATTAAGACGAACATAAACACAAAACAAAAAACAGAAAAAATCAGACAACAACAAACCTTTCTAAAACCTTTCTCTCCGACAACCTTAGCTTTGATCTCAGTGTGTGATTCAGTAACTCTTGATTTTTAGCTGCATTCAAATAGAGACAAACACTGATAAATTAAGCAAATACCAACTACCAAAAGGAAGCAAAATAGTTTAAATCAAATGGCTACATAAACAATTGTAGGAAAACAAACCAGATAATTGTTTTTCCTTCAAAGGAAACTAAATCCTCTCAACTTCTAAGTTTCAAGTTTATATGAAAAAAATCCAAATCGTTCTGGCTTCTTCTTCAGCATAAGTAATAGCTTATTCCTTTTTGACTCACACACGGCTATGAGGTTTTGCACCCAAACTCTCTGAAGGGGATATACACGGTCTTTCCCTACTGAGAATTAAAATGATTGCAAATACTTGTTCGAATAATACTCACGTCTAGAGGCCATATACATAATTTAAGAAGGAACCTTGCATGACAGTCTCCTGCAAGAGTAAAAAAAATCAAGTTAAAAGAAGATGTTTTAGACGACAATGGAATGAAAGTTGGGGATTACAACTCATACCTGTTCATCGATAAGCAGAAGTTTTAACCCAATAAAGTCCCCACCTTTTGCTGTGTTTCTTGCCTCCCAAAAGTGGATTAGCCGGAATCTAAGCTCCGACTCAGATGGTCCTCCAAAGATCGGCGATGGGAGATTTTCCGGTGGGAAGATTAGACTTTCCGGTTGAATTCATTGCCATAGATGAACTTTTGTAAAGTAGGTTTTTTTTAACGTGATATGTGAGATGGATTTAGGTTCAGAGAGTGAGATTTATATAGAGAAGTACCAAGGGAAGGTGAAAGAAAGCAGTGAAGATTGGCTTTAACTCCATGATGATTGAATGAGAAAGTAATGGGAGAAGAATCACATAAGGGGGGAAGACGAAGTGGAAACGACGAAAGCAGGAGATGACGCATCTCGGATTACCCTTCTTTGATTAGGGCTCAACTGGGCCTAGGTCAAATAAGCATTGTCCAATCCGGAGGCCCAAAGTCTATATCCATTGAACAAAACGTACAACCCAAACCCAATTTGTAAATGCATTTGACAAATCAATGGTGACATGGCAAAATAATCATCTCTGATTGGCTGATTATTTTTTCTCACGTGGCATCCTGAAATCACTTCCTGAGTCCCGCGGACTACCCTTCTTTGATTAGGGCTCAACTGGGCCTAGGTCAAATAAGCAGTGTCCAACCCGGAGGCCCAAAGTCTATATCCATTGAACAAAACGTACAATCCAAACCCAATTTGTAAATGCATTTGACAAATCAATGGTGACATGGCAGAATAATCTTCTCTGATTGGCTGATTATTTTTTCTCACGTGGCATCCTGAAATCACTTCTTGAGTCCCGCGGATTACCCTTCTTTGATTTGGGCTCGACTGGGCCTAGATCAAATAAGCAGTGTCCAACCCGGAGGCCCAAAGTCTATATCCATTGAACGAAACATACAGCCCAAGCCCAATTTGTAAATACATTTGACAAATCAATGGTGACGTGGCAGAATAATCTTCTCTGATTGGCTGATTATTTTTTCTCACGTGGCATCCTGAAATCACTTCCTGAGTCCTGCGGATTACCCTTCTTTGATTTGGGCTCGACTGGGCCTAGGTCAAATAAGCAGTGTCCAGCCCGGAGGCCCAAAGTCTATATCCATTGAACAAAACGTACAGCCCAAACCCAATTTGTAAATGCATTTGACAAATCAATGGTGACATGGCAGAATAATCTTCTCTGATTGGCTGATTATTTTTTTCACGTGTATCTTGAAATCACTTCCTGAGTCCCGCGGATTACCCTTCTTTGATTTGGGCTCGACTGGGCCTAGATCAAATAAGCAGTGTCCAACCCGGAGGCTCAAAGTCTATATCCATTGAACAAAACGTACACCCCAAATCCAATTTGTAAATGTATTTGACAAATCAATGGTGACGTGGCAGAATAATCTTCTCTGATTGGCTGATTATTTTTTCTCACGTGGCATCATGAAATCATTTCCTGAGTCCTTTTTATATATTGGGATAGATAGATAAATTGGTAGCTAGGTAATTAAAATAAATCTGTGACCAATGTTTGAGTGACAACATGTGAGAAAAGTTGGACGTTAAAATGTCACAAATTAGGACCAACATGTAACTTATATGTCATTATTTGTGACGGTTTATGTCTACTCTGTCGTAATAAGTGACAGTGTTGAGACGTTGTAATAGTCACCAAACCTGAAAATGTAACTAGTAGGTGACGATTGTCTGGACATTATTTGTGACTACGTTTTGGTCCAATTTAACAACGGAGTTGAGACATTATAACAGTCACCAAAGGTGACAATAGTTAGACGATGTTTTTAGTAAGTACTACGGTTTTGTTACTTTCCTTTTTTGTCACCATTACTGACAAAATAGTTAGTAGATATATTCGTCACAAAGGTGGTGACGTTTTTGATACGTATAAAATTTTGTGACGTCGTTATTGTAACCATCCAAATATCGTCACAGTCCAGTCACAGTCTGTTATTGTAACTCGTTATTGTAACCAGTTTGTCCACCTCTCCAACAATATACATCATTTCCATTAGCAACTGAAGGCGGTTCAGTAGTTGAAAGAACAATCTACAAGATTACTACATTTTCTGATCTTGCGGCTGGTAAGTTCCAATGCCCATCTACAACCGCTTGAGCAACCGAAGCGTCGATAGGAATACAGAGTGATTTGGGGCCCGAAGGACCAAACATAGAGTACAGAGGGCCAAGCTCCGTCCAGTAGTCAAACCAAAAACAAGCTGTATGCCCATCACAAACCATACACCCCAGAAATGTACTCAGTGAGTCCCTAAGCTGAAGCACCAGTCTCATTCGATATATGTACCAAATAATCATCGGTTACTCTTAAACCATCCCATTCGACAGACATGCCCAAGTAGAATTTGTTTACTCGGTCTAATCTTTTGCTGCGCCTAGAATTTTTTTTTCTATTATGACTAGAATTTCATTTATCTGCATAAAAGGGTTGACATCTATTAATAAACCGAGTGCATACAATTATGTATGTGCGTCTTTGGTTTTGTGTATACATTCAATTGTCAAATTTGTATTCGGTTTTGCGTATAGTATAGTAATAGTAATAATATATAAAGTAGAGTTCACTCTCTTCTAAGAGCACCACCTCATCGCCATGTCATAAAGTCGGGTCATGTCGTGTCGGCACGTGTCTCAGGTACCTGATTAAACATTGCAAAGTATAAATTTACACATAGTATGCCTCAAAACCAGGTTGGAAGAGTAAGGTTTTAACTACTTTTACCACCTGATCACTTCAATTTCTTTGTAAGTACATTCAGACTACGAATATATATTCAATTTGTGTTTATTTTATTTTATTTTTAAATAAAAAAATATATATATAATTTTGGATAAATATTTGTATATCCGAATCTAATTATACAAGTAGTGTTATTTCACTCCTTAGCACACAACGTAGGATAACACGTTGTAAAGTCGAGTTATGTGGACGTGACACGTGTCTCATTTCACAAAACATATCACTTCATTTAAGTTAGTCTATATACATGTGGGTTTTGTTTCTCTTCGGGCCTTATTTTGGCGCAATTTACTCAGTCTGTCGTGAGTAATTCCAAGTGTAAACGCAGTGTTTTGATATTAGGGTTGAACCAAATTTATCTTCGCCATTCTTGATCGACTCACAACCTGAGTTCCGATAGCGTTCTTTCATCTTCTTTTTAAAAATCCAAGAGCTACCACTTACATATTCATCCTCTTAAAGTCCTTATTAAATCTTTCACCCACTATCTACTTTGAATGCGAGGTTCAAGTTAGTGGAACTGCAACTATAAAAAGGTAAGCTCTCCTACTATGAGAACTATCTCTTCTTTTCGTTTAGACAAGCCAAAAATCTATTTCCTCGGTTTCACTTCCTCCTTAGTTTCAGCCTCAGCTTCAAAGTGATGGGAGAGCATCCAACAAATTCTTCTTCACATAAGTATATGTCGTATGTAGAGGTGTTAAATCGACGGGGAGAGAGGAAGGTTAACAGAGTACGACAAGGAAGGTTGGAACGCTGACAACAACTACAGTGAACAGAAGAAGACAATTGATGTGTTTGTTAAAGTTTATAGTGAGCTGATAATACTGAAAGATGGATTGGCCTGATAGTACTCAAGTCTTACGGCTGACGAGAACCTCAAAAAGAGTTATATACATTAGTTGTTAGATACAAATTATTCAACTGAAAATGACCTAACAACTCAATCATGGTGATGCCATAGAAGCAAAAATTCAATACAAAAATTACTTATAAACAAAATAACCAACAACTTAAATTAATAAAATAGTATATCTTAATACCAAATGCGACGTCTCTATATTGAATTTTTTTTATGGAACTAATATAATCTTTATAATGCTACCAAGAGAGTATCATCTCAATAATCTTGAAAATCGATGCAGTGATTGTTATTAGTATAAACAAATGGAGAAGTTCTTAGAGTTGGTTTTACGGTGACTAACAAGTGCCTAAGCTCATCGAGTATTACTCAGTTTTCACACCTTTCTGTTTTAATGTTTTTTTTATTATTTTGATTAGCTTTGCTTTACTACCTTCTTCGCATTCAATATAACATTTTAATTTTAATAAGAAATGAAACTTCAAATAGTCATCACTTCCATTCCAATAGCATGTTAAAAGATTATGATTTCAATATAAAAGTAATTACTCTTATAATATACACAAAAATTTACCCACAATCCAATCTTCCCGAACCTAAAAGATTACAAAATTTAAATAATGCACCGAATATATAATCAATTTTTGTAAAAAAATAATAATATGAAGACAATTTGAAGCCCTCACAGCATGTCAATGCCATATTTTTTAATTTAGAAATAACTATTATTTTTTGGGACGTCAAAAACAAATATTGCAAACAAACAAAAGATATCTTATCACATATAATCTCTTCTTAACTAAAATTTTCTAAAAGACAAAATCATTATCATAAACATCTTTTGCAAATGCAAATCTAAAACAGAAACCACATAATCATATATAAATAATAACTAGATCACAAGTAAAGTATATCCCATCCGTAGAGCGGGTCGACCCTAGTAGTAGTAATATATACATTTAATTACTAACCAAATCAAACTAAATGTTATATACAAACCAAACCAAACAATCATTTGGGAAAATACAAAATATAGTAATATACATACAACTTTTACTAAGTCAACCAAAAATCATATGAGAAATACTTAGAATAGCCTAAAATTTTTGTCATAAAAATAGTCTTCAAAGAAAAAAATGACCAAAATATTTCTCTAAAAAAATAAATATACATTTATATCCTTAGGGTTAACTAATTTAGACTTAGGGTTTAGAGTTAAGGGGTGTGGTTTTTGGGTTAGGGTTTTCAAATTTTAAAAATAAAATATTAAAACTTTTAAAATAAAAAGGTTATTTTGGTCATTTTATTTCTTAAGTATTATTTTTGTGATAAAAACTTTTAAAAAAAAACCTTTTTAGAGAATTGCCCAAATCATATCGTCTGACAAAATTATTGACATTAATTATATTTTTCTAAAAGGAAATCATGAGACATATATATATATATATATATATATATATATATATGCAAAATGTTAGTAATGTATTCAATTGGAGATATATTAAATCTTAATCAGTTCCATAAAATATTATCAAAAAATCAACCACTTTATGTCTAAGTTAGCTTAACAACATCCTGTTTTTTTTCTATCGCATTAACCAAAAAGATTTCGATCTTTCAAATACAATCTATAAAGAGAATGAGAAAACGATCATTAAAACCCTGAAATTTCAAATTAAAGCCAAAAACCATCAATTCGTATTTGAGTCAAAAAATCTTTAATTTTCAAATATTTATCATTTTAACTCTCATATTTTGTTAACTAAGTTATTTAAGAAACCAAAATAGTCAACTGTTAAAATTGATTTAAAAATAAACGTCTGTTAACTCTCTAAACAACATCATTTTTAAAATTGATTAAAACATTGATCAAATAAGGTCTTTTTGCCTATATAAACATTTAAAACATCTATTTTGCGAAAAAGGCAAAAAATGAAGTTGATTTGGGGCTTTGGCTTCACAAAATAGATGTTTTAAGTGTTTACTGAAGCAAAAAGATGTTGTTTGATCAACATTTTAATCAATTTTAAATATAACGTTTTTAGAGAGTTAAAAGATATTTATTTTTTAATCAATGTTAACAATTGACTATTCAAGTTTCTTAAGTGGCCTAGTCAACAAAATATGAGAGTTAAAACGATCAATATTTGAAAGTTATTTTTTTTTTACTCAAACATGAGTTGAAGATTTTTTTATCTGAAAGTTCAAGGTTTTAATTGCTATTTTCTCAATCTATAAATGAACATCTAGAACATTTGTTTCCTATATACTATCACATAAACTTATTTTTTGGAAATATTTAAGTAAATTCTATTTCCTTTAAAAATATTAATTTCAATATTCATATTTATTTAGATAATATTTTAATAGGATATAAAAAATATTCTATGGATTAAACCAATCATAATCGATTTTGTAAACTATTTATTCAAATCTAAATATATATTCTTAACATACCAAATATGAGTAATTTAAAAATATCAAAATCGGTAATTAATTAAATTATTTTTAGAGAAATTCTCTTAGATAACTCTTTTTAGTTTGTTCTTCACAAAAAATAGTTCTTAAGGAAGAAAATGACCAAAATAAGTTTTTTTAGAAGCTAATTTTTTTATTTATATGCATTTATACCCTTAGGATTAACTAATTTATACTTTAGGGTTTAGAGTAAAGGGGTGGGTTTGGAGATAGGATTTCAAATTTCAAAAAAAAAAAAAAAATTGAAAATTTCAAAAAAAAAATTCTATTTTGGTAATTTTATTTTTCTAGTGCTATTTTTGTGACAAAAACTTAAAAAGAGCTATTTAAGAGAATTACCCTTCTTTTTATAAGACGTGAAAATCATGTTGCAATTTTTTTGTACTGATTCGTTCTATATCTTCACAATCTCACAAACCATATATATATCATCTATTACAGTGAACTCTATTTTTACTAAGAAAACAAAAAAAAAAAGGGGAAAATTGTTTTTTTAGGTCAAAAAATAGGTACATTGTCCCATTAGGCTAATTTCTATTTTGCACCATTTTTGTTTATAATGCCCTTTAATATTTTCGAAAATAAATTAAATAAATAGTTTTACAAACTAAAAAAATTCTATATTCGAAATACTCGATATTTTCACAAAAGAAAAAAATGTCCTAAGCCCTTTCTCACACCATCTTTTTTTGGGTGTTATTTTTTTATAAATAATATATTATAATTATTTACAACTGTAATTTCAATTTTATAATTGAATTGTTAGTTTTAAAAAAAAAACTATTTAGATTATATAATTTAATTATATATATTATAATTATTTACTAATTGTATTTAAATTTTAAATTGAATTTTAATTTTTTAATTTTTTTTAAAAAAATATTTAGAATATATAATTATATTATAATTGTTTACTAATTAGTTTCTAATTGTAATTTTTATCTGATAATTAATTGTTGTTTTTATTATTACTTAGGTTACATAAATAATTAATATATATATTATTAATTATTTAGTAATTATAATTTCGAATTTTAATTAAAATTTACAGGTATTACTGCCATTTTGAAAATAATTAGCCTAATGGGACAATTAATGTTTTGTTTAGCCTAAAGGGACAATGTACCTATTCTTTTGGTCTAAAAACACAATTTCCCCCCCCCCCCGCCCCAAAAAAAAAATCACCAAAAAAAGTTGGGAAAATTGCTCTTTTAGGCCAAAAAATAGGTACATTGTCCATTTAGGCTAAACAAAATACTAATTGTCCCATTAGGTTTATTATTTTCAAAATGACAATAATACACTTAAATTTTAATTAAAATTCGAAATTATAATTATTAAATAATTAATAATATATATATTAATTATTTATGTAACCTAAGCAATAATAAAAACAAAAATTAATTATAAAATCAAAACCACAATTAGTAAACCAATTAGTAAACAATTATAATATAATTATATAATCTAAATAATTTAAAAAAAAAAAAAATTAAAATTCAATTTTAAAATTTAAATAGAATTAGTAAATAATTATAATATATATAGTTAAATTATATAATCTACATAAGTTTTACTTAAACTAACAATTCAATTATAAAATTGAAATTACAATTGTAAATAATTATAATATATATTATTATTTCTTAAAAATAACTAAAAATATATATATTGACAAAAAATAATATATATATATATATATATATATATATATAAATAACACACAAAAAGATGGTGTGAGGAAGGGCTTAGGACGTTTTTTTTTGTTGAAAATATTGAGTATTTAAGATATGAAAAATTGAAATATTCTCAAATATTTTGTTTCCATATTTTCGGAACAGATAAACCTTATCTGTAGAATATGTAGAATACAATAAATATGTTAGAACTCAACTTCTACGGGTTTTAGATTTAAGGTATTGTGTAGATTCTAATTTCTACAGGTTTTAGATTTATAGTAATGTGTAGATTCTGATTTCTACAAA
This sequence comes from Sinapis alba, assembly GCA_012274485.2. Classification (NCBI taxonomy): domain Eukaryota; kingdom Viridiplantae; phylum Streptophyta; class Magnoliopsida; order Brassicales; family Brassicaceae; genus Sinapis; species Sinapis alba. The sequence continues at coordinate 180,912 of MU105598.1, forward strand.
TTTTAGAATGATAGGTAAAGCGTAGAATGTGCATTCCAAAATTTTTTAGATTATCACTATTTTCGTAGAACCCATATTCTAAACTAGTAGATTCAATGAAAAATGTAGATTGCAGTTTCTACTAATCGGAATACGAATTCTACTTTTTGTAGAAAGAAATTTGAAATTATGAATTTAACATTTTTAAAACTGAAAAAATATTACTAAGTTGATATTGATATTTCATCAGTATTTACTATTTTTAGACTTTTTTTAGTTTGTAAAACTATTTATTTGATTTATTTTCAAAAATACTAAGGGGCATTATAGGCAAAAATGGGGTAAAATAGAAATTAGTCTAATGGGACAATGTACCTATTTTTTTGGACTAAAAAAACATTTTTCCCAAAAAAGTTTTACTCTTATTAAAAATCTCATGCCATATAAAATAGGATGACACATTCAAGTAAAATGTTGCGTGGAAACAAAACATCTCCTACTTGGTAGAATCTATCATAATTGTTGTTTTTTTGTTTAATGGTGAAGTTTGATCTTTGACAAAAAGAGTGTTGGGAAAAAAAGCATGGCGTATCAGTGTAAATTTGTGAGGAAAATACTTCGACGATAGCATGATATACTATAAGCAATAAAATAAATGAAGCAAGTAATTTTATGGTAGAAAATCTTCTCGAAGTGGAAGGAAAAACTAATGGGACCGTAGTCCTTTCAAAATGCACTATATAAATGGGTATGAGTACAAAGACGTCTTTTATGTTCAACACCCTGAACAGAACAAACACTCAGCTATAAAGAGTTATTTCCAACACAAGAACAACAGCAAGAAAGAAAGAGTATCACAAAGCTCCGAGCTCAAACAGAAGAAGAATTCACAGTCAGATTTACCAAACACTCAAGACAGGACTGCTGAAGAACAATGATGATCAGCTTCACTAAAATTCAGATCTCAGAAGATCCAACTGTTTAAATATAAATCCCTTCGGTGAACCACTGAAGAATTAAATGAAGAAGCTTCCCACAAAATATCAGCCAGATCAGGATCCGTTTGACCCTTCAAACCTTGCCTTGACAAACCCAGATGAATTATGCCTCATTCTCTCTTTTTCTCTCTTTTGTTTTACTTCTTGCTTCCTTGCTTATCACCATTAGGTCAATAGACTTATATAGTGTCTCACTAACCTCTCAAGGCCCAATACAATCTCATGGATAAATATGATTGGCCCAAATTTAAAATATGTGTTTGTGTTACCTAGAGTATCAAAGTGCTAAAGATGAGTCTCCAGAGTAGTCACTTTGATTTTCTAGATCAACTACTCATTTTTTGTAGTTGGCACTTTGATCCACTGCTCAATTGCTGAAGTGGTCACTTTGATTCTCTAGATTAACTGCTCATTACCACAATCACACCATTGGGTTTCCCGACTAAGAGGAACCCAATAAATTCTCCCTCGACAGGTGGGAGAAAACAGTCATCCCGGTTATCCCTCGGCATATCTCAAGCTTCCCCCTCGGCAATGACTTGGTAATCATATCAGCTCCATTATCACCAGTATGAACTTTCTCAAGTTCCACTTTCTTATATGCAACCACATCCCGTATCAAATGATACCTCCTCTGAATGTGTTTCGATTTCAAATGAAATGTAGAATTCTTCCCGAGACAAATGGCGCTTTGACTATCATAAAGCAACACATTGCCTCAGTGGTTCTTCATCCACAACAACTCCTTACAAGCTTCAGTTTCAGCAATGAACTTTGCCTCAGTGGTAAATAGTGCAACGCACTTTTGCAGTCTTGACTGCCATGCCACAGCTTCACCCACAAACGTTACCAAGTAACCAGAAGTATACTTATTAGAATCAACATTTCTAGACATATCAGAATCAGTGAAATTGACAAGCAATGTTTTTTACTTCCAAATGTAACCTTCAAATCCGAAGTCCCTCTAAGATATCTCAAAATTCACTTCACAGCATTCTAATGTTCTCTTCCCGGATTGGAGAGAAATGTAATGACAATTCCAACGATGTAGGCTAAATCTGGTCTTGTACAGACCATGACATATATCAAACTACCGACTGCAGAAGCATATAGAACCTTCGCCATATCTTCCTTCTCAGCATATGTCTTCGGATTCTGTTAGCTGCTCAGTCTTAAGTGTGCAACAAGAGGATTACTCAAAACTTTAGACTTGTCTATGTGAAACCTTTTTAGTACCTTTTCAATGTACTTCTTCTGAGACAAGTGAATCAGCTTCTCACCTATGTCTCGAACAATTCTCATACCAAGAATCTGTTTCGCTGAACCCATATATTTTATGGCAAAGGACATGCTTAGCTGATCTTTCAGCTCCTTAATTATGTCCATATTCCTGCCCACAATCAACATATTATCGACATACAATAATAAGATGATAAAATCATCATCTCTAAACACCTTCACAAATACACAATGGTCTGAATCAGTCTCTCTATATCCATACTCCCCCATAACAGACTTCAACTTCATGTACCACTGCCTTGGTGCTTACTTCAATCCATAAAGACTTTTCTTCAAATGGCAAACCAAATTTTATTTGCTCTTTTTCACATAGCCTTCCAGTTATTCCATGTAGATCTCTTCCTCCAAATCACCATAAAGGAAAGCAGTCTTCACATCAATTTGCGTAACCTCTAGATCAAGGCTCGCTGCCAATCCAAGCACAACCTGAATGGATTGACATCTTCACAACATGAGAAAATATTTTATCATAATCAATCCCCTTCTTTTGGATGTAGCCTTTCACAACCAATTTAGCCTTGAATCGATGTAGCAAATTTGTATCCTCATGCTTAATTCTGAACACCCACTTATTAAGTAGAGACTTTTTTTCCCTTAGGCAATTCCACCAACTCGGATGTATGATTCTCTTCAAAAGAATCTATTTCCTCATCCATTGCGCCAAACCACATATCCTTGTGTTCATCTTCAAAAGCTTCATAATAGCTTTCAGGCTCTCCCCCATCAGTAAGTAAAACATACTCACTGGGATCATACCTTATCGACGGTTTAAGACCTCTATCAGATCTTTCTAATAATAGTAGCTTAATTCTCAGCAGCTGGTGTCTCACCATGATCGTCATCATGATCACCACTACCATCGTCGTGTGTGGAAGCATCTGCACTGGGTGTATCATCCCGAACCTCAACCTTGACCTCATTGTGGACCGATGTAGAAGAAGTAGCTTCTTCATCGATTAAACCTTCATAAATCTCAGTTGGATTTCCAGACTTGTCAATGTCCTTAATCGTTTGATCTTCCATGAACACAACATCTCTGCTTCTTATGAGCTTTTTCTTAACGGGATCATGAAATCTGTACTTGAACTCTTCCTGACCATAACTGATGAACACACATTGCCGTGACTTCATCTAAAACTATGATCTCTCATCCTTGGGAATATGAATAAATGCCTTACACCCAAAAACCCTCAAAAATGACTGTAAGAAACATCCTTACCAGTCCAAACCGTCTCTGGAATATCACCTTCCAATAGAGCACTCGGTGACAAATTTAGCACATGAACCACCGTGTTCAAAGCTTCTCCCCAAAAAGTCATCGACAAGCCTAACTGTGAGATCAAACATCTCATCCTCTCGACAATCTTTATGTTCATCCTTTCAGCCAACTCATTCAACTGTGGAGTCTTTGGCGGTGTGAACTGATGTCTTATTCTATGCTCTTTGCAATAAGCATCAAATGGTCCAGAATACTCTCCACCATTATTACTGCGGATACACTTCAGCTTCTTCCCCATTTGTCTCTCAACCAATGCCACAAAATTCTTGAAATATTCAAGAACCTGATCTTTTCGTCCTCATAAGAAATACCCACAACTTCCTTGAATGATCATCAATAAAAGTCACAAAATATGATGCACCTCCAAGAGATCTTGTATTCATTGGACCACACACATCTGAATGTACCAAATCCAGTACCTTGAGTTTTCTAGAAGGCGCAAAAGACTTGAAAGATACCATGTATTGTTTTCCCACAAAGCAATGCGAACACTTCTGCAAGTGCAGACCATAGATTCCTCGAATCACCTCATTCTTAGATAACACATCCATTCCCTTCTCACTCATGTGACCGAGTCTCTTATGCCATAACTCCATGGCATTATCATTCCCCACCGCGTTAATAGCATCTTTGGAGACCTTAGCCTGCATCTAATAGAAAGATGAAGACTTCTCACCTCAAGCCACAATCAAAAAACCACGAGAGAGCTTCCATTTACCACCACCGTGCAAACTGTAGAAACCATCATCATCAAGTCTTCCCGTTGATACCAGATTCATCTGAATATCATGAACATGCTTAACATCCTTAAGAAGCAGCCTAGTCCCAAGACTAATCTCCAAGAAAATATCACCAGTGCCAGCAACCTGAGCCATCACATCATTTCCCATCTTCACGGAACCATAATTACCCGTAGTACATGTAGAAAACAAATCCTGTTGTGATGTAGCATGAATAGTAGCTCCATATCAATCACCCAACTGGTGTCTTGGCATGCGATATTAATGACATCACCCTCAAGAAGAATGAGAAGCTGATCTTTGGTGACGGTCACCCGATCCACCTTTTCTTCTTGATTACTTTGCTATTTGTTTTCCAACTTCCAGCAATCCTTCTTCATGTACCCTTTCTTATGATAGAAATAGCACTCCAAATTTGCAAATCTATTAGACTTGCTCCTGCTCATGTTCTTGTCCCTCTTGGGCTCTCCACTCCTCCCTTTTGATTCAGTAACAAAGACATCTAAACGCGAACTCCTAGAATTCGACTGCCTTCTTGCTTCCTCATTAAGAACACTGTTCTTCATTGAATCCATCAAAATAGTTCCTTCCAACGCGGAGTTACAAAGAGATATCCTGAAAACCTCCCAAGAATCCGCTAAAGTACCAAGAAGCCACATACCGTGAATCTCATCATAAAACTTTATGCCCATATCAGACAACTTGTTGAGTAATCCATGAAACACATTTAAGTGATCCATCACCGGAGTCCCCTCATGATACCTCAGCTCAATCAACTTTTTGATCATGTACATCTTGTTATTTCCGGTCTTCCTAGCATACAACTGCTCTAGCTTCAACCACAAAGAACGAGCATCAATCTCAGTCTCAATATGATGCAACACATTATTATCTACCCACTGCCTTATCAACCCACACACTTGGCGATGCAGCAAGTTCCACTCTTCATTTGTCTTATTTTTCGGTTTATTCTCCTCAAAGACTGGAATGGAATTCTTTAACAAAAAGCAGATCCTCCATCTTGCCCTTCCATAAATGATAGTTAGCACCATTCAAGTTATCATCCTGCCATATTTTCCATCTTTCACACAAGCAAACAATAACCCAAAGTTATCAACCCCAAAGCTCTAAAACCAGAAGCTCTAATATCACTCTATTGACGAAAAAAGGACACGGTGCATCGGAATATATGTTCGTGTTCCCCTGACCTTGTGTGAACCTATGAGGAAAATACTTCGACGATAGCAAGATATAGTATAAGAAATAAACTAAATGAGACAAGCAACTTTTACGTTGGAAAACCTCCTCGATGTGGGAAGGAAAAAATAACTGGACCGTACTCCACTCAAAAATCTACTATATAAATGGGTATGTGTACAAAGACGTCCTTCCTGTTCAACACCCTGAACAGAACAGACACTCAGCTACAAAGAGGTATCTCCAACACAAGAACCACAACAAGAGAGAGAGAGAGAGTAACACAAAGCTTCAAGACCAGCAGCCACAAACCAATAATACCTCTGCCAAATCCCAGCTCAAACAGTAGAAGAATTCACAGTCAGATTTACCAAACACTCAAGACATAACTGTTGAAGAACAATGACGACCAGCTTCACTAAAACCCAGAACCCAGAAGATCCAATTCCCTTCGGTGAACCACTGAACAACTGAATGACGAAGCTTCCCACAAAATATCAGCCAGATCAAGATCGGTTTGACCCTCCAAACCCTGCCTTGACAAACCCAGACGAATTTCGCCTCCTTCTCTCTTTTTCTCTCTTTTTCTCTCTTTTGTCTTAATTATTGCTTTCTTGCTTATCACCACATAAATTAGGTAAAGAGACTTATCTATGTCTCACTAACCCCTCAAGTCCCAATACAATTTCATGAATAAATATCATTGGCCCAAACTTAAAATATGTGATTGTGTTATCTAAAATATAAAAGTGCTGAAGATGAGTTTTCGGAGTGGTCACTTTAATCTTCTAGATCAACTGCTCATCTTCTGAAGTGGACACTTTGATCCACTGCTCATTTCCTGAAGTGGTCACTTTGTTTCTCTAGACTAACTGCTCATTTTCACCATAATCACACCATTGAGTTTTCCCATTAGGAAGAACCCAACAAAGAGATGGGTAGAAAGAGCTGAAAAGAGAAGATGAAAAAGCTAAGCTTTAACATAAATACATCAAACTAAAAGAAAAAGTTAGATATATTTGTTTACTTTTATTTTTCTGTACTAATTTTGGATTTTGTCTTTTTGGTTATTTTGAGATATTGTCTATTTGTTTGAATTTACATTATATTTACTCTATGTTCAAAAAAATTCTAGGTGCTACGCGTGCGGTACATATATGTCTATTGATTTATTGAAAACGCATAAAAATTATAGAATACGTGAAGATGAATTTTTAATATTTTTATATATATAATACCACATTTTATACGTATAACAAAAATTGTATAATATTTTTGATGAAAACACATCACTGATACCAAAATTCTTAGATTTATAAAAATACATACCAATTAGATCAGATTTTACAATTAACTCAAGGACTAGTTTTTAACAAATTAGTATTATTAATATTTATATACATCAAACATCTAATGAGCGGAAATAAAATATAATAAACAAATAAAGTCTATATATATTTTGAAAACGATTACTTCCAATGAAAAATGACTTTGTCTAGTGGTCAGTTGCGAATCCACTGCCAAGTAAATATTTTTCTTTTTTTGGTTTTAGGGTTAATAAGACAAATTACGTTTTTACTCCATCTTCTTCTTTCAAACCTAATTAGTCTATGTATTTATTCTCCACTATTATTCTCGATTTAAGCTTGATTATCTAGCAGATTTTGTAGGGAATCTTATCCAACATCCAATTATCGAGATCTAAAATCATCAATTGAGATTTCTGACTTTTAAACTGTAGAATAAGCAAGGCATAATACGGCCGCCTTTTCTAAAACGACGGTCAACATGGTCACTATGCGGGTAACCGTATAACACCACCGAATTGATCTTACTCGCCACAGACCCTCACCGTGTAGCGAATACTCGGACGCGTAATCGATTCTAGCACCTCATTTCCGAACAAAATATTTACCTAATTGATTAGCATAACAAATTTATACAAAGAACTAAAAATGTAAAATACATATGATGTAAATAGTGAATTAATATCATTATATATTCTAGGCAATGGAATGTATGAGGAATTAGCATCAGTTTCAGATTACATTTGCAATGAATTATTCTCATTTAATGAAGATGGTTTAAAGATCAGAAGAATTATTAGCTTTTGCAAATTAATTGGAAGATAACAAGATCCTAAAAGGAAATTTTCATATCCCAGAGCTCATTCATATATCAAGAATGATGAATTCAAGGGCGAATAGCCTTGCACACAATGTCAAGAGCAGCCATCTTTTATTGTCCATATGGATGCAGAGCTACTAATCTGATTCACAGAGTTTTCATGAGTGGTGTTGATGATAAAAAAAAAAAAAAAATGTTTTTCATAAAATTGTTTAAAAATATGTTACTTAACGACTATTTTGTATAACTTATGTTTGAACAAAATCTAACAACACTAGTATTTATATAAACTGCTAGAACCATAAACTATAGAAGACAATATATAAAATTTTGGTTATAAAATCATGTTTTTAAAAAATATATATTAAACAAATATTTTGATTTGTAAGTGTATAAAATATATAAATTCTATAATATTGAATAATTTTTTAAAATTAGAACACCTAAGTACTCAGATTACCTACCAACGGGAAAAGTACATATTTCATCAATTATCTTCATTGGTTAACAACCCAATAATACCTACCAACATAATGGTTATGTCCTCCTACCTGAAACATGTTACGATATTGCCCTTATTTTTTCACTGACTTGTCTCCTTCTCCACATTCGATCCAATCAAATCTGCCATCGCTTCTCTCTATCTCTCTTGTATACACACATCGCATAGATGCCAGCAATGCCAGGCCTAGTCTCAGTCAAAACGCCAGCTAATCTGCCACCGCTACATGTAGCCGTCCTAGACACGCAACCTCACCGATCCGAGCTCTCAAATCCTCCTTGAACCCCGATAAAGAAGACCACTACCTATACACCATCTCGATCCAAACCATCACCCGGTAGATCCGCCAAAAAGGACTGGCCGGGATTTTCCTCCGCCGCCGTACTCGACGTCGACGATCCGTCTCTCGACTACCCAAATCTCGGCCCTTTCCTCCTCAAGCTCGCTCGAGATGCAATAGCTTCAGGTGAAGGTCCCAACAAAGCATTAGACTACGCGATACGCGCCATACACAAAGTCATTTGAGCGATGTTGTGTCGCCGTTGCTCCTCCCACTCCCGGTGGAAGCGATGGTGGACCTGTTCTCGATCTTGCCATGAGTCTCCACGTCCTCGCCGCTATTTACTGCAGTCTTGGCCGATTTGAGGAAGCAGTCTTACCGCTCGAGCGAGCAATCCAGGTTCCAGATCCTACCCGTCGAGCCGACCACTCTCTAGCTGCGTTTCCCGGGCATATTCAACTTGGTGACACGTTATCGATATTTGGTCAGATCGATAGATCCATAGATTGGTATGAAGAGAGATGAAGATCCAGATCCAAACTCTAGGCGATACGGATCCACGAGTTGGAGAAACTTGCAGGTTATGTCATTTATTTATCATCCAATTAGTCAATGCCACATGGCTAGTGTCTAAAATTCCCTTTTAATATGTTTCCAGGTACTTAGAAGAAGCTTATGTTCAAGAAATGCAGTTCAATAAAGCTGAATACTTGTGCAAGAAGACTCTAGAGATCCACCGTGCGCATAGTTAACTTGCCTCGCTCGAGGAGGCAGCTGATAAGAGGCTGGTGGCAATCATCTGTGAGGCTAAAGGAGACTACAAGAACATGATCGAGCACCTTGTTCTTGCCAGTATGACCATGATTGCTAGTGGGCAAGAATCCGAGGTTGCATCAATTGATGTCAGCATTAGGAACATCTACATGTCGTTGTGCCGTTTTGATGAAGATGTGTTCTCTTACCAGAAGACTCTCACTGTGTTCAAGTCCTCTAAGGGTGAGACTCATCCTACAGTAGCGTCAGTATTTGTCAGATTGGCTAAGCTTTACCATAGGACAGGGGAACTTTGTGAGTCCAAGTCTTATTGTGAGAATGCCTTGAGGATATACAATAAGCCGGTGCCTGGGACAACTGTGGAGGAGATTGCTGGTGGGTTAACTGAGATCTCTGCTATTTATGAGTCTGTGGATGAACCTGAGGAAGCATTAAGCTACTTCAGAAGTCAATGAAATTGCTTGAGGATAAACCAGGACAGCAGAGCGCCATTGCAGGTAAATTTTTTTGATAAAAACCATATATGCTCTTCTAGATGGATTGCTATGTCGTGTCAAATTGAATGTAAAGTACTGATCTTTGTGTTGTCAAGCTTGTAAGTTTTTAGTGAGTTTGTAGAAAAATCCTAGAGATAATGGATCTGAATGCTCATCTGAGGATTTTGTATGCGCAAGTAGATTGTGATCAGACAATAAAGTGAATAGATGTCTGAGTCTTAGTCTTAGCTATATTGGCATGAGATTATCAAATCTTATATACATAAAGCTTTTTTTTTATATTAGTTTGGCTTTGTGTGTGAACTACTTGCAGGGTTAGAGGCACGGATGGGAGTAATGTATTACACGTTGGGGAGGTATGAGGACGCAAGAAACGCGTTTGAGAGCGCTGTGACAAAGCTGCATGCAGCGGGCGAGAAATATGCCTTCTTCGGAGTTATATTAAAGCAGATGGGACTGGCATGCGTTCAGCTTTTCAAGATCGATGAGGCTGGTGGTTTGTTTAAAGAAGCAAGTGGGATTGTCTAAAAAGAACGTGGTCCTTGCGATCAGGACACTCTCGGTGTTTACAGTAACCTTGCCGCTACTTACGATGCCTTGGAAAGGTAATAATAATGTCTTATGAAATCTTTCTGATTTACAAATGGTTCCGGATTAGTTTGAGTCAAATATTTATGACAGGTTATTAATTTTGCAGGATAGAAGATGTGATTGAGATACTAGAGCAGGTTCAGAATCTGAGAGAGGAGAAGCTTGAGACTGCAAATCCGGATTTTGAGGACAAGAAGAAGCGTTTGGCCGAGCTTTTGAAGGAAGCGGGGCGGTTACGGAACTACAAAGCCAAGTCGCTACAAAATATAATCGATCCAAACGCAAGACCTCCCAAGAAAGAGGCTTTTGCTAAGAAATGGCCCAGCCTCGGTTTTAAGTTCTGAAGAACAGAAAATGTAACAATATATTATAAATCATTCTCATATATATATATATATATATATATCCAATATTATTATTATTTTATTTGATCTTTTTCGGTATCATAAATCTGAGGCTGATGATTAATTTCTTGTATAGTGTTATTATTTGAGTTTCGTGAAATACTGCCAAGTTGGTGAGCTGTTTGTTTGAGCTTGAGAGTTTCTTTAATTCAAAATTGCTTTATCGATAACTATATTTCTTGCATTCCCCACTCTTTCTCGTGCTAACCGTTTGTGCAATAGTTCAGAAGCATCAATTTTTGCAAGTCTTTGGGCTTGTTCGATTGTACAAGTTTGATATTTGGATCACTCAAATGCTGTTGTATATACAATTAGGTCTCGTGTAACATGTCGTTAACATTCTAGGGTTATTAACATGGTATCAGAACTGTGAAAATCGAACTACAAAAATATTTTCAAACCTCACGATCCCGAGGTCTCATTCCGCAAATATAAATCTCTTTATAATTCATTCTTTCATCTTCACTGACCTATCTTTCTTCACACTTCTGAGACGGATTCCTCTTCAAGATGACGGGTACATAATCAGCTCTCACCACTTAAGTTGTTCAAACTCGCAGTGAAGTTCGACGTACGATATTTCCATACAATTTGACATTCGGAAACAATCCTGGAACACAGATATCCAAACCTCTGTTGTGTGGTCATAACTACGATGACTAGACAACCAACATACACGTGGCTCTTAAGGCAAGAAAGAAATTTGGTTTCGTCGATGGTACCATACCACAACCAGTCGAAGAATTACCGGACTATGAAGACTGGTCTGTGAACAAAGCCCTCGTTGTCTCATTGATGAAACTTATAATTGATGAGAATATCTCCTCCTCAATGTCACATATTGACGACTCACATAAGCTGTGGACACACATTCAAAAATGATTTGGCGTGAAGAATGGACATCATGTTCAGATGCTCAAAACTGAGCTAGCGCCGTGTAGACATATTGATGCATACTACGGGAAACCCACACTTTTATGGAGAACCCTTGCTGATTATCAAAAGTCAAAGAAAATGGAGGTGGTACGTAAGGAATGAGAAGAGGACAAACTGCATCAGTTCCTCATGGGTCTTGACGAAACAGATTACGAGCCTGTAAAATTGGCTTTGCTTTCTCGAGTACCTCTACCTACACTCAAAGAAGCATACAACACTCTAACTCAAGATGAAGAGTCAAAGTCACTTTGACAGGTTGAATGCAGAATATATTGAATGAGTTAGATTTGCGGTTCAGACTACAAATAAGCCACAAAGTCTTGCTAGTAACAGAGGAAACTTTGTGATTGTGTGTGCTGACTGTGGACACACCGGACACACAGACGGAAATTATTTTCGTCGGATTGGTTATCCACCTTGGTGGGAAAAAATCTCGCTAAAGATCAGCCACTAACATGTCAAAATATCTGAATATGAATGCCGGTCGGGGAACTAATCCCAACTCAGGAATGCCTACGAAAGCACATCATGTTGTGACCTCCAGTACAAGTGCCCATGAACTGACAGCTTCTGCGTCACATATGAATTTACACACCTTAACTCATGTTGATCTATTAGGAATAAGTCGTCTAAGTGACACATAGTGGAAAACGCTGATTCACATGTTGGATGAGTGCAACAATGATCACAATGAACACCTCTCCGACAAGTTTCTCTCTGAATCCTGGATTATCGATTCTGGAGTGTCTAATCATATGGCGAGAACACTTGGATTCCTAGTAAATGCGTCTGATATGGGTCTGATAATGATTAAAACTTTCCGATGAACGTTTCACAACTAGTACTAAATATGGTAGTGTTTGTATGGGATCTTCTTTGAAACTACAAGATGTTTATATTGTTGATGGTCTTGATTGTCACCTCATTTCAGTATCGCAGTTGACTCGAGATAGTTCAAGTTACTGATAAGATTTGTGTTATCCATGATCGCATTACACAAATGCTGATTGGAGCTGGTAAACAGAGAAATTGACTGGTTTTTTAGAGGAATGGATGCTTTAGCGAAATACAAAGCTCAGGTGGTTTATCCATGAATGTCTGGCATCATTGCTTAGGACATCCCTCCTCCAAGGCATTGGAAATGTTGAATATTTCAGATTCATATAGTTCTGTTTTTGAATCAAAGACTTGTGACATTTTAATCCGTTCTAAGCAAGCACGAGAATCTTTCTCTTTAAGCATCAATAAGACAAGCTTTGATTTTGAGATGATTCACTGTGATCTTTGGAGTACATACCGTACAAACTGTATGTGTGGTGCTCAGTATTTTCTAACCATCCTCTATCTACTACCAAAAAAAGAAAGAGGGACCAATACATCTGAAAAAAATCCTAGAACTAGTTAGATACTTTAATTTACTTGTCTCAAAGATTCCTTTTCTGAACAGGGAATCATTCATAAAACCTCGTGTGTGGGCACACAAAAACAGAATGGGAGAGTTGAACAAAAGAACCTTCATATACTGAATGTGGCTCGGTCTCTATGAGTTCAGGCTGGTCTTTTGAACGTGTTTTGGGGATATTGTGCTCATACGGCTGGTTACCTTATCAATAGCACTCCCACATAGGTTATGAATGGGAAAACACCCTATGAGATATCTACAAAAACTTACCACCTCTAAATCATTTACGAGTTCTAGGCTGTCTCTGTGACGTCCATAATCAAAAACATGGTGGAGACAAGTTTGAGACTCGCAACAGAAGGTCAGTGTTCCTCGGCTACCCGTTTTCCAAGAAAGGTTGGCGCGTTTATAACATTGACACATGAATTGTGTCTGTTTCGTGAGATGTGATATTAACGAAACAGAGTTCCCATTCTTGACCTTTCTGAGTATTGTAGAACCTGCTATATTTCCATTAGATGAGATCACTTTCCCTGCTCAGACTGAAAATGAATTTGATATTGCTCCTTCTGACTCCACCGCAGAGGATATGCAATCATCAAGAATTGATCAGACAGTCATTGAGCCTACTTCAACGGTTGCAGCTCCACCAAACAATACATTGGACACACCAGCTATGTCAGATTTTTCATCTGCTATTGAGGAATCTGAGTCAAATACAAAAGTTGGCTTGGAGACGGATGTGACCAGGGAGGAACCTACGACTAACTCCACTGCTGGTCATGAAGAGTTGGGGGCATGGTCACAGATATAAACAACCGCCTACTAAATTCGCCGATTACATTGTATTGTTACTTCATAACCCAGCTCCATCATCAACACCTTATCCACTCGAGAACTTTCTATCCAGCTCTAAGTTTTCAGCAACATATCAGGAATTTTTCATGGCAGTCACTCATGGTATAAAACCTCAGACTTATCAGGAGGAAGTTATCGATGAACATTGGTATGATGCTGTTATGGATGCGATTTTTGCATGTGAAGCGAGTGGAACTTGGACAGTTAAAGATCTCCCACCGGGTAAGAAATCTTTTGGCTGCAAGTGGATTGCTTTCCTTAAGTTTAAAGCTGATGGTACACTACATAGACACAAAGCGAGACTTGTGGTGCTCGGAAATAACCAAACGGAAGGTGAGGATTTCAATGAGACATTTTCTCCGGTTGCAAAGATGGTTACTGTCCATGATTTTCTTCAACAAGATGCTTCTAAAATTGGAAAGTCAATCAAATGGATGTTCACAATGCATTTCTTCATGGTGATCTAGAGGAAGAAGTGTGTATGCAATTCCCTCCGGGTTTAAGCACTGCCAATAAGCAAAAGTTTTGTCGCCTACGAAAGTCTTTATATGGTTTAAAACAATCTCCGCATTGCTGGTATGCGAATCTTGCTACAGAGCTAACAGATTATGATTTTCAACAAAACTCATTTGACTACTCTCTCTTCATGTTTGAAAGAGAAAACATGCAGCTGTGTGTGCTCGTTAACGTCGACGATTTGATAAGCAATGGAAACTCAGATGCATACATCACTGAATTCAAAAGGTATTTGAGCGAGTGTTTCAGAATGAAAGATCTAGGATTTTTGAGATATTTTTTAGGCATCGAAGTGGCTCGAAATCCCTCTGGTATATAAAAATGTGCCAGTGCAAGTACGCCTTAGACATAATGACGGAGATAGGACTCCTTGGTGCGAAGCCCACTTTGTTTCCCTGGAGCAACACCACAAGCTAGCCCTCGTTGATGGACTTTCAAACCCAAATCCGAGAAGCTATCGTTGACTGGTTGGCAAACTCATTTACTTAGGAGTAACACGGCCGAAATTGTCTTATGTGATTCATATCCTGTCTTAGTTCATGAGTGATCCCAAACCTGATCACTGGAAAGCAGCTATGAGAGTGGTCAGATATTTGAAAAACAGTCCATGTCAAGGTATCATTCTACGAGCTCGTACGCCTTCACTCTTACTGCTTGGTGAGACTCAGATTGGGGCGTTTGTCCTGTCACACGTAGATTCTTACAGGTTGGTTCATTCAACTTGGTGGTTCTCCTTTGTCTTGGAAAACATTAAAGCAGGACATCGTGTCTTGTTCATCGGCAGAGACTTAATACAGGGCTATGGCAGACACAATGACAGAGATCTTTTGGCTGAAAAATATTATCCCTTCTCTTGGAGTTGAATGCATGGTAGCTATTACTCTGCACTCAAATAGTCTCTCAGCAATTCATCCGTCTGCGACTCCCGTCTTTTATGCTCACACAAACATGTTGGGATGGACTGTCATTTCATACACGACGAGATCATCCAAAGAGTTATTCAAACCAAGCATGTCTCGACAACATCTCAACTCGCAGACATTATGACCAAGGCGTTAGGATGCAAACAATTTGAATTTTTCTTCTCAAGTTGGGTGTTTGTAATCTGCACACTCCACCTTGAGAGGGAGGGATATTGAGCTACAGGCTCATACACTGTTGTGTATACCAATTAGGTCTTGTGTAATATACCGTTTTATGAAACGTATATAAGCTACGGTTGTAAAAAGTGAATAAACAAGAAACCTTTACACCACTTCAAGGGTTCTTAACAAATTGTCATGGCAAATTTCATTGATGTTTTTTTTTTTTTAATATATTGAAAATCGCATTCTTACAAGCATTATTGACATACTTTGTTTCTCTTACAAACATCAAAGACCCGCAATCATAGACCTGAAATTCAAAAGCAACCCACATAAAGCATTACATCACCAAAACATTTGTCTGCTGAGAATCCAAAACTGAAAGCCGATAATCTACTTCAAAACAACCAAGTTACATATCATGTTGCATGCTGATAGAGGGATATACTTTCTCACCATAAAAAAATGTGTTTCAACCAGTTGGAAGAACCATACGCGACATGTGACTGGGTTCTACTTTTCTTAGTTACACTTTGAGCAACGAGATAGACCTTTTATTGGCTGTTTTCTTTTCCAAAACAATCCTTCACCATTCAATAATACCCTTCAATCCAAAAATAGTTCTGAAGTATGGAACTTATAAGCAGGCTATTTACTAGGTTTGGGACAATGCCTACTAAAAATGATCTTAAATGGAAAAATGATATGATTAAGGTTATGACTTGTCACACCTCATACTGTCCACAACAGTGTTTTGAATTTAGCATCATGCCTTGAAGTCATTACTGGAAACATTTGTCTGGTATGCAGAAGGACTTCCCTCATGTGATCCCTAACCACCCACAAGCTTCTTCCCATTTGTAATTGTGAATTCCATTCAATGCCAATATTTCACTTGAGTCATCACACGAGTGGAGGACTCCACTTGCTATTCCATAGCTTTTGGACTGTTACTTGTACATCCTCCTCCTTTTAAAATTTTTGAGCCATGATCCAAAAATCTATATCTTTTTCACTAATCTAACAATTTCATTTGCCAAAAAATCCTTTCTATCAAAGCAAATACCATTTTATGTTGTTTCTACAGAAGCTACTAGAGAAAAATTATGTGGATCTCGGAAGGCAACCTTCTTATTTTCTTTAATCATAAGAGATGATAGAAACTAGAGAAGAAAGAACTACATAACCCAGTTTCCGGTATGAGAATGTTTGCCAGAGCCCAAACTTATCTTGCTATATAACATATGAACGTGATGTGATTTACCTATTTCTTTTGGCATCCACATGCTTGACAACAAGTGTCTAACTTGATCCCTCTTTTTCCAATAGCTCGACAGCTTGAATAACATTGCTCAGAGCCTTCCACATCCCTTTAATCTTAGACTATGTATTGACTTATAAGCAGCCTCCTTAAGGTCGTTAGTCGATGATTGTGCAGCAACATTCATTTGACCAGAATCTAGACCTGAGCAAATTATCCGGATCCAAAATTTCAAACCTGATACAAGCCGAATTTTAAGGTACCGAACCAAACCTGATCTGATATAAATATCTGAACAATACATGATTTCATGTATCAGAAGAACCGGATCCGAACACAAACCAAACCCAAAAGTTACGAGTATCCAAAAATATCTGAAGTACAAATATATATATATATATATATATATATATATCTACAAATAATAGTTATATTAATGCTTATAATAATTCTACTATTAAAAATTATAATAAACTTTTTAAATATATTAGTTATTTTTGGATAATTTAGATATTTTTGGTTATTTTAGATATTCTTGGACATGTTTGGATATAAAAAACAGATTCAAACCCGATATTTTAGATAACTTTCTATACATTTGGATTATAACAAGTTCTGCCGAAGCATAATCGATTTTTTGGTTCATTCAGATATATCCAAAAATATCCGAATCCGACAAGTATCGAACCGAATCCGATCCAAGATTCAAAACTACCCGAGCGGTACATTTTCCTACATCCAAAATACCCGACCCGTATCTGATTCGATACCCTAATGCCCGTACTTCACTAAGTATAATCCATTCTTATTATTCAACCAGATTCAGTAACCATCATGGTTTCCAACAGATTTCAGTCTTACGGTTATTTGGATATCTTCTTCATAGATCAACTCATTGAGAACTTCCATGTCCCACTCCCTAGTGCGATGATCAATCAGACCACTCACTTTCAAACTAAGACACACTAAGATATTTTCATCAAAGGAAATCTCACTATTGTTCCTTCTAGTAGCCACGCATCCACCTATACCAAGGTAGACTTCACATTTCCAATCTGTTTCCAAAGCCCTTGCACTACCAGCTCTTGCTAAATTGTATGCTCCTTCAAGCGTAAATGGTCTTGGTCCCATATTAGCCTGAACGAGTTCTCCCTTTTGGAAGTATCTACATTTGAAAATGTGAGCAAATAGATATTTGGATTAATCGAGGATTCTCCGAGCCTGTTTTGCTAATAAGGCTTGGTTGAACCGGTGAATGTCTATGAATGCCAAACCACCTTGTTCCTTTGCCAAACAAAGCTTGGTCGAATTCAGCTAATGTACCTTATTTATGTGCACCAATGCATGTCACAAGATATCTGTCATTTCCTTTGTCAAATTCTCACAATATTTCTTGGTCATTTTAAAGCATGATATTACCGACATTTCCATAGCTACCACCTTAAGCAATATCTAGTCCTAACGAACCAATTGGATGTGTGGTTTCCATTCTATCATAAATATATCTCAGCATTTTTGTTTTTAACCCACTGGAACATTCTTGCAACTCCAAATAGTTCTATGTGCATCCTTTTTGAATGCATGTGATACTCTTGATCTTTTCCTTCACCTCATTGGATATTTTTCATTAAATGTTACTGCTGATTTTGCCACATTTACCTTATGTCATGTAGTCTTTCCATAGATGTCCAAGACATTTAATCATCTGCTAGATGTGATAATTCTAAAAACGTTTTATCATAAATTGGCATAAAAACTGAAAATCACAAAATAACACGTATTAAATAAAAAATAAGATTATCTTAATTGATAATTCTAACCCTTAAATATTAAATTGTACATCCTGATACATAAAATTTAATATAATATATATATATATCAAATTATTTATTATTTATTATTTTTCTAAAAATTAACGTTTATTTTATATATTTAGTTAATTATATAATTATATATACAATTGTATATATAGTTTTAAAGATATTTTTAATTTTCACATTGTTATCATAATGTGGAACAAAAACTTATTTTTTCTATTTAAAAGTATTTCTCATATGCAAATAAATACTTAATATAGTATACAAATCACAAAACTTTAATTTTATAGAAAAGTATGTGAAGTCATGCAAAGATTTATATGGTCTTTAGGAAAATTTTAAAATATTTTGTTTATGTCATCTTATTATTAATAAATTTTAATTGAAATAATATAATACGACTCATTATTTTTAGCAGATGTAGTAATAGTTAGAGGAAAAGTGTTTTAAAATATTGAAATGTTAAAATATATTATATAAATGATTTATTCTATAAAAGATTCACCAAAATTATATAATATATACAACAAGTCAAAATTGTGGTAGATTTTTTTAAGTTCTTAACATAAAAACAAAAGAATGAATTGTGGACTGGAAAATAGTGTTTCAAAATATTAAAATCACTAAAATTTAGTTAGACATAAGTTTTTACATAATTTATTACAATAACTATTTCTAATACAAAATATATGAAATAAAATAAAGTTAAATATGGCGTAGAAAATTAAAAAACTGCACCAATTGTTTTCTTTACCAAATTGTTCTACTATATTATCACAATCTGCATACGTTAAAAACGGGTGGCTTTAAGAAAATATTTATTTTTGAATTTTAATTAAAACATAAGAAAGATATTAAAGAAATATTTTGTTTTCAAACAAAAGCTGTATTTGAAATCTGGTAGAAATTTAACTAAAATTATGCTTTTATCAATTTATTAAATTTGGGGCCCTAGAAATTCTACATACTTAAGAAGCCCTAAGAAAATGCCTTTCTAAGTATGTAATTGTATACCGACAAGGCAATTATACAGTTATATACTCACATGCAAGCACAGCTTCAAAGTATCGATACAATTAAAATAGAATCCTATTTTTAGATTTTCCTTGAATTTTCTTGGAATATTACTCTTTGTGCCATCATCCATTTGTCTACAAAACAAAATCTCATTAACGGTATAATCAAAATGAAAAAGAAACCAACTATAATTCCTATTTAACTAAAGAAAATTTATCAAATATTAAACCAATAATAAATATTCATTTCTCTCTTAATAAAACCCATGATCCCATCTATGATTCCTAACACACGATCCTCATATTATATATTCTATCAGCCCTACAAAACAATTTATTTCTTTTACAACTGTTGATTTTCATAGTAAATTGGTTTCCACCAACTATTTGAAAACAAACGGTAAATACAAAAAATATAGTATACTTTTAAATGTGATTATATTGGGACATAAATATACTCCAAATATCATAGAAATATTATAGTAGGAAGGAAGGTCGAGTCATATTTTTAATTATAGTTAATACTATTATATCAAATTTTCATATCTATATTACAATAACATTTTTTTTTACAAAGTAACGAAATATATGATCTTGCAACATTTGATTATCCTTATATTATATAATAATTTTTACATAATAATTTTTTTACCAGAGTGGTCTACTATGTTCGGCATATTATAATATAGAAAAATTCCTTTAGATAGTCCCTTTTAGTTTGTTCTTCAGAAAAATATTTCTTAAGGAAGAAAATGACCAAAATAGGGTTTTTTAGAAGCTAATTTTTTATTTATATGCATTTATATCCTTAGGGTTAACTAATTTAGACTTTAGGGTTTAGAGTTAAGGGGTGGGTTTGGGGATAAGGTTTCAAATTTCAAAAATGTAATAAAAAAATAAAAATTTCAAAAAAAAAGATGCTATTTTGGTCATTTTATTTTTCTAGGGCTATTTTGTAACAAAAACTTAAAAATGATTATTTAAGAGAATTGCCCTATAATATATGTTTCAAAATATAATATACAAATATATCTACATAATATGAAATGGTTTCTAAATTGGATGGGACAAGTCTAAGATGATGATTGTTTTGCTAGTTTTAAAATTTTGGTTTTTGGTTTGGTTTTTTGATTTTGTAGTAGTTTTTAGTTTTTTGAAAAGCGTGAATGGTTTCTTAGATTCTAGTTTTTAGTTTTTGATTCTAAAATTAATAAAATTAATAAAATTAATAATTACTAATAGTAAAATGTTTATTCTGAAAAAATTAAAAAATAAAATATTATCATCAAAACACATATAAATTTATTTAATAAAATTATTTTGAAATAAACTGTAAATATAAAACAAAACTATCTTGAATCCTATATAAAATGAAGAATATAATTAATAGTAAAATACTGTAAAACAAAAACTTCAAATATAAAATACTAATCATAATCATAGTTAATACTAAAAACCAAAAAATAGAAAATATTAGATATGAATTTTGTAGGTTGAATCATGATTTTATTTATGTGTATTAAATGTCTAAATTCGTTTTTAAGCAACAAAACTCGAAAGAGTTGGTTCTGGTTTATGTTTTAAAATAGACATTTTTTAAGAAAACTAGTTTCCCTTAATTTTGGAAAAGCTATTTTGCAAAAAGTTTGATTGGAAGAAAAATGGTTTTTGGAAAAACAAAAACCAAAAACTAACATAAAAACTACAAACAATCAACCTCTAAATGAGACATACTTAAATGAGACGGGTTTGAATGAGTCAGATTCTAACAAAACATTTTATATGTTTGTATTGATTTTCACAATAAAATGTCTTAGTTTTTTCAAAGTGCGGATTAAAATCTAGTATACAATTTATCTTAGTAACATAAATAATATTAATTTAATCAATAAAATTATAGTATTTTGTAATTGGTCATAAATTTCAAATGATATTAAATTTTATTTAGAATTGTGAGAACATCAATTATTATGAAACAAAATAAATTTCTTTAAATATCACTTAAATATACAAAAGGATTAAGTAATTTATTATGAAGCTAAATATAGATAATTCAAGAATACAAACGTAGCAAACGAGCGAGTCTTTAGCAAATGTCCTATGAGTACGGTCAACCTTAATAACTAACAAATCTTTTCTACAAATTCTAAATTATCAACAACACAAAAACATTTTTTCAAAGAAAAATTTGGAGCGATAAAAGTCACTTATAAAGGAGGACGATATATACTCTTTTTTGAAAAGACATTATATACATAGATATACTAATAAGAAATGGGGGGACCAGAACAAGCAGCAAAGCAGTCGAGTGAAGTGTTGTGCCAACGGCGATCGTTAGGGATGTGTCCTGTGAGAGCAGCAGCGGTAGGATTTGTTATAATTGGTGGCCTTGGTTACATGGTATTGTACAGTAAGAAAAAGCCTGAAGCTTCAGCAGGTGACGTCGCTAAAGTTATGTCAGGTGTCTCTGGTACTACTGAGAATACTCGTCCTCGTAATTAACCTTTTGATATATTTTGTTTGAATGACATATAACAAAACATTATTTTCATATACTGAATCATTTAAATTGTTTAAACAATCTTATATTTTAATTTGTTGTTCAATTATTTTTGACGTCAATCCTGTCAAGTTCAATTATTTTCTCTTACGGAATAGAGTGTATAATCATATGTACTGTGTGCTATATACTTGTGCACTGTAATCTATAAATAATAGGAATCCTATTGAATATTAAGAGTTCTGTTTTTTTAATAACAAAATTGAGATATTTTTTTTTAACATGCAATTATTGATTTTTGTAAAAAGTTATATTATCTTAATAAGTGTATTTATACAGTTATTAGTTTTAAGAATTGTGTCTTTTCATTAAAAGAATTGTCTTTTTGTAAGAACTGAGATTAGTTTTTTTCTGACATGCAACTATTGAAAAAGTTCTAAAAGTAGTAAATCAAAAAAGTTTAAAAACTATAAAATATTTCAATAAGTGTCTTTTTACATTTTTCAACACACAACTACTGGTTTTCTTTTTAAAAATTAGTTATAATATCTTAATAAATATCTATTAGTTTTAAGAGTTGTGTTTTCTCATTATAAAATACAATTAAGTTTTAATAAGTTGTTCAAATATCTCAATAAGCATCTATTCATCTATATTATTAAAACTGAAATACATTTTGACATTGTTTGAAAACATGGATAATAAGAATTGTTTGGAAACATGAATATCATATTAAATATTTTCTTTTATTTATACATTTAGTCTTTGCATTTACAATAAATTAATTACTTTCTTTTTGTATTTCTTTTTATTTACAGATTCTGCCATTGCATTTAAATCAATTTGAATTAATTAATTACAAAAATTGTTGTTTTTGTGGTGAAAATAAAAAAACAAACTGAAATGTATAGTATATATTACTTATTTATTTTAAATATAGTATTATCTTATTTAGTTTAGTCAAATATAAAATAATTTGAGAGTTCAATTTTCAAAAAAATTAATATCATAAAACTAATAATAATTTAAAGAAAATTAATGCAAAAAATTAAAATTTATAGACCTAGTGATTGCTTTTGTTTTTATACTTGTTTTATATTTATTTTGCTTTTTAAAAATGATAAGATGAAAAGTCCAAAAATCTTTTAGTTTTATTAGAATTGGAACTTTAGAATCTAAACATAACTATAGACTGGACTTAAATATTTACGATTTTGTATGAATTTTGGTCAAGCAAAAAAAAATCAGCTTAATTGACATTTGTAGTTACGATAAAATAAGAAAAATATATTTTAATCAAATTTTGTGATTCTAGAATGTTTGGCTTAGCCTATATATACACCAATAGTTTATAGAATAGAGAAAAAATATTTTACGGATAAACTGGTTCTATCTTTTTCTGGTACACATACAATTTTTTATCTTTTTAATTCACCTTCATATTTTTAAGCTTTTTCTTTGCAAATCGAAATACATATAGATCCTTCAAAAAATTTATAGCCTCTAGACATCTAGTTCTAAAAAAGACATCTTGTTCTCGAGAACATCAATAAAAATTTCTATCTATTTGCTTTTTTTGTTAATTTATTTTTATATTCTTTTAATATTTAATTACATAAAATAATTTTAATAGGAATAGGGAACCAATATTTTAGTAGCAGATCACTTTAAACTCCATGGGCATCTTTATAAAACTCATATGGTTGACAAAATATAGATATCTAAAATTTTATTATATAAGAAGGTTTTTACATATAATTTTTTTTAAATTAGTTTTGACTAATAAAATATAAAAATTAAAATAAGTTGTGGAAAAAAACGCATAAGTTAACTAAATGTAATAGACTGCCAAAATTTTAGTATCCAATAGGATAATGTGTGATCTTATCGAATAGATTTGTGTCAGGTGTTTGATGTATTTTTTTTTTTTATTGTTTTTTTTTTTTACAAAATACGTTTAATGTGGTATATTGTAATGTACTTTGTATGATTCTTTTTTTTGGTTACAGTGCACTGTATATGATTAGGTCCATATGGATTATATGTTCCTCTATTTGTTATACATATTTTACTGATCGGTTTTGTACCTCATTGTCGACCATATTATGACAGTTAATTTACATATAGTCAATGGTCAAAATCTATTATTTTATATGAATAATTTTGAATTGAGATTTTGATAAGAGTTTTAGAAAATGTGTTTTTCTTGAACAACAAAGTCTTATCATCTTATATGGGTAAATTAGAAGAATATTGTTTTCGGGTTTTCAAAATATTATTTCCTTCGTTTTCTTCATGATACGGAATAAATTGTTTTCCTAATCCATAAGTATTTTAGGTTTGGTACCAAAGATTTACATTCCTTACATATTAGAGAAGTCTCACGCATTTATTCTGAAAGATCATTTACCAACATTGGTTAATGATCTTTCTGAATAGAGCTATGCCACATTTATAATTTGTAAGGAAACAAATATATTTGAATTAGGAAGTGAGAATGAATAACAAACACGTGAAATTGGAGCTAATTAAGCGTTTTTACTGTAAAATATCTATAGGAAACTAATTTCATTTTGTTGATTAGGAAATAAATCTTATTCTTATTCTATTCAAAAAATGTTTATAATCATCAAAAAGACATGATAATGTATCATTGTATGTACTTTTAGTTTTATCATTAGTTATAACGATAAAAATTATATTACCTAGAATCATATTATTAAGTAAAGTTTATTGAATTTAATTTAATTATAAAATATGATAATGTATGCTTTATAAAATCTTTTTAATATGATTGTAAAAATTAATTAGATAATTTCAGAACTTTTTGACAAAATTGAAATAGAAAATCTAAAATTAGCACAAAAAGTTAGATAAAAACATTTTAAAAATAAAAAATATCAAATATTACAATTATTCAAAATTATGCACCAAATCAATCTTTATTTATATATATATATATATATATATTATATGCATGTAGTTAATTATGCACCAAATCAATCTTTATTTATATATATATATGTATATATTATATGCATGTAGTTAATTATTATAGCTATAACTTTATAATCATTATATGTTCCATTTTATTATTTGATATTGTATATTTGGTGAAACTAAGATTGTTTTCTTTTATTTTCTATATTTATATTTTTTTGATTAAAATAAAATATATTTTTATCCTCTGAATTTCTTTACACAAAAAATCTAATTATCACCTTTTATTGCTTCTATTTATTAAAAAAAAAAACAGATTTCCAATCTTCTCAAAAAGTAATTTATTTATGATTTAGATTTATGTGAATAAAAATATTTTTTATAGGAAATTTATAAATTCATTAAAATAGCATAGTATTTTTTTCTATGTAGACCTAAAGCTTATTTTAATTATATCATAAAATCAAAATAGATAAATACTATATTACATAAATAACCAAATAATTATTAGCATAAATTAAATAAATAGTATTATACATAAATAATTGAATAATTTTTATTATAAAAATTAAAATAGATAATGTATGTGTCGATACTCATTCAACTAGAAACTAAATTTTAGAAATCAGTCATATTTTATTTTGTTCTATTCATACTTTTAATATGCTAGTTGATATACCAGTTAATTTTTTCAAAAATATTAAAATACAAACAATGAAAAAACTAATTATCATTAAAATTTTGTCTTTGATGTTTTTTTGGTATTAATACCATATTAAAAAAAATGTTTGGAAACAAGTTATGTTTTATTTGTTGTATTCATATTTTTAATATGCTATTCTCTCTTTTTCTTTTTACCTGATGTTTTAAACTTGTGCATATATATTAAGAAAAAAATTAATTTAGAACACTTTAATTTATATATTTTTTAAATAAAATATCATTAACTATACACCTAACCATATTTCAAACAATGGAAAAATAAAGAATATAAAATGTAAAGTTAATAAAATTTTGCATTAAAATTTGAAAACATCATCTAATTTGAAGAAAAAAAAAAATCTAAAACCTCATCTATTAAAAACAGATTGATACCAACATGGTTTTTCAAAATACTAAAACATAAATAATGAACATACTAAACATCATTAAATTTTTGTCTTGATATTGTTTTTGTTTTTTTGGTACTAATACCACATTTAAAAGATCTATCAATGTTTTGAATACACAAAAAGATAGGTGGATAGAATAATATTTTGAATACGCACACAAAAGATTGTTTTGTAGATTAAATTCAAACATTTTAAAGTACAGAGTATTTGATATACATGACATTGTATACACACACAAAAAATATGTAAACTAAAATAGTATATGAAAAATCAAATGCAGTTGTATAGAACAAGTTTCATAAAAACAGTTCATGGTAATTAATCGAATTAATATAACCTGATATTACTAACATAATCTGTATGTTTCTTTTGTAAAATTATTTATATCATTTTGAAATTAATAGATATGAGTATCATGTGCTAAGAAAATAATATATTTAAATTTATATTTTGGATATTAAAGTTTGGTATTATTAAATTTGAATTCATAATTTCTAAATTTTCTTGACTATAATACGCTAAATACAGTTCTAAAAATATTTATGTATATAATTTAAAAAATATATAGTGTTTCGTGCATAAACTATATATATATAATTTCATGAAAAAGTCCAACTCTAGATTTGTAAAAGGCAATTGAATGAATCATCTGAAGTTTTTTTTATCATTCTTTCTGTATCTAAAAATAAATAAATTACTTTCATTAATTTGAATGTGATCATACATAATCCTGATGCAATACATTAGATATTGATGTTGCATAATAATGAAACTGAAACAATTTGTATCCAGAGATAACTTGGTTTGTCAATACATCTGCCCCTTTGTTGCCTTCTCTGCCAATCCCTCTATCATTAGCTTTAATCATTTTAATAAATCATGCTTATTGTTAGAAGTGGAGACCCAGATTTTATTAGGTTTTAATTTAGGGGATGATAAAAAGTTCACCTTGATTTAATCATAGCTAACAATATACTTAAATTATTAATTTAAAAGTATGTCTTTACAGTACGTCTATAAAAGAAAAAAAATCTGTAATGAGATTTTTTTTCATAAATGAATCTATTTTGTCTTGTTTTGAGTTTTCTTTTGACAAAAAATAAGGTTATATCTGTTTAATTTATTATTAATAAAAATTGAGGATATAGAAAGAACTTCTGCACCATGCACAAATAATAAGGAAAAAGAATTAAACCATATCTGTCTTTCACAGATTTCTATATAAATAGCTTTTAAATGGCTAATAGATTATGCATATTTCTTTCACTTCGGTTGAAAAATGGCTTCTACTAGTCGTGATAGCAGTTCAAGTGATGAACATGAAACTTTTCTTAACACAAGCGATGGGGAAAATCACACACAGAAATCAAGAAACTTTTCTTAACACAGTTCAAGTCATAAGACACAAAAATCACACACAGAAATCAAGATATACTAGTCACTCTCCTCACTGTCTTCATCAGTCTCCTCTTAATGTGTTTGTGTGTATTCTCCCCCTGCTTGGTTGCACATTTAGATAAAACATTATGAGACACATAAACAAATTTATCAAGAAAAAGAAAGCTTACTCCTCAGACGTAAACGAATAGCCTTGAGACTGGCAATGGCTCGATCTATGTCTTCTTCCAGACTAGCGGTGCTCAAATCTGCTCCTGAACCACGCCCTGCCTTTTTGTCTTTAACCACTGGCTTGGAGAAACCAATAAATTCCTCATCATTCTCAGTTGGCGGGATGATGCGCTGAAACTGCAAGACTTGCTGTATCAGGGTAGGAAAGATGATTCGTCGTGTCTTGTCAGTCCCGGAACTAGCACTCATGTTCACAATCTGATTATACACTAGTTTCCCGAAGTCAAAGCTCTTGTGATGATGGATCATGTACAAAAACTTCAGGCGATCCTGAGTGATGGTAGTGTAGTTGGTGGTGGGAATCCAGTTGGAGCACACAAGTTTGTAGAGAACTTGATTCAGCGGCGTTAGGAATTTCGAGCTCATGTTTTCCCATCGCCTAACTTGATTGTTAGTCAGAAAGGCGCAGACACCATCTATCTCTTCAGCCATGTAATCATGATCCTCTTCAAACCCAGGAATTAGGTACATAGCATTGATTAAGCTGGGTGAGAAATCTACTAGAGCTCCTCGAACATAGACAGCAAGACCATCATCTCTATCTTCAGCATCATGTAGATTGACCACAAATTCACGTACCATGTTCAGCTGAAATGAATCAGAGTCAATAACGGTGTAAATTAGACCGCACTTTTGAACAACTTTCTTGACATCGTGTAGTTTTTCATCAGCAAGAGGCAGTCTTTGTTGTGTAACAAACTTTCGGGGAGTCAAAAGTTTGTAGCGCTTTGCGGTCTGCCCGGTAATGAACCGACTGTTGACTGGAGGGACCTTTGGTCGGAGAAGATCATAAATTTCACGGACTCTCTCTTGAAAAAGGTCACAACTTGCAGCATATCAAGGTTCCTTTGGTAGGAAGTTGTCGACTTCCTCATCGGAGACGGCGGAATGAGAGCCATCGGCTGGAGCGGCAGAGGGTGACGGAGTCGCCGGAGTAGATCGTCGGCGTTGGCGTTTGCGAGAAGACGAAGGGACGGATGATGGGGACGATTGCATGTCTCGAATTGGAGTGTGAGAGAGATATGAGGATATGTGTCGGCCAACTAAAGAGTGATGTGACACAAGAAGAGGTTTGTCCCCCTTTTATTTATCCCTAAGGGACACTCAAGTGGATTCATTAGTGACATTAGAAAGTGGCCCAAAATAGAGAGCCCAAAAACTTTTCAAAGAATAAATTTGTTAGGTCACATTTTTCATTTCTTACCAACAGTGTTGACACCACTTACAAACGTGTGAGAGATGGGAGAAGAGATCGTGATGTAAGAAGAGCAGGATGTCAACAGCAAAATCAGAACCACTATGGCAGACACTCCCTAGAATGTCTGTCACTTCAGAGAAGAATCACTTATAACGGTTCCCACACATTCTATGTCATAAAAAAATCAATGAGCTAACTCAAGTCTGTAGCTATTTCTCAGCCGAGTAGCTGTCACAGACAAGATCTTTCTAGAAGTTCCACTCAGTATGTTCCTTCATTTACATGCTCGTTTTTTGAGTCAAGAAACACTTATCTGGCATCTTGTGTGTATGTCTCTTCAACTCGACAGATAGTACATTTCTTTCTTCAGGAGATTGTTATGCCATTTCATGTAGCATTGACAGAAGTCAAAGACAAAGTGTGGTGACACCCTGCTTCGAAACGTGTGCCACTGAATTATTTGGATTCACTCCTGCCTAGTCAGGACAGTGATCGAATTTAGAGTCAAAGTGTGGTAATACCCAGCTCCAAAACGAGTATCCTTCATTCCAGGCCTTGCTAGTGTGACACATTAATCGAACTGTTTTACACACTTTTTTTCTTTCATACTTCGATATATATGTGACACACTGATTTGGTTGTTTAACACATGTTTTACTTCAACGTACATTCAGCCATTCTGTGTTTCCGACATTCAATCCAGACAGTGATCAAAACTCAAATCGAAAATGGGTTAACATCCTGGTCCGAGTTGAGTGCCTTTCATACGCGAATCTAACAAGCACGTATCTGAAGTTACGATGAGTGTTTCTTCTGTAGAAAGATTTGTTGGCTCAAGGTGTTGTATGTGAGATGACAATAAAACGTGAGATCCTATGTATGTACAGCAATTCTCCTCATCACTAGAACTTATTTAGAGGCTCACGATACCCAACGCCTTTCGAAGACCCATAAAAGTGTTGTAATCGAGGAATTTAGTAAACAGGTCTGCCAGTTGTTTTTCCAACGGCACATGCTCAAGAATCACGATCTTCATCTCCACCAGCTCTCGCACAAAGTGGTGTCGAATGTCCACATGTTTGGTTCGCGAGTGCTGAACAGGATTCTTGGACAAATTTATAGCACTCATATTGTCACAATGAACTAGCATAGGGTCAGAGATAATACCATAATCGACAAGCATTTGTCGCATCCACAGTAGTTGCGTACAACAACTCCCCAATGCTATGTACTCCGCCTCTGCTGTTGATAGAGAAACGCAGTTCTGTTTCTTGCTGTGCCAGGACACCATGTTGTTTCTAAGGAAGAAACATCCACCCGAAGTACTCCGTCTATCGTCGACACAGCCAGCCCAATCCGCGTCGCAAAAACCTGCAAGATTCACATTAGTTTCAAAGGTATAATGA
Source organism: Sinapis alba (assembly GCA_012274485.2). Lineage (NCBI taxonomy): Eukaryota > Viridiplantae > Streptophyta > Magnoliopsida > Brassicales > Brassicaceae > Sinapis > Sinapis alba. Next base: position 211,255 of record MU105598.1, read on the forward strand.
AGACCAAACTCCAGTGTACCTTTCACATATTTTATTATGCGCTTAACTGCATTCAAATGTGACTCCTTAGGTTGTGCTTGATATCGAGCACATATCCCAACACTTAGGCACAAATCAGGTCGGCTAGCAGTGAGATACAACAGGCTTCCAATCATGGCACGATACAGCTTCTCATCCACGACCTTTCCATCAACGTCTCGAGATAGTTTGGTAGTGGAGCTCATAGGCGTGCTTGCGGTCTTGCTCGTCTGCAATCCGAAACGCTTCACAAGATTCTTTGCATACGTGCTTTGTGAGACAGTGATCCCATCATTCATTTGTTTGATCTGGAGGCCGAGAAAGTAACAAAGTTCCTCTACCATACTCATCTCAAATTCTCTTGTCATGGTTTTGACAAACTCATCAACCATAGTCTGTGACGTGCTTCCAAAGATGATGTCATCGACGTATACTTGAATAATCATAATTCCTTTTCCCTTGTCTTCAACAAAGAGAGTTTTGTCAATTCCCCCTCGTTGAAAGCCAGCCTTGATTAGAAACACTGCCAATCTTTCATACCAGGCTCGAGGGGCTTGTTTGAGCCCGTACAATGCTTTCTTAAGCTTGTAGACATGAATAGGATAATGAGGATCCTCGAAGCCCTTAGGCTGTGTCACATATACTTCTTCTTGTAGGATACCATTCAAGAATGCACTCTTGACATTCATCTGATACAACTTGATTCGAAGAAAACATGCCATTGCTAGAAGTAGACGAATTGATTCTAGTCGAGCAACAGGGGCAAAGATTTCATCAAAATCGACACCTTCAATTTGTGAGTAACCTTGTCCCACTAGTCTTCACTTGTTCCTCACAACATTCCCTTCCTCATCTGTCTTATTCTTGTATATCCACTTTGTTCCAATGATGTTCACATTCTCAGGTCTTGGAACCAAAGCCCAGACTTCCAACCGGTCAAATTGCTCCATCTCCTGATGCATTGAGTCTGTCCAGTACTCGTCATTTAATGCTTCCTGGATATTTTTCGGTTCAATTAGTGAAACATAACATCCCTGCTTATTCATCTCCGCCATGAAGCATGCAAGTTTCACCATTTCTTTGAAGTCTATTTGCTTCTTCCTGGTGACTCTTTCATCAAAGATACCACCAAGGACATCTGCCGAGGAGTGATTTTTATGAACACGTACCTGATCGAGATCAACCATATCACCTTCAGTGTCGTCTTCTTCTTTATGAGATTCCTCTTTCGCAATCGTATCAATGGGCTAACCTGTCTTCTGTGTAACACACTCAATGGTTTGTGTTACTCTTGTCTGATGAAATCCAACACTGTCGTCGAACACAACATTCACATTATCTCCAATGAACTTTGTTTGGTGATTGTAGACCATGTATGCTGAACTGTTTGTCGAGTAGCCTAGAAACATACCAACATCACTTTTGGCGTCGAACTTCCCCAAGTGTTCTTTGTCGTTGAGAATATAACACAAACATCCAAAGACATGCATGTGACTGAGGTTTGGTGTTTTTCCTCTGAAAATCTGATAGGGGGTAGTCTTTGTCTTGGGTTTGACGTATACTCGATTGATCACATAGCATGCTGTCCCAATTGCTTCTGCCCAGAAACCCGATGGTACGTTATTACCACATAGCATAGCCCGAGCCATCTCTTGCAATGTTCTGTTTTTCTTTCCACTACTCCATTCTGTTGAGGAGTTCTGGGAGCTGCATACTGATGTCGAATTCCTTGACTTTGACAGAATTGACCGAATAGTTCATTCTGGAACTCACCACATGATCGCTTTTTATTTGAATAATCCCACATTTCTCTTGTTTAAGCTGCAGAGCTAAGATTCGAAAGCTTTCAATGGCATCTGACTTGTTTTGTAGAAAATCAACCCATGTGTACCTTGAGAAGTCATCGACTAACACAAAGATGTATCGCTTGCCAGCGATGCTTTCAGGAGTGATGGGACCCATGAGATCCATGTGAACTAGCTCCAGTACCTTCTTGGAACTTATCTCCGCAATCTGTTTGTGTTGAACCTTGACTTGTTTACCTTGACAACACGCTCCACAAACTGTGTCTGTCTGTCTCTCTAGTTCAGGAATTCCTCTTACCACTTCGGCATTAATAAGTCGAGTCAGACCATTAGTATTCATATGTCCAAGCTTCTTGTGCCAGAGATCAAGTTTGGAATCTCTTGCTGAGAAACACAAATGTGAAGGTTTCCACATATAACAATTATTTCCAGAACGAATTCCACTGAGAATGAGATTTCTTTTTGTGTCAAGTGCTCGGCATTCCTTCTTATTAAAAATGACTTCTAGTCCTTCATCACAGAGCTGACTCACGCTTATGAGATTAGCCTTGAGTCCTTCTACAAAATAAACATTGATGAGACGTGGTAATTCATCTCGTTCCATCACACCTACTCCACGAATCTTCCCTTGTCCTCCATCACCAAAAGTTACTTTTCCTCCCTTGATGTGTTGAATGTTCTCGATGTAATCATGATTTCCAGCCATGTGCCTCGAACAACCACTGTCGAAGTACCAGGGAACATCAATCTGGGTACTTATTTCAGTACTGGTATAGGCAACACTGCTCACTAGATTGGAGCTTTCATGAGAACACGCAAAGTTACACACCAGTTGATGCGAGATGTCTGTGTGTGACACACTGGTTTTAATGTTTGAGACTTTCTGAGTATGTTCCTTGTAGTTCGGCTACAAATCCCTTTTGGCTACCCATACATGTCCGTAAGTGGATGGTTCTGGAAAGCACATCTTCATTCTCCAAGCACGCTCATACTGGTGTCTTCGGAAGTAACAGAATCTAACATTATGACCTTGCTTTCCACATAAATGACATCCATTTCCAAGACGCCTTATCACTCGTTTTCCATGTTCCTCACTGTGAGTACCGTTTGATTTGTTGAATCCTGTCTCTTTAGGCGCTTCTTTCACAAACTCCGTTTGTCCAGTAAGTTTTGAGGTGGAGCCTTGATATCCAAGACCTATATAAGACTTTGGACATCTTCCCAGTGTGAGAAGATGATCTAGTGTTGTAGTACTCGTGTTGAGCATCCTTAGTGTTTTAAGATTCTCACTCAGTTGACTCTCCAGCAGTTTGCTCTTGTCCTTTTCTTGGATCAGTAACTCACTCAATTGACTGAATTTTGCTTCAAATTGTTTATGAATTCTTTCTTGTTTAGTCATGGCTCGTTTAAGAGAGAGTACCTCTTGATCAGACTCGTTCACTATTGAGTGCACTGGAGTTTGTACGCAGGGTTGTTCCAATTCTAGAATATTCACCTGAGCTTTCAGCATAGCCTTGTCTTTAAGGAGTTGAAAATTCTCGTGGCTCAATTCAGCAAATTTGTTGAACAGATTTTTATACTCCAGCTCCAGATCATGATTAAGATCATCATCCTCATCTTCTTCATTACATGAGTCTGTTGTCAACTGAGGTTTCATGTCGTCTTCCTGTCCAACTAAGGCTACAAAGTTCAAGAGAAGTTCCTCACCATCACTGTCACTTTCGGATTCTGTATCACTAAAGCATGCAAAGGATTTATCCTTCTTAAGATTATTTGGACATTCACTCCTAGTGTGTCCGAAACCTTTGCATTCAATACATTTCAGCTCTTTTCTCTTTGCAAGAGGACACTCATTACGAAAATGTCCAAAGCCTTCACACTCATGACATTGTAAGTCCTTCTTCTTGGAGTTCTTTGAAGAATCTTGTCTTGAAGGATGAGAATTGCTTCGATCCGATTCATTTCTCTGAAAGCGTCCAGTTGATTGACTTCCTCCCTTTTCCATTCTCTTGATGAATTTGTTGAAGTTCCTAGCCATTAACCCCAAGCTCTCTTCAATTTTGGTAACTCTATCATCTTCCTTAGTTTCAGCTACAAATGCAATGCTCTTCTGAGTGTTGGCAAGACGATCATTCTTTTCTAGATCATGAACCTTTAAGATACCCGACAGTTGATCAAACTTCATCTCATCGGTGTCTACTGCAATGTTCAGTACTGCTTTGTATGCTTCGAAACGAGGTGGTAGGCATCTTAAATATTCTTCACTAAATCCTTATCTTCGTATTTTTACCCAGCACGAAGGATTCACTAGCCAGCTCACTAAGCTTGGAGATAAAGCTATCAATAGGTTCATCATCCCCCATTCTTAGGTTTTCGAATCTTGAGGCCAGATGGTCAATTCTGGTTCTTCTCACGCTTGTGTTGCCTTCAAAGTGATTGATGAACGTATCCCAGGCTTCTTTGGCCGATTCACAGCCCTGAATAATCTTGAACTGATCCAAATCAACAGCTGAGAATATAGCAGTTAGAGCTTTAGAGTTGAATTTTGATGTTGCCTTGTCTGAGTCAGTCCATCTCTCCTTAGGTTTTGGTGCTACTGTCTTATCTTCCATTATCATGGTAGGTACAGACCACCCATCTTACACCGCTGTCCAGGCATCCTCATCAATTCCTCTGATTATGTGTCACATTTTTGCCTTCCAGTGACCGAAATTTCCACTGTCTAGCATGATAGGTTTGTGTATCGACACGAATTCCTTCATGGTTTCCATGTAATCCGTAGGATCTCAACCTGTTAGTAGTAGTTGATACCACAGAGGTTTCCCGCTCTGATACCAAATGAAAGTTCACGGATAACCGATTTCAGCTACACACACAAGTCTTTAAGAACCCTTTCTCAAATATATTAGAAATCCTTTAAACAATCTTCCTAGATCTGTTTAATCCGATTTACTCTCAGTTACATGCAACTAGAGACGGATCAATTTCTAATTCCTAAAACACAAAGCTCGAGCTGAACCAACAAGTCACTCGTCTTTGATAGCTGACAAGAACAAAACTCTTACTCAACCTTTTTCCTCTTAGAATACTTAACCTGAACCTATCCAGGCCATCTGGTTATATACATTCCTAGTCACGATATTTAGATTCCTAATATCGTGCTAACTGAATATTCTTTGCTTCACGCCAAAGTAATTTCCTTGCGTCCAATGATTATCTTGCCACATCATTACTCTACAAATATCTCGCCTTGATGTGTCACACACATATCTGCTTGTGTGACACACGCTTTTGTTCCACAGAAACGCCAGCTCCTTCTTGAGCTTACAAAAACTTCTTAATTTATAATTAATGTTTTGTAAAATTTAGATATTTCAAGGAGTGTCCTCATCCAGACGATTCACAGCGACTTAAATTGGGAGAAGAACTGAAACTGAAACCAAAACAAATCAAATTTTGGTTTCAAAACAAAAGAACACAAACAAAAGTAATATTTCTACATACTATAATTCCGTACATGGCATCTATATTAGATTTTTCTTTCTTACTACAATAGAGTTTAAACGGTGTCTGCATATTCAAACAAAAATCATAATATTTTGAGGTGACTTCAAAATTATTAATATATTTTGTTTTATTTTAAATAAACAAATCACAGACTCAAAGTGAAAAAGCAGACAATGCATCACTTAGAACAGAGAATATGAAAATAAGACGTGAGAACGAAGCAATGCAAGAAGCATTGAATACTGTGACTTGCCCTCCATGTGGTGGCCCTCGTCCTGGGCAACGAGAACGCACACTCTATCGCCAAAACCTCCGGGCACATAACACATATCTCAGTAATAATTATTGTGATTTTCAATAAAAAGTTTGTGATTTTCAATATATATATATATATATATTATTTTTCAATAATTGTTCTGTTGTTAAATAAATCTATAAAATATACAGAACAGACAAGTCTTTTAATTTAAAATAATTTTGTTAGTTAAACCTTTTGGCTTGTCGATGTATAGTTTTGCTTGTTTTCCATGAAGTATATACAGATTAGATTAATAAAAAGTAAAGAAGAATTCTGTTCAGGGTTTGTCTGTTCACCATCCATCTAATTTATCAAATCTAGTGATAAATGTTTTTAAATTGTTCAAACTTATACTACAACTTCACCGAAAAACTGATATAAATAAATAATAAACAAATTAAAAGCAAATCATCCGTCTTCGTATTTCATTCACTAGAATATCGGAACTTAACACATATGAAAATATTCTATATGATTTTTTGTTTACTTGCTTCTATAAATTATGTGTATATACAGTTACTTTTTTAATAAGCCTACATTAGCATTAGATATAAAAGTGCTAAATGTACAAGTTCTTTTTCATCGAAAGGTAATATTTTTGAATAAATGCTTTTTCTTTGTTTTACATGTTTATATAAAGTCAACCTCCAATTTGAAAAACTCATATCTTTATGCTTATATTTCCATGAACTGAAAACTGATTTCTTTATCATATTTGGATTTTACCAATTTTTTGCCGATAAATTAAATATTCAAATATAATAAAATTGGTTAATTATAAATTTAATACTTATGAGTCATACTATAAATATTTAAATTACATCAAATACATATAATATTTTTTCAATAACTCACTAGAAGAATATTTTTGTATTTAATTTTCTTTGTTATACATGCAATATTTATTGACAACATAGAACCAAGAAAAATAGTGGGTTTTGTTTTGTTTGGCTTACTGTTCATTTTATATATTAAATATAGTAATACCATTCATTTAATATATTAAATAAAGTAGTAAATAGTTGAAAATCTTTCAAAATGATATACAATATTTTATGGAAAAGTTATACAACCAAATTATTTAAAATAATAAAATAAAGTAAAAACATTCAAAATGATATTAGAATTTAAATGGTAAACTTGTAAAACCAATTTTAATTTAAAGTTAGACTTTACACACACACATATATATTTCTATTTACAAGATGTTAAGAAAAAATTCTTAGAAAAGTTGTCAATTTTTTATTCATAATTCAACTATTTTAATTTCATTATTCTACATTACACAATATAAATGCGTTATTTCCTTGTTTTGTATTACAAATGATGTCTATATACAATTATTTACAAATAAAACTGTTTTTTTCCATAAAACAGTATTATATATTTGGATGAATGTTTTTAATTTTAATTTTACATGTCCTTTTATATATTAGCGATTGTCCATTTAACTATCTCAACTCAATCGATTCAACCGATTCGTAAAATATAATCTCATTGTTATCCTGATAATCTGATTTTAGAAAATTGTCATGCTTTCTTTTAAACTAAAGTGTATAAATCTACACTACTAATGTTTTTATTGATCAAAATATGAATGTCAGCGTGACAGACTCTCAAATCTGGTAAACAAGAGCGAAGGCCACTCAAAACCTAGCGTCAATGCTTTGGCCTATCTCCATGGTCCATCATTGTATGCATCAGCTTCCAACAATCCACATGTCACATATGGAACCTCTTCCAACTATCTCGTGGAGCCACCAAGCTTGGTTAGAGAACCATACTCTCGTGAATGCATAAACATCGCTCAGCCACCTCAGCAGGGAAATCCTCTACAACTACAGTGTTTCCAGCCGCCATCTCAAATAGAGAAAGTGATGATGACTGAAGCGATGGTAATTTCCGTGACAGAGGTAATAACTCTGATTCGAACTGAAGAACCAATGTGGATCAAGTCGTCAATCGATGGTAGACTTATCATTGATCAAAAGTACTATGATAAAGAGAAAACCTTTACGAAGCACAGCCATTTCAAGAGTCCAAGTGCTCATATTGAGTCTTCAAAGGAAGTCACAGTAATTCCAATGGATGCCAAAAGCTTGGTGGGCATGTTTTTAAATACGGTATGTAATGTTATTTAAACTTAACCAAAAAATGATATTCTTATTTGTTCTATATTTAAATTGTAAGAGCTGTGTTCAATGCTTTCAAAAAAGGTTTTATGTCCCATACTCCTTTTGACATGAAAATTTTTGGGAGCCCAACATTTAATTTTTTACTTTACTCAAATTGTTAACCAAATATATTTCACATGTATATTTACAGTAATTAACTAATTAATAATAATTAACAAATTAATAATTTTATATATTAATCTGGTTTAATCTGTTTTATATCATAATTTTTATGATATTTTAAATATTAAATTTATTTTATCATCAGAATTTTATTATATTTTGATAATTTTTGCTGTTTTTTTGGTTTTTTCCATATCTTTATAAAATATATTTTTGGTTAATATTTTATTTTGTACATTTATTATATTAATTTATAACTTATAACTTTACATTTACATTGTATATATATATTTAAATTAACATATATAAATAATGAAGATGTTCACAGTCACATATTATTTTTATATTACATTTTTACTATTGTAGTTTTGTCTTTTTACTAAAATTAATGTATATAAAAAGTTTAGATATATTTTTGTTGGTATATTAATTATATTTCATAAAAAGTTTATAATAAAGTTTTAAGATGTTTATCTTGAACTTCTAAAATGAGGCTCAGCACTGTAAATAGTCTATGCCATGATTATAAGAAAATCAAGCCAACTTGTTTTTGTAAATTGATTTCAGCTTTATAATATAATTTGTTATAGGAGAAATGGGCGAATTTTTTCTCAACAATTGTGAGTGAAGCTAAAACGATTCACGTGCTGGAATCCATGGATCCACAAAAAAACTTCTCGAAATTGGTATGAATCTTATAATATTTTCTAATTTTATGTTTAACTCTTAATAATATACATACAAGTACTTGGTGAACACATAAAAATGGCTGATACATCAAATAGATGTATGAGCAACTGCACATACTGTCGCCATTGCTGCCACCGAGAGAGTTTATGATCCTAAGATGTTGCCAACAATTGGAGGAAGATGTCTGGGTGATTGCTGATGTTTCGTACCATCAAGTAGCCTTTGAGTTTGAATTTGAGACTCCGGCTTTCTCCAAACGTCCTTCCGGTTGTCTTATCCAAGCCTTGCCCAATGGTTACTCCAAGGTCTCCTCTATTCTCATATGTTTATCTAAATAGAATTATATATATATATATATATATGTATGTTTTTACTTATTTTAAATAGTTTCATATATCTTGTTACGATAGCATCTAGCCAGTTTTTTTAACATCAAAAACTATTAAATTCCGGTTTACTTGTCAAATCACTTCAAATTTCATTAATAACGTCTAGTGAGGTTAGAAAGAAAATATATTTATTTATTTACAAAAATTAGAATATGATTGATTCATTTACTATAATCCAAATTTCCTTTTCAGTTGCATGCTTAATCAAAAATTATAATGTGATTTGATTATTATTTAAAAACATACCGCACTATTTTGCTGGAAAACAAAGTTAGTCAAAATATGTAAAACATGGCAATTTTATTTTGGCATGCCATATGGAAACTAAACCTATGAGAAGAAAACGAGCAGGTGACGTGGATGGAGCACGTGGAAGTAAATGAAAAAGTGCAGGCACATCGGATTTACAGAGACCTCTTATGCGGTGGCTTTGGCTACGGAGCTCGCCGTTGGACCGCTACTCTTGAGAGAATGTGTAAGAGGCTGTCTCTCTACTCCGTCTCTGCCTTCCCGGCCACCGACTGCCCTGGAGGTACTTATATTATCTATCAGAATCCCATACTATATAATATCAATCTGGCCAAATTAATATTTGTGATGTGTGATAGCCAAATGATTTTTATTCATAATATTTTGAGCTTTGAAAAGAAAACTATAATATGCAAACAACGATGCTGACAAGTGCTAGTTTTATTAGGTAAAAAATCTTATATATATGTATATATTAGTGTTCTAAAGTATGGTATAGCCAATATCCAAAAGTTTTTTAAATTTTTTTTTCTGTAACGATATTTTAAAAATTGGTGTAAGCAAGGTCTTAGCACCTGCTTAAACATGAATCTCTTAGAGTGTAGCTAATTAATACTTTAAAATACTTTATCTTCTTATTTTTATATAGTTGTGAAAACCATAGACGGAAGAAAGAGTGTCATGGATTTAGGAGAAAGAATGTTGAAGAATTTTGCATGGATACTAAAAATGCCTGAAAAATCCGGTTTTTTCGCAACAGACAGCAACCAACAGTAGCAGAGTTAGGATTTCGATGCGGGTAAACCAAGCAGTAGGTCAACCGGCTGGTCTCATTGTCTGTGCTGGTTTATCTTTATCTCTCCCTCTCGCTCCTCTCCAGGTCTACAATTTCCTCAAAAATCTTGAGGTTTGCCACCAGGTATGAATCTATTGATTGCACAAGACCATATCTAATCAGCTTTTTTATTTGAACAAATGTTATTATTTTTCACATTGTTGTCAATTAACAAGAAATCTATTTGTCGTATGTGAAAAATAGTGGGACGTTCTCTGCCTGGCGAGTCCGGTAATTGAGGTTGCTCGCTTTGTCACTGGAACAGACAATAAGAATTGTGTGAATATCCTCCAGGTATATTACTCATACTTTCTTATTATTTTTCTTATAGGATTTACCTAATATAACATTAACATTTTCAATAGAGATGTTGTTATACATAAAGTGCAAAAAATAAAAAAATGGATATAGTCAAGTTAAATATGTTCATATTTCTTTCACATTTTTTTGAGCAATTCTGTACATAAAAAAAAAAGTTTTCACAAGAAGAGTTTTCAAGGAAGAAAATAACCAAAATGTTTTAATAAAGAAGCAAAAGACTCTTATACACTAAATACATAAAAACAAATCAAAAACTAAGAAAAAAAAAATAAAGAAAAATTAAAATTAAAAATTAAGTTTATTTTTTATTTTGTCGAATTACAATGAAAACTCAAACTTTTTATAATTTTTTTTTTGGAAACAAAAATTTGATTTTTTTAAAAAAAAATTATTTTTGAAATTCAAAAACTTTTTTTCAAATTTTAATTTATAATTTTAATTTTTTGAAATTTTAAACTTTAGTCCCAAAATATCAGCAGTTAACTCTAAACTCTAATTATATATTATATATTTTATTATTTACCTATTTAATAAAATATTTTAATCATTTTAATATTTGAATGTTATATTAATGATAAAAAAATTTTAGAGCTATCCTAAAAGGTTTTTGGGCAATTTTCCCAAATAGTTTATTTTTAAGTTTTTGTCACAAAATAGCTATTAAGAAAGAAAATGACCAAAATAACTTCTTTTTATTTTGAAATTTTTAATTTTTATTTTTTTGTTTTTTAAAATTTTAAACCCTAACCCCAAAACCCTAACCCCTAAACCCCACCCTTTAACTCTAAACCCTAAGTCTAGATTAGTTAACCCTAAGGGTGTAAGTGTATATTTACCTATTTAATGAAACATTTTGGTCATTTTCTTTCTTGTGAATTATTTTGTGATAAAAAAAAATTTAGAACTATTCTAGTTTTTTTTTTTAAAAAAATCTATTTGTTTCACATTTTAGTTGTCATCAACCGCAAGTTGGTTCATCATCTCTATAAATAGATCAAATATTCTATGTTTCAAAGTAACATATATATTTACATTACACTTTGATGTATTTGTCATTGCATTAACTTTGATTCTTTGGACCTGATAACTAATATTGGTTTATCTGTATGTGTATAGCCTTCAAATGCAACGGAGAATGGTGACTTGATGATAATACAAGATGGCTTTATAGATGCATTAGGAGGTATGGTGGTCTACGCACCATTGGACCTACGCACAGCACGCGATGCCTTTACAGGCAATGTCAATCCTTCAGGCATTCCAATCCTCCCATCCGGTTTCATCATCTCCCTTGACGGCCGTCCTCCTTCCACCGCCGCTGAGCTAGACGGTGGCCTCGACAATTGTAAGACGCTCCTCACGGTGGCTTTCCAGATCCTCCTTACTGGTCCGACTATCCTTGATGAAGAACAAATGAATGAATGGACCACCAAAGTCCATACCTTGATTAGCTTCACTATTCGAAGGGTTAAAGGCATGCTTAACTGCGATGATGGTCAGTGAGCTGTTTCACAGTTCTCAAACTATTTGGTTCTCTTTGAATCCTTTTTAGAATAATGTTTTGAGTGAGAAGACTATTATCTGATGATTCTCTAATGAATCAGACTCATATCTTTCATGCTTTTGGTTGGTTTTAAAACTTATGATAAATTCTAAGGGAAGACCCTTAAATAAAACAATGTTATGTTTGTTGCCGGTTTGGCTTGTTTGTTATGATATTGTTTTAAGACTATCTAAGCTGTTATTCTTTTGATACCAAATTGTAATGCCCGTCCCCCAAATCTTACTCTTGTGCCCTAACTTAAACACTAAAAAAATCCTGCATCAGAGAATAGTCATTGAGTGAGGGTGCGATGTTTATCTTGAACTTCTAAAATGAGGCTCAGCACTGTAAATAGTCTATGACATGATTATAAGAAAATCAAGCAAACTTGTTTTTGTAAATTGAATTCAGCTTTATAATATAAATTGTTATAGGAGAAATGGGCAAATCTTTTCTCAACAATTGTGAGTGAAGCTAAAACGAGTCATGTGCTGGAATCCATGGATCCACAAAGAAACTTCTCGAAATTGGTATGAATCTTATAATATTTTCTAATTTTATGTTTAACTCTTAATAATATACATACAAGTACTTGGTGAACACATAAAAATGGCTGATACATTTATATATCTATGAGCAACTGCACATACTGTCGCCATTGCTGCCACCGAGAGATTTTATGATCCTAAGATGTTGCCAACAATTGGAGGAAGATGTCTGGGTGATTGCTGATGTTTCGTACCATCAAGTAGCCCTTGAGTTTTAATTTGAGACTCCGGCTTGCTCCAAACGTCCTTCCGGTTTTCCTATCCAAGCCTTGCCCAATGGTTACTCCAAGGTCTCCTCTCTTCTCATATGTTTATCAAAATAGAATTATATATATATATATATATATATGTGTGTTTTTACTTATGTTAAATAGTTTCATATATCTTGTTACGATAGCATCTAGCCATGTTTCTTTACATCAAAAACTATTAAATTCCGGTTTACTTGTCAAATCACTTCAAATTTGATTAATAACGTCTAGTGAGGTTAGAAAGAAAATATATTTATTTATTTACAAAAATTAGAATATGATTGATTCATTTACTATAATCCAAAGTGCTTTTCAGTTGCATGCTTAATCAAAAATTAGGATGTGATTTGATTATTATTGTAGAAACATACCATACTATTCTACTGGAAAACAAAGTTAGTCAAAATATGTAAAACATGGCAATTTTATTTTGGCATGCCATATGGAAACTAAAATTATGAGAAAAAAACGATCAGGTGACGTGGATGGAGCACGTGGAAGTAAATGAAAAAGTGCGGGCACATCAGATTTACAGAGACCTCTTTTGCGGTGGCTTTGGCTATGGAGCTCGCAGTTGGACCGCTACTCTTGAGAGAATGTGTGAGAGGCTGTCTCTCTACTCCGTCTCTGCCTTCCCGGCCACCGACTGCCCTGGAGGTATTTATATTATCTATCAGAATCCCATACTATATAATATCAATCTGGTCAAATTAATATTTGTGATGTGTGATATTCAAATGGTTTTTATTCATAATATTTTGAGCTTTGAAAAGAAAACTTTAATATGCAAACAACGATGCTGACAAGTGCTAGTTTTATTAGGTAAAAAATCTTTTTTATATATATATATATATATATATATATATATATTAGTGTTCTAAAGTTTGGTGTAGACAACATCCAAAAGTTTTTTTAAATTTTTTTTCTGTAACGATATTTTTAAAATTGGTGTAAGCAAGGCCTTGGCACCTGCTTAAACATGAATCTCTTAGAGAGTAGCTAATTAATACTTTAAAATACTTTATCTTCTTCTTTTTATATAGTTGTGAAAACCATAGACGGAAGAAAGAGTGTCATGGATTTAGGAGAAAGAATGTTGAAGATATTTTGCATGGATACTAAAAATGCCTGAAAAATCTGTTTTTTTCGCAACAGACAGCAACCAACAGTAGCGGAGTTAGGAATTCGATGCGGGTAAACCAAGAAGTAGGTCAACCGTCTGGTATCATTGTCTGTGCTGGTTTATCTTTATCTCTCCCTCTCGCTCCTCTCCAGGTCTACAACTTCCTCAAAAATCTTGAGGTTCGCCACCAGGTATGAATCTATTGATTGCACAAGACCATATCTAATCAGCTTTTTTATTTGAACAAATGTTATTATTTTTCACATTGTTGTCAATTAACAAGAAATCTATTTGTCGTATGTGAAAAATAGTGGGACGGTCTCTGCCAGGCGAGTCCGGTAATTGAGGTTGCTCGCTTTATCACTGGAACAGACAATAAGAATTGTGTGAATATCCTCCAGGTATATTACTCATACTTTCTTATTATTTTTCTTAGAGGATTTACCTAATATAACATTAACATTTTCAATAGAGATGTTGTTATACATAAAGTGCAAAAAATAAAAAATGGATAGAGTCAAGTTAAATATGTTCATATTTCTTTCACATTTTTTTGAGCAATTATGTACATTAAAAAAAAAAAGTTGTCACAAGAAGAGTTTTCAGGGAGGAAAATAACCAAAACTTTTTAATTAAGAGGCAAAAGACTCTTATACAATAAATATACATATAAAAAAAAGTAAAAAAAATTTAAAAAAAATTAAGAAAAACAAAAATTTAAATTAAAAATATTTTTATTTTTTATATTGTCAAATAAAAAATTAAACTTTTTATTTTTAATTTTTGAAATTTTAAACTTCAGTCTCAAAATCTCACCAGTTAATTCTAAACTCTAATTATATATTATATATTTTATTATTTACCTATTTAATAAAATATTTTGGTCATTTTAATATTTGAATGTTATATTTATGATAAAAAAAAAAAATTAGAGCTATCCTAAAAGGTTTTGGTGCAGTTTTCCCAAATAGTTTTTTTAAAAAGTTTTTGTCACAAAATAGCTATTAAGAAAGAAAATGACTAAAATAACCTCTTTTTATTTTGAAATTTTTATTTTTTATTTTTTATAATTTGAAACCCTAACCCCAAAACCCTAACCCCAAAACCCCACCCTTTAACTCTAAACCATAAGTCTAGATTAGTTAACCCTAAGGGTGTAAGTGTATATTTACCTATTTAATGAAACATTTTGGTCATTTTCTTTCTTTTGAACTATTTTTGTGATAAAAAAATTATAGAACTATTCTAGTTTTTTTAAAAAAAAATCTATTTGTTTCACATTTTAGTTGTCATCAACCGCAAGTCGGTTCATCATCTCTATAAATAGATCAAATATTCTATGTTTCAAAGTAACATATATATTTACATTACAGTTTGATGTATTTGTCATTGCATTAACTTTGATTCTTTGGACCTGATAACTAATGTTGGTTTATCTGTATGTGTATAGCCTTCAAATGCAACAGAGAATGGTGACTTGATGATAATACAAGATAGCTTCATAGATGCATTAGGAGGTATGGTGGTCTACGCACCAGTGGACCTACGCACAGGACGCGATGCCTTTACAGGCAATGTCAATCCTTCAGGCATTCCAATCCTCCCATCCGGTTTCATCATCTCCCGTGACGGCAGTCCTCCTTCCACCGCCGCTGAGCTAGACGGTGGCCTCGACAATTGTAAGACACTCCTCACGGTTGCTTCCGATATCCTCGTCACTGGTCCGACTATCCTTGATGAAGAACAAACGAATGAATGGACCACCAAAGTCCATACCTTGATTAGCTTCACTATTCGAAGGGTTAAAGGCATGCTTAACAGCGATGATGGTCAATGAGCTGTTTCACAGTTCTCAAACTATTTGGTTCTCTTTGAATCTTTTTTAGAATAATGTTTTGAGTGAGAAGACTATTCTCTGATGATTCTCTAATGAATCAGACTCATATCTTTCATGCTTTTGGTTGGTTTTAAAACTTATAATAAATTCTAAGGGAAGGCCCTTAAATAAAACAATGTTACATTTGTTGCCGGTTTGGCTTGTTTGTTATGATATTGTTTTAAGACTATCTAAGCTATTATTCTTTTGATACCAAATTGTAATGCCCGTCCCCCAAATCCTACTTTTGTGCCCTAACTTAAAAAATTAAAAAATCCTGCATCAGAGAATAGTCATTGAGTGAGGGTGCGATCTGTAGAGTCTTAATATTATTAGTGAAGTTGTGTTCTTAAATGATAGGTCTAAGAGTTGTTTGTGTTTGATTGTGATTCATGCTTGATGATTATTTGTGATGATAATGTTGATGATGACCTGATAGTTAATGTTTGTCAAAGTTATAAGTGATGAAATTTTTAAGTATACTTAAAATGTGTGACGTCGGACTGAGGACGGGGACATGGCGATCTGGTCGAAGCCCGTAAAATTTTTTTAGTTCTATGAATGACTACTTCGTTTGAAAATGTAAACTATAATTTATGTTTCCATATATCTAAGACCTTCTCATTTCAAACTATATACTTAATATTTTTTTCAAATCTATAAATTAACTAGGTCTATAATCTGGTGTAAATATATAATTAATATTTTCATATAACTAAATATTGTGTTTAAATTCGAAGAGAAAGGTATATTCCAATTTTTTTTACAAAACATCATAACTAATGAGATTATTTCAGATAATTACAAAATATATGAAATATATCAGTTTATTATTTGAGAAATACTTTAGAATAGCCCTAAAAAAAATTCGTGTAACAAAAATAGCACACAAGAAAGAAAATGACCAAAATGTTTCCTTAAATAAGTAAATACACACTTATATTCTTAGGGTTAACTAATCTAGACTTAGGGGTTAGAGTTAAGGGGTGTGGTTTTGAAGTTAGGGTTTCAAATTTTCTTTTTTATACATGCAATATTTATTGACGACATAGAACCAACAAAAATAGTTTTGTTTTGTTTGGCTTACTGTTCATTTTATATATTAAATATAGTAATACCATTCATTTAATATAATAAATATAGTAGTAAATAGTTGAAAAACTTTCAAAATGATAACATATTTTTATGGAAAATTATACAACCAAATTATTTCAGACAACAAATAAAGTAAAAAACGTTTAAAATGATATTAGAATTTCAATGGTAAACTTGTAAAACCAATTTTAATTTAAAGTTACACTTTACACACACACACACACACACACACATATATATATATATATATATATATATTTACAAGATGTTAACAAAAAATTCTTAGAAAAGTTGTCAAATTTTTTTATTCATAATTCAACTATTTTAATCTCATTATTCTACATTGCACAATATAAATGCATTATTTCCTTGTTTTGTATTACAAATGATGTCTATATACAATTATTTACAAATAAAACTGCCTTTTCCATAAAACTGTATTATATATTTGGATGAATGTTTTTCATTTTAATTTTACATGTCCTTTTATATATTAGAGATTGTCCATTTAATTATCTCAACTCAATCGATTCAACCGATTCGTAAAATATAATCTTATTTGTTATCATGTTAATCTTATTTTAGAAAACTGTCATGCTTTCTTTTAAACTAAAGTGTATAAATCTACACTACTAATGTTTTTATTGATCAAAATATGCATATCATCATGACAGAGTCTCAAGTCTTGTAAACAAGAGCGAAGGCCACTCAAAACCTAGCGTCATTGCTTTGGCCTATCTCCATGGTCCATCATTGTATGCATCAGCTTCCAAAAATCCAAATGTCACATATGGAACCTCTTCCAACTATCTCGTGGAGCCACCAAGCTTGGTTAGAGAACCATACTCTCGTGAATGCATAAACATCGCTCAGCCACCTCAGCAGGGAAATCCTCTAAAACTACATCGTTTCCAGCCGCTATCTTAAATAGAGAAAGTGATGATGACTGAAGCGATGGTAATTGCCGTGACAGAGTTAATAACTCTGATTCGAACTGAAGAACCTATGTGGACCAAGTCGCCAATCGATGGTAGACTTGTCATTGATCAAAAGTACTATGAAAAAGAGAAAACCTTTACCAAGCACAGACATTTCAGGAGTCCAAGTGCTCGTATTGAGTCTTCTAAGGAAGTCATAGTAATTCCAATGGATGCCAAAAGCTTGGTGGACATGTTTTTAAATACGGTATGTAATGTTATTTAAACTTAACCAAAAAATGATATTCTTATTTTTCTATATTTAAATAGTAAGCGATGTGTTCAATGCTTTCAAAAAAGTTTTTATGTCCCATACTCCTTCTCACATGAAATATTTTAACAGCCCAACATTTAATTTTTTCATTTACTCAAATAGTTAACCAAATATATTTCACATCTATATTTATAGTAATTAACTAATTAATAATATTTAACTAATTAATAATAATTTTATATATTTACTTGGTTTAATCTGTTTTATATCATATTTATTTTATGATATTTTAAATATTAAATTTACTTTATCATCAGAATTTTATTATATTTTGATAATTTTTGCTGTTTTTTGTTTGTCCATATCTTTATCAAATATAATTTTGGTTAATATTTTTTTCTTTATATTTATTATATTAAGTTATCACTTATAACTTTACATTTACATTGTATATATTTAAATCAACATATATAAATAATGAAGATGTTCACAATGACTTATTAATTTTATATTACATTTTTACTATTGTAGTTTTGTATTTTTACTAAAATTAATGTATATAAAAGTTTAGATATATTTTTGTTGGTATATTAATTATATTTCATAAAACGTTTATAATAAAGTTTTAAGATGTTTATCTTGAACTTCTAAAATGAGGCTCAGCACTGTAAATAGTATATGCCATGATTATAAGAAAATCAAGCAAACTTGTTTTTGTAAATTGATTTTATCTTTATAATATAAATTGTTATAGGAGAAGTGGGCGAATCTTTTCTCAACAATTGTGAGTGAAGCTAAAACGATTCACGTGCTGGAATCCATGGATCCACAAAAAAACTTCTCGAAATTGGTCTGAATCTTATAATATTTTCTAATTTTATGTTTAACTCTTAATAATATACATACAAGTACTTGGTGAACACATAAAAATGGCTGATACATCAAATAGATGTATGAGCAACTGCACATACTATCGCCATTGCTGCCACCGAGAGAGTTTATGATCCTAAGATGTTGCCAACAATTGGAGGAAGATGTCTGGGTGATTGCTGATGTTTTGTACCATCAAGTAGCCTTTGAGTTTGAATTTGAGACTCCGGCTTGCTCCAAACGTCCTTCTGGTTGTCTTATCCAAGCCTTACCCAATGGTTACTCCAAGGTCTCCTCTCTTCACATATGTTTATCTAAATAGAATTATATATATATATATATATATGTGTGTGTTTTTACTTATTTTAAATAGTTTCATATATTTTGTTACGATAGCATCTAGCCATGTTTCTTTACATCAAAAACTATTAAATTCCGGTTTATTTGTCAAATCACTTCAAATTTGATTAATAACGTCTAGTGAGGTTAGAAAAAAAAATATTTATTTATTTACAAAAAAATAGAATATGATTGATTCATTTACTATAATCCAAAGTGCTTTTTCAGTTGCATGCTTAATCAAAAATTAGAATGTGATTTGATTATTATTTTACAAACATACCACACTATTTTTCTGGAAAAGAAAGTTAGTCAAAATATGTAAAACATGGCAATTTTATTTTGGCATGCCATATGGAAACTAAAATTATGAGAGAAAAACGAGTAGGTGACGTGGATGGAGCACGTGGAAGTAAATGAAAAAGTGCGGCCACATCGGATTTACAGAGACCTCTTATGTGGTGGCTTTGGCTACGGAGCTCGCCGTTGGACCACTACTCTTGAGAGAATGTGTGAGAGGCTGTCTCTCTACTCCGTCTCTGTCTTCCCGGCCACCGACTGCCCTGGAGGTACTTATATTATCTATCAGAATCCCATACTATATACTCCCTCTGTTTCATATTAAGTGTCATTTTAGCATTTTTTTCTTGTTACATAAAAAGTGTCATTTTACAATTCCAATGCAATTTATACTTACTTTCAGCTCAATATTAATTGCAAAATACATTGATCTTATAAATAAATCTATTTATCTAAAATGCTATTGGTTAAATAGCTAACATTAATGAAAACATAAATACATTTCAATCAATTTCTTAATATGTGTGAAAAGTGTCAAAGTGACACTCTTTGTGAAACGGAGGGAGTAATATAAATCTGGCCAAATTAATATTTGTGATGTGTGATAGCCAAATGATTTTTATTCATAATATTTTGAACTTTGAAAAGAAAACTTTAATATGCAAACAACGATGCTGACAAGTACTAGTTTTATTAGGTAAAAAATCTTATATATATTAGTGTTCTAAAGTTTGATATAGACAACATCCAAAAGTTTTTTTTTATTTTTCTGTAACGATATTTTAAAAATTGTTGTAAGCAAGGTCATAGCACCTGCTTAAACATTAATCTCTTAGAGAGTAGCTAATTAATACTTTAAAATACTTTATCTTCTTTTTTTTATATAGTTGTGAAAACCATAGACGGAAGAAAGAGTGTCATGGATTTCGAGACAGAATTTTGAAGAATTTTGCATGGATACTAAAAATGCCTTAAAAATTCGTATTTCGCAACAGACAGCAACCAAGAGTAGCGGAGTTAGGATTTCGATGCGGTAAACCAAGAAGTAGGTAAACCGGTTGGTCTCATTGTATGTGCTGGTTTATCTTTATCTCTCCCTCTCGCTCCTCTCCAGGTCTACAATTTCCCCAAAAATTTTGAGGTTCACCACCAGGTATGAATCTATTGATTGCACAAGACCATATCTAATCAGCTTTTTTATTTGAACAAATGTTATTATTTTTCACATTGTTGTCAATGAACAAGAAATCTATTTGTCGTATGTGAAAAATAGTTGGACGTTCTCTGCCAGGCGAGTCCGGTAATTGAGGTTGCTCGCTTTGTCACTGGAACAGACAATAAGAATTGTGTGAATATCCTCCAGGTATATTACTCATACTTTCTTATTATTTTTCTTAGAGGATTTACCTAATATAACTTTAACATTTTCAATAGAGATGTTGTTATACATAAAGTGCAATAAATAAGAAATGGATTAGAGTCAAGTTAAATATGTTCATATTTCTTTCACATTTTTTTGAGCAATTCTGTACATTTTAAAAAAACAATTGTCATAAAAAGAGTTTTCAAGGAGGAAAATAACCAAAATGTTTTAATAAAAAGGCAAAAGACTCTAATACACTAAATACAAAAAAAAAAAAAACAGAAACAAAAAAAAAATCAAAGAAAAACTAAAACTAAAATTAAAAATAAGTTTATTTTTTATATTGTCGAATTACAATGAAAACTCAAACTTTTTATAATTTTTTTTTTGGAAACAAAATTTTGAATTTTTTTAAAAAAATTTTTTTTGAAATTAAAAAATGTTTTTTGAAACCATTTTTAAAAACATTTATTCCAAATTTTTATTTTTTATTTTTTGAAATTTTAAACTTCAGTCCCAAAATCTCACCAGTTAACTTTAAACTCTAATTATATATTATATATTTTATTATTTACCTATTAAATAAAAAATTTTGGTCATTTTAATATTTGAATGTTATGTTTATGATAAAAAAAATTAGAGCTATCCTAAAAGGTTTTTGGGCAATTTTCCCAAATAGTTTTTTAAGTTTTTGTCACAAAATAGCTATTAAGAAAGAAAATGACTAAAATAACCTCTTTTTATTTTTATTTTTTATTTTTAAAAATTTGAAGCCCTAACCCCAAAACTCCACCCTTTAACTCTAAACCCTAAGTCTAGATTAGTTAACCCTAAGGGTGTAAGTGTATAATTTACCTATTTAATGAAACATTTTGGTCATTTTCTTTCTTGTGAACTATTTTTGTGATAAAAAAAATTTAGAACTATTCTAGTTTTTTTATTAAAAAAGTCTATTTGTTTCAGATTTTAGTTGTCATCAACCGCAAGTCGGTTCATCATCTCTATAAATAGATCAAATATTCAATGTTTCAAAGTAGCATATATATTTATATTACAGTTTGATGTATTTGTCACTTCATTAACTTTGATTCTTTGGACCTGATAACTAATGTTGGTTTATCTGTATGTGTATAGCCTTCAAATGCAACGGAGAATGGTGGTCTACGCACCAGTGGACCTACGCACAGCACGCGATGCCTTTACAGGCAATGTCAATCCTTCAGGCATTCCAATCCTCCCATCCGGTTTCATCATCTCCCGTGACGGCCGTCCTCCTTCCACTGCCGCTGAGATAGACGGTGGCCTCGACAATTGTAAGACGCTCCTCACGGTGGCTTTCCAGATCCTCGTCAATGGTCCGACTATCCTTGATGAAGAACAAATGAATGAATGGACCACCAAAGTCCATACCTTGATAAGCTTCACTATTCGAAGGGTTAAAGGCATGCTTAACTGCGATGATGGTCAGTGAGCTGTTTTACAGTTCTCAAACTATATGGTTCTCTTTGAATCTTTTTTAGAATAATGTTTTGAGTGAGAAGACTATTCTCTGATGATTCTCTAATGAATCAGACTCATATCTTTCATGCTTTTGGTTGGTTTTAAAACTTATAATAAATTCTAAGGGAAGGCCCTTAAATAAAACAATGTTACGTTTGTTGCCGGTTTGGCTTGTTTGTTATAATATTGTTTTAAGACTATCTAAGCTGTTATTCTTTTGATACCAAATTGTAATGCCCGTCCCCCAAATCTTACTCTTGTGCCCTAACTTAAACAATAAAAAAATCCTGCATCAGAGAATAGTCATTGAGTGAGGGTGCAATCTGTAGAGTCTTAATATTATTAGTCAAGTTGTGTTCTTAAATGCTAGGTCTAAGAGTTGTTTGTGTTTGATTGTGATTCACGCTTGATGATTATTTGTGATGATAATGTTGATGATGACCTTATAGTTAATGATTGTTAAAGTGATAAGTGATGAAATTGTTAAGGATATTTAAAATGTGTGAAGTCGGACTGAAGACAGGGACATGGCGATCCCGTCGAAGCCCGTAATTTTTTTTTTTAGTTCTATGAATGAGTACTTCGTTTGAAAATGTAAACTATAATTTATGTTTTCAATTAGCTAAGACCTTCTCATTTCAAACTATATACTTAATATATTTTTCAAATCTATAAATTAACTAGGTCTATAATCTGGTGTAAATATATAATTAAAATTTTCAAATAACTAAATATTTTGTTTAAAATTTGAAGAGAAAGGTATATTCCAATTTTTTTTACAAAACGTTATAACTAATGAGATTATTTCAGTTAATTACAAAATATATGAAATATATCAGTTAATTATATGAGAAATACTTTAAATAGCCCTAAAAAATATTCTTGTAACAAAAATAGCACACAAGAAAGAAAATGACCAAAATGTTTCATTAAATAAGTAAATACACACTTATATTCTTAGGGTTAACTATTCTAGAATTAGGGTTTAGAGTTAAGGGGTGGGGTTTTGGAGTTAGGGTTTCAAATTTTCTTTTTTATACATGCAATATTTATTGACGACATAGAACCAACAAAAATAGTTTTGTTTTGTTTGGCTTACTGTTCATTTTATATATTAAATATAGTAATACCATTCATTTAATATATTAAATATAGTAGTAAATAGTTGTAAATCTTTTAAAATGATATAAAATATTTTATGGAAAAGTTATACAACCAAATTATTTCAGACAACAAATAAAGTAAAAAAGTTTAAAATGATATTAGAATTTCAATGATAAACTTGTAAAACCAATTTTAATTTAAAGTTAGACTTTACACACACACACACACACACACATATATATATATATATATATATATATATATATATTTCTATTTACAAGATGTTAAGAAAAAATTCTTAGAAAAGTTGTCAATTTTTATTCATAATTCAACTATTTTAAGGGAAATTGTCAAAAATATCACTTTCATAGTACCACTTTTTATGTTTACACTAACCATGTTTATCACCATTTTTAATGAAGGATAAAAGACATTTATAAACCTAGGATTAATTAATTCTAAACTTAGGGTTTAAAGTTGAGAAGTGGGGTTTAGGGTTTAGGATTTAGGGTATATAGTTGATGATTTAGGGTTTAGGGTTTAGAGTTTAGGATTTAGGGTTTGAGAATTTAGGGTTTAGGGTAAAAAATAATATTTTTTTGGAATTTGGGTTTAGGGTAAATTTAAAGTTTAGGGTAAATTTAGGGTTTAGGATTTAAGGTAAATATAAGGTTTAGGATAAATTTAGGGTTTAGGGTTAATTTAGGGTTTAGGAAAAATTTAGGATTTAGGGTTAATTTAGGGTTTAGGGTTAATTTAGGGTTTAGGGTAAAGTTAGGGTTTAGGGTAAATTTAGTGTTTAGGGTTTATGGTAAATTTAGGGTTTAGGGTTTAGAATTGATATTTTAGAGTTTAGAGTTGATGTTTTAGGGTTTAATTTTGAAAGTTTGAGGTTTAAATTTGAAAGTTTAGGGTTTAGAATTGTAGAATTGATGTTTTAGGGTTCTAGAGAGGGGAATAAATATTGAAGATAAAATAAGGGTATTTTAGTATTTTACACATTAATAAATATGGTATATTTGAAAATGTCCTTTGATTGGTGGTAAAGTTGATTAATGGTATCAAATAAAGTGTAAACTTGCAAAACCACCCCTATTTTAATC
The DNA here is from genome assembly GCA_012274485.2 of Sinapis alba. Lineage (NCBI taxonomy): Eukaryota > Viridiplantae > Streptophyta > Magnoliopsida > Brassicales > Brassicaceae > Sinapis > Sinapis alba. The sequence goes on from MU105598.1 coordinate 235,870, forward strand.
TCATTATTCTACATTACACAATATAAATGCGGTATTTCCTTGTTTTGTATTACAAATAATGTCTATATACAATTATTTACAAATAAAACTGCCTTTTCCATAAAACTGTATTATATATTTGGATGAATGTTTTTCATTTTAATTTTACATGTCCTTTTATATATTAGAGATTGTCCATTGAATTATCTCAACTCCATCGATTCAACCGATTCGTAAAATACAATCTTATTTGTTATCATGTTAATCTTATTTTAGAAAACTGTCAAGGTTTCTTTTAAACTAAAGTGTATAAATCTACACTACTAGTTTTTTTATTGATCAAAATATTAATATCAGCGTGACAGACTCTCAAGTCTGGTAAACAAGAGCGAAGGCCACTCAAAACCTAGCGTCAATGCTTTGGCCTATCTCCATGGTCCATCATTGTATGCATCAACTTCCAACAATCCACATGTCATATATGGAACCTCTTACAACTATCTCGTGGAGCCACCAAGCTTGGTTAGAGAACCATACTCTCGTGAATGCATAAACATCGCTCAGCCACCTCAACAGGGAAATTCTCTACAACTACAGCGTTTCCAGCCGCTATCTCAAATGGAGAAAGTGATGATGACTGAAGCAATGGTAATTTCCGTGACAGAGTTAATATCTATAATTTATGTTTCCAATTAGCTAAGACCTTCTCATTTCAAACTATATACTTAATATATTTTTCAAATCTATAAATTAACTAGGTCTATAATCTGGTGTAAATATATAATTAATATTTTCAAATAACTAAATATTGTGTTTAAAATTTAAAGAGAAAGGTATATTCCAATTTTTTTACAAAACATCATAACTAATGAGATTATTTCAGTTAATTACAAAATATATCAGTTAATTATTTATGAAATACTTTAGAATATCCCTAAAAAAAATTCTTGTAACAAAAATAGCACACAAGAAAGAAAATGACCAAAATGTTTCATTAAATAAGTAAATACACACTTATATTCTTAGGGTTATCTAATCTAGACTTACGGTTTAGAGTTAAGGGGTGGGGTTTTGGAGTTAGGGTTTCAAATTATCTTTTTTATACATGCAATATTTATTGACGACATAGAACCAACAAAAATAGTTTTGTTTTGTTTGTCTTACTGTTCATTTTATATATTAAATATAGTAATACCATTCATTTAATTTATTAAATATAGTAGTAAATAGTTGAAAATCTTTCAAAATGATAAAATATTTTATGGAAAAGTTATACAACCAAATTATTTCAGACAATAAATAAAGTAAAAACGTTTAAAATGATATTAGAGTTTCAATCTTAAACTTGTAAAACCAATTTTAATTTAAAGTTAGAATTTACACACACACACACACACACACACATATATATATATATATATATATAAAATATATTTCTATTTACAAGATGTTAACAAAATATTCTTAGAAAAGTTGTCAATTTTTATTCATAATTCAACTATTTTAATCTCATTATTCTACATTACACAATATAAATGCGTTATTTCCTTGTTTTGTATTACAAATGATGTCTATAAATCTACACTACTAATGTTTTTATTGATCAAAATATGAATGTCAGCGTGACAGACTCTCAAGTCTGGTAAACAATAGCGAAGGCCACTCAAAACCTAGCGCAATGCTTTGGCCTATCTCCATGGTCCATCATTATATGCATCAGATTCCAACAATCCACATGTCACATATGGAACCTCTTCCAACTATCTCGTGGAGCCACCAAGCTTGCTTAGAGAACCATACTCTCGTGAATGCATAAACATCGCTCAGCCACCTCAGCAGTGAAAGCCTCTACAACTACAGCGTTTCCAGCCGCTATCTCAAATGGAGAAAGTGATGATGACTGAAGCGATGGTAATTGTCGTGACAGAGTTAATAACTCTGATTCGAACTGAAGAACCAATGTGGATCAAGTCGTCAATCGATGGTAGACTTGTCATTGATCAAAAGTACTATGAAAAAGAGAAAACCTTTACCAAGCAAAGCCATTTCAAGAGTCCAAGTGCTCGTATTGAGTCTTCAAAGGAAGTCACAGTAATTCTAATGGATGCCAAAAGCTTGGTGGACATGTTTTTAAATACTGCATGTAATGTTATTTAAACTTAACCAAAAAATGATATTCTTATTTGTTCTATATTTAAATAGTAAGCATTGTGTTCAATGATTTCAAAAAAGTATTTATGTCCGATACTCCTTCTCACATGAAAAATTTTTGGAGCCCAACATTTAATTTTTTACTTTACTCAAATAGTTAACCAAATATATTTCACATCTATATTTATAGTAATTAATAATTAATAATATTTAACTAATTAATAATAATTTTATATATTTATTTGGTTTAATCTGTTTTATATCATATTTATTTTATGATATTTTAAATATTAAATTTACTTTATCATCGGAATTTTATTATATTTTGATAATTTTTGCTGTTTTTTTGTTTTGTCCATATCTTTATGCTTTTGGTTGGTTTTAAAACTTATAAAAAATTCTAAGGGAAAGCCCTTAAATAAAACAATGTTACGTTTGTTGCCGGTTTGGCTTGTTTGTTATGATATTGTTTTAAGACTATCTAAGTTGTTATTCTTTTGATACCAAATTGTAATGCCCGTCCCCCAAATCCTAATCTTGTCCCCTAACTTAAATAATAAAAAAATCCTGCATCAGAGAATAGTCATTGAGTGAGGGTGCAATCTGTAGAGTCTTAATATTATTAGTCAAGTTGTGTTCTTAAATGCTAGGTCTAAGAGTTTTTTGTGTTGGATTGTGATTCATGCTTGATGATTATTTGTGATGATAATGTTGATGATGACCTGATAGTTAATGATTGTTAAAGTGATAAGTGATGAAATTGTTAAGTATATTTAAAATGTGTGAAGTCGGACTGAGGACGGGGACATGGCGATCCCGTCGAAGCCCGTAAATTTTTTTAGTTCTATGAATGACTACTTCGTTTGAAAATGTAAACTATAATATATGTTTCCAATTAGCTAAGACCTTCTCATTTCAAACTATATACTTAGTATATTTTTCAAATCTATTAATTAACTTGGTCTATAATCTGGTGTAAATATTATAATTAATAGTTTCAAATAACTAAATATTGTGTTTAAAATTTGAAAAGAAAGGTATATATGTCAAATTGTTTTCAAAACATCATAACTAATGAGATTATGTCAGTTAATTACAAAATATTTGAAATATATCAGTTAATTATTTGAGAAATACTTTAGAATAGCCCTAAAAAAAATTTTGTAACAAAAATAGCACACAAGAAAGAAAATGACCAAAATGTTTCATTAAATAAGTAAATACACACTTATATTCTTAGGGTTAACTAATCTAAACTTAGGGTTTAGAGTTAAGGGGTGGGGTTTTGGAGTTAAGGTTTCAATTTTTCTTTTTTATACATGCAATATTTATTGACGACATAGAACCAACAAAAATAGTTTTGTTTTGTTTGGCTTACTGTTCATTTTATATATTAAATATAGTAATACTATTCATTTAATATATTACATATAGTAGTAAATAGTTGAAAATCTTTCAAAATGATAAAATATTTTATGGAAAAGTTATACAACCAAATTATTTCAGACAACAAATAAAGTAAAAACGTTTAAAATAATATTAAAATTTCAATGGTAAACTTGTAAAACCAATTTTAATTTAAAGTTAGACTTTACACACACACACACTCACACACACATATACATATATATATATATATATATATCTATTTACAAGATGTTAAAAAAAATTCTTAGAAGAATTGTCAATCTTTTATTCATAATTCAACTATTTTAATCTCATTACAATATAAATGCGTCATTTCCTTGTTTTGTATTACAAATGATGTCTATATACAACTATTTACAAATAAAACTGCCATTTCCATAAAACTGTATTATATATTTGGATGAAAGTTTTTCATTTTAATTTTACATTTCCTTTTATATATTAGAGATTGTCCATTTAATTATCTCAACTCAATCGATTCAACCGATTCGTAAAATATAATCTTATTTGTTATCATGTTAATCTTATTTTAGAAAACTGACATGCTTTCTTTTAAACTAAAGTGTATAAAATCTACACTTCTAATGTTTTTATTGATCAAAATATGCATATCAGCGTGACAGACTCTTAAGTCTTGTAAACAAGAGCGAAGGCGACTCAAAACCTAGCGTCATTGCTTTGGCCTATCTCCATGGTCCAGCATTGTATGCATCAGCTTCCAACAATCCACATGTCACAAATGGAACCTCTTCCAACTATCTCGTGGAGCCACCAAACTTGGTTAGAGAACCATACTCTCGTCAATGCATAAACATCGCTCAGCCACTTTAGCAGGGAAATCCTCTACAACTACAGCTTTCCAGCCGCTATCTCAAATGGAGAAAGTGATGATGACTGAAGCAATGGTAATTGCCGTGACAGAGTTAATAACTCTGATTCGAACTGAAGAACCAATGTGGATCAAGTCGTCAATCGATGGTAGACTTGTCATTGATCAAAAGTACTATGAAAAAGAGAAAACATTTACCAAGCACAGCCATTTCAATAGTCCAAGTGCTCATATTGAGTTTTCAAAGGAAGTCACAGTAATTCCAATGGATGCCAAAAGCTTGGTACTTGATGCAACCATGGTTGAACCAGCTGACTATTCAACACAGGATAAATTGATTGCTGAATGGAAAGCTTGAAAATGAACCTAAGGCTGGAATGGAGCAAGCTGAGCTTATTTCTCACTCAAGTTACAATGAAGATGTGATCAGGTTCGAGTTTGGACTTTTTTCAGCTCAAGACAAGATCATAAACAAAGAAATTGAAGGAAGCAATGACTTGCTTGGTTTAGTATGAGCCAGAACCAAACCAGGTCGAAATTCAAGTCAAGGAATCAGCCAAAATAAATAATTATTCAGTTTTCAAGACAATTTTAGATTTAATTAAGTTTTTCTAATTTTTCTACAATTTTAGGATTTTTCAGTTTCTTCTTCTCTACTTAAACTCTCTTTTGTTTTAGAAACTATTATTCTCTTTTTATCAAAAAAACTCTCTCTAAATCTGTGAATCCCTTGTTCATCTTTGAACATTGAATTTGCTAAGAGTTCATTCTCTGACTGCAAAATCCTGTCTTTGATCATACCTAGAGTTCATTCTCTTGATCTTAGACAATTCTATACAAGATCTGATCAATCCATAGATCATTTCTGAAGATCATCCAATCCATCCATCCATCATCATCAAAATCAACCCATTTCTCCCTCAAACCATCAGATCTTCCTTCAAAAGAATCAGGGACAAAAGGATCCCATCATAAGGGATTCATCAAGTGGTATCAGAGCAGATTTGAAGGCTCTTGATCTGGGTTTGAATCCAAAACTCTCAAAAATCTGGGTTTGCATCTGAAAATCTTTATTTCTTCTTCTTTGTTTGGGGAATCTGATTTCTTTCTCTATAATTCTCTTAAAGTTCTTATATTTCTATCTGTATAATCTACAAGAGGGCCAACCAGATTAAAAAAGAAAAAAAAGAAAGAAAAAAAGAATCTTGAAAAGTTGAAGAGAAATCCAACTTGGCTGAAGAGAAATCCAGCCCTGGTGGTAATGCCTCTTGCAAACAAAAATCTTGCAATCTTTCTATCTCTTTCTTCTGTTTTGGGGTTGGGGAATTGATCTCTAAAAGCTTGATCTTTGTTTGTTGTTGAGCTACTGGATTCACAGAGAAATATCACAGAAAAATCAGAGAGAAACACTTGAGAGAAGTGAGGCTTCGGCTATATGTTATTGTTCTATCTTTCTTGTTGATTTTATTAACAGGTGGACATGTCTGGAATAAGCAATGGCAGAAGGAGACATCCTGTAAAGGAGTTAGATTCCAACATGTTTGACTCTGCTACAAAATCAGCCTTGGAAAGAAGAGAAAAGTCTATGAGAAAAAGAGATTCATATGCTATTGATGAATCTGGTTATGAGCAGGAAAGGATACTATCTAAGAGGACACTGGAAAGGATTAGAAGGAGTAGCACATATCATAATCATTTCAGTTCTTCCACAAAGAGTTTGCTGGAAAAAAAACAGAATTTGTTAAGAAAAGAAAGATTGGTTTTTAATCATTCTGATTTTGTGCAGGAAAAGGCACGACCAGGGAGGCAAGAGGAACCAATTAGGAGGAGCAGAGAACATCCTAGATATGCCAGAGAAGAGAAAGGTGCTTGCTTTGGTCGTGATCCCATAAAGAAGTCTCAGAAACAACAAGCAGAAATTGATTATTTGCACAGCCATTTGTTTCAAGATAATTTCAAAAGGATTGCACAACAAGTAATCAAGGAGTTTGCAAAAGACCAGAGTGTGAGACCATCCACACAACCTTCCTCAAAGGTTACTGACCCAATGAGTTGCAGCAAGCAGGAGCAGATCATCCAAGAGCTGAAAACAGAGCCATCTAAGGTAATAGAAGAAACTGAGACAGAAAATGAGTTCTCTCTTTTCTCTTCTCAATCTGAAAATTTTATCAGTAGTGCTTGTGATGAACTAACCTGTATTGAACCGGTGCAACCGAGTAGACTTGATTCAGTATCTCAGGTCTTAGAAGAAAACCTATCAGAAGAAGCAAAAAAGAGTTCACCACCAGAAGAAGAGTTGGAGCTGCCCAACATTGAAGCAAAAACAGATGCTAAGTCATTCTCTTTAAATTCTCAAGAGCACTGTAAGGGATTTTATCTGATTAATTCTCTGCCTAAAATGTTTGTTAAGGTTAGCTCCAGTGATGTCAAACATTTTGGTCTAGAAAAAGTAAAAGAATTTTGTGTTTCAAACTCTGTTTTTGATAACATGATTAATTCTCTTAAAGTGTTTGAACCTGATAAACACTCTGATCAAAAACATTTTCAGTGTGTTAATGACATCAATTTTGATCATATTTTGAGTCTTGAGCAATTTATTGAACATAACATAAGCTTTGATCATCTTAAAAAATCATTAGAACTAGTTCTGCAACAGCCTGTTTTCTTTTCTAGAAAATTGTTTGATTCATTTTTTTCAAAGAAAATGGCTTTGTTCTGAATTGTTCTAAGCATAAACTAGTCACTGGTGATTTGTTTGAATCTGCTTATGCCATGAGCGAACCTAGAAAGTTGCAGGAACTGAAAGCACTTAGGGCTGAAACCGAGTTTGTTCTTGATTCTGATTTGAAACTTGCTCATGTTTTTTCTGAAACTGGTAAATCTTGGTTTGTTTTGAGATCATGCTTGCAGAATGATGTTGTTTTGAGATTTGCGGATATATTAGTGTACAACACTTTCTTTGATAAGCATGCTGATTCTTGGTTAAGTAATTCTCAGTGTGAACTTGATCTTTTGTGTTCTGAGTCTGAGAAACTTATGTATGTTCTGAAGTGGTTCTTTAGGAACTATGCTATCACGTGTCTTGTAACCATTCTGGTTTACAACACTTACTTTGATATACATTTTGAAAGTCTAAAACAAGTGAAAAATGTTCTTAGAAAGAAACTCTTTGTTATTGATCAGATAAAGAACATGTCTTGCACATATAATACTGGATATGCAGGCTTTGTTTTGAGTTTCCAGGAACAGCCGGATCTGTCCCAAAAGAGTGCGAAGGACAAGAGCAGGGACCATGATTATGAGCCAGAGATTTGGAGATGGAAATACTTGAGGAAAATGGATTTAAAACTCCAAGGAAATTTCTGTCCAAAACCTTACTTTGATGTTGCTTTCATACTTATTTTGTTGATCATTTGTCTCGCTTTTTACTTGTTTCCTTTTGATGTAGGAGATACAGATTTGAGGACAAATCTTTTCAAAGGAGGAGGGGATGATGCAACCATGGTTGAACCAGCTGACTATTCAACAAAGGATAAACCGGGATGGCTGAATGGAAAGCTTGAAAATGAACCTAAGGCTGGAATGGAGCATGCTGAGCTTATTTCTCACTCAAGTTACAATGAAGATGTGATCAGATTCGAGTTTGGACTTTTCTCAGCTCAAGACAAGATCAGAAACAAAGAAATTGAAGGAAGCAATGACTTGCTTGGTTTAGTATGAGCCAGAACCAAACCAGGTCGAAATTCAAGTCAAGGAATCAGTCAAAATAAATAATAATTCAGTTTTCAAGACAATTTTAGATTTAATTAAGTTTTTCTAATTTTTCTACGATTTTAGGATTTTTTAGTTTCTTCTTCTCTACTTAAACTCTCTTTTGTTTCAGAAACTATTATTCACTCTTTTTATCAAAAAAAACTCTCTCTAAATCTGTGAATCCCTTGTTCATCTTTGAACATTGAATTTGCTAAGAGTTCATTCTCTGACTGCAAAATCCTGTCTTTGATCATACCTAGAGTTCATTCTCTTGATCTTAGACAATTCTATACAAGATATGATCAATCTATAGATCATTTCTGAAGATCATCTAATCCATCCATCCACCATCATCAAAATCAATCCATTTCTCCCTCAAACCATCAGATCTTCCTTCAAAAGAATCAGGGACAAAAGGATCCCATCACAAGGGATTCATCAGTACTGGACATGTTTTTAAATATGGTATGTAATGTTATTTAAAATTAATGATGTTCTATATTTAAATAGTAAGAGCTGTGTTCAATGTTTTCAAAAAAGGTTTTATGTCCCATACTCCTTCTGACATGAAAATTTTTGGGAGCCCAACAGTTAATTTTTTACTTTACTCAAATTGTTACCCAAATATATTTCACATCTATATTTACAGTAAGTAACTAATTAATAATAATTAACTAATTAATAATTTTATATATTTATTTGGTTTAATATGTTTTATATCATAATTATATTATGATATTTTAAATATTAAATTTATTTTATCATCGGAATTTTATTTATATTTTGATAATTTTTGCTGTTTTTTTGTTTTGTCCATATCTTTATCAAATATATTTTTGGTTAAAATTTTATTCTTTATATTTATTATATTAATTTATCACTTATAACTTTACATTTACATTGTATATATTTAAATCAACATATATAAATAATGAAGATGTTCACAATCACATATTAATTTTTATATTACACTTTTACTATTGTAGTTTTGTCTTTTTACTAAAATTAATCTATATAAAAAGTTTAGATATATTTTTTTTGGTATATTAATTATAATTCATAAAAAGTTTATAATAAATTTTTAAGATGTTTATCTTGAACTTCTAAAATGAGGCTCAGCACTGTAAATAGTATATGCCATGATTATAAGAAAATCAAGCAAACTTGTTTTTGTAAATTTTTTCAGATTTATAATATAAATTGTTATAGGAGAAATGGGCGAATCTTTTCTCAACAATTGTGAGTGAAGCTAAAACGATTCACATGCCGGAATCCATGGATCCACAAAGAAACTTCTCGAAATTGGTATGAATCTTATAATATTTTCTAATTTTATGTTTAACTCTTAATAATATACATACAAGTACTTGGTGAACACATAAAAATGGCTGATACATCAAATAGATGTATGAGCAACTGCACATACTGTCGCCATTGCTGCCACCGAGAGAGTTTATGATCCTAAGATGTTGCCAACAATTGGAGGAAGATGTCTGGGTGATTGCTGATGTTTCGTACCATCAAGTAGCCTTTGAGTTTGAATTTGAGACTCCGGCTTGCTCCAAACGTCCTTCTGGTTGTCTTATCCAAGCCTTGCCCAATGGTTACCCCAAGGTCTCCTCTCTTCTCATATGTTTATCTAAATAGAATTATATATATATATATATATGTTTTTACTTATTTTAAATAGTTTCATATATTTTGTTACGATAGCATCTAGCCATGTTTGTTTACATCAAAAACTATTAAATTCCGGTTTACGTGTCAAATCACTTCAAAATTTGATTAATAACGTCTAGTGAGGTTAGAAGGAAAATATATTTATTTATTTACAAAAATTAGAATATGATTGATTCATTTACTATAATCCAAAGTGCTTTTTCAGTTGCATGCTTAATCAAAAATTAGAATGTGATTTGATTATTATTTTACAAACATACCACACTATTTTGCTGGAAAACAAAGTTAGTTAAAATATGTAAAACATGGCAATTTTATTTTGACATGCCATATGTAAACTAAAATTATGAGAAAAAAACGAGCAGGTGACGTGGATGGAGCACGTGGAAGTAAATGAAAAAGTGCGGGCACATCGGATTTACAGAGACCTCTTATGCGGTGGCTTTGGCTACGGAGCTCGCCGTTGGACCACTACTCTTGAGAGAATGTGTGAGAGTCTGTCTCTCTACTCCGTCTATGTCTTCCCGGCCACCGACTGCCCTGGAGGTACTTATATTATCTATCAGAATCCCATACTATATAATATCAATCTGGCAAAATTAATATTTGTGATGTGTGATAGCCAAATGATTTTTATTCATAATATTTTGAGCTTTGAAAAGAAAACTTTAATATGCAAACAACGATGCTGACAAGTACTAGTTTTATTAGGTAAAAAATCTTATATATATATATATATATAGTCCTATATATATTAGTGTTCTAAAGTTTGGTATAGACAACATCCAAAAGTTTTTTTTTTAATTTTTCTGTAACGATATTTTAAAAATTGGTGTAAGCAAGGTCTTAGCACCTGCTTAAACATTAATCTCTTAGAGAGTAGCTAATTAATACTTTAAAATACTTTATCTTCTTCTTTTTATATAGTTGTGAAAACCATAGACGGAAGAAAGAGTGTCATGGATTTAGGAGAAAGAATGTTGAAGAATTTTGCATCTATACTAAAACTTCCTGAAAAATCAGTTTTTTTCGCAACGGACAGCAACCAACAGTAGCGGAGTTAGGATTTTGATGCGGGTAAACCAAGAAGTAGGTCAACCGGATGGTCTCATTGTCTGTGCTTGTTTATCTTTATCTCTCCCTCTCGCTCCTCTCCAGGTCTACAATTTCCTCAAAAATCTTGAGGTTCGCCACCAGGTATGAATCTATTGATTGCACAAGACCATATCTAATCAGCTTTTTTTTATTTGAACAAATGTTATTATTTTCACATTGTTGTCAATGAACAAGATATCTATTTTTCGTATGTGAAAAATAGTGGGACGTTCTGTGCCAGGCGAGTCCGGTAATTGAGGTTGCTCGCTTTGTCACTGGAATAGACAATAAGAATTGTGTGAATATCCTCCAGGTATATTACTCATACTTTCTTATTATTTTTCTTAGAGGATTTACCTAATATAACATTAACATTGACAATCAAAACCAGGAAATAGCAACAATCACAAACAAACTAGAAAATAGAGAGATTCATTGTTAAATAATAATCGAAGATCTTTGAAAAATACATATAAACATGAAGAACTCTTTTTATTATTCTTGTGTCTTAACCTAACCTTAAAATTTTTGTTTGAGAAATCGAAACATTCGAGAGTATTTATATCTCAATACCACCTCGACTTCAAAAATGCTAATTAAAAATCTAACAAAAACATTAATGATTTAAAAAAGGTAAATCCGTAGTATTTTAATTTAATTAAATTTATTTGCGTTATTTAATATAATAAGTAATGATATTTTATAAATTCTGTTGAAAGTTTAAGACAATATTATAAATGAGAAGGGTATTATCAATGTAAGTTAACATACTTTTGTTACAATATCCAATTTTTGTCATATTATTTTTAAAAAGGTAATTAAATATTTAAAACTAGTAATTGATTTTGTTATCGACATAGAATTAGTAATTGTTTAAAAAGAGTACAAACTAATAGTTCTAGAATTATCTTTTCAATAGGACAAAATATTTAAATGTCATGAAATAATAAAAATGTGTTGAAGAAATGGTTGGAACCAAATATCATGTGACAATTGTAAGAAGAAACCATAAAAATGGAGACACACTTGTATACAATATTTGTTCTGATAAATTATAACTGGAACATAAAGTTTTATATAAATATATATATTTAATACTTGGTAATATATATTTCAATTATAAATAATAAAATTGATTATTATCACCCCTTCATTCCGAAATGGAAGCGCTCATTTGGGCTATAGAGAGTATGAGGAACTTGAGAAAGTTCCATTTGACTTTTGTAACAGATTGTTCTCAATTTGCAATGATGGTTTCTGATCCAGCGGAATGGTCTGTCTTTGCAACATACCTAGAAGACATAATATCCAGAAGGAGAGTTTCAGTCATCTGGAGATCATATATGTTCCTCGGACGCTGAATGCAAGCATATAGTCTTGCACGCAATGCTAGAAATCAATCATCATCCGTAGTTCATATAGACACAAAGTTACATGTTTGGTTTGTAGAGTCTTAGTCGAGTATGTTTAAGTTAATATTTTAATTTTTTGATTATTTATATAATTTGATTATTTATTAGGTATTGAGAAGAGTTGATTGTTGATGAATGTATATATACATCGACCTTTATAATATTTAACACTGAATATATAAAATGATAATTCTATTTATAATATATATATATATATATATAATATTAAATAAATAAATAATATTTTAGAAAACAACATTGACAATGATGTCAAAAATGTAGTAATGCTACTTTGAGTGAAAATATTGTTGGTCAAGAGATTAATTTCCGTTAAAAAAAATCATATAAGTTTAATTCTAATTTGGTTGGTATAACAATCATTTACACAAATTAAAGAACATTGTTACTAATACGGTAGTTGACAAATAATTTTAGTTGAAAATATGATATATGTATTTTTTATGTCTTTTTATTTAAAATATTTTTATTGTTATTTTTTGGTTATTTTCTCAGTTTACTTATACTATACATTTTAAAAATTTATGGAAAGTCAAAGGATGTATATTTTCCTCTTTTCTGAAATATAATTTCTTTGAAAAATAATAAGATGCTTTATATAAAAATATAAACCATAAAAAGTGGCAGATATTTTCTAATAAAGTGAGTTTATGATAATAATTTAAAACATACATAGAATCTTCAATGTATGTGCCTTTACCAATTGGGTATAACTTTTAAGTTATGGTGTATTTTTCACGTAACAATTGAATACGTTCTAAGTATTTTTAATCTCAATTTTATCTATTTAATCAAATTTTATTTTATTTTAAATGAAAAGAAGAATTTTTTATTTAATGATTTTTTTTCTGTTGAAGAGATGCATCCCTTAAGAATACTAAAAATATTGTAAAAATGTATCTTTTGAAAAAGTTAATATTTTTAAGTTTAAATAATATTTCAGATAAAAATAATCTGTTTATATAAGTGTATTTTTTTATTTTTTGCTTAAATAAATTGAAATATGTTTTAGATTCATTGATAAAGACATATTTTAAAATATTAAATAGTAATATATTAGAAAAACGTAAAATTGAAAGATTATGCAGTTATGTTTGAAAAATTAAAAACCTTTATTCACACTTCTTGGAAACAATAAAAATAAAATTAATTATGAAATATTTGATTCAAAACTACTTGAAAATAAATAATTTGAATATCTTAAAGACTCAAAATTTAATTGAATAAATTTTCATGACAAAAACTTTACAGAAGGTTAAATAATTATACTTTGTCAAATACAACAATTAGAACTGCAAAATAGTTTGCAAATTTAGTTTAACTTTGTTGCTGATGTATTAGATTTATGAAAAATAAGAATAATTTTTAAAGTTATGTTTCAATCGTTAAAGCAATTTAATATTTATTATATTTACATAATTTAATAAAATAAATAAATTTCTATGTACCGGTATTCATATTATAATTAAATATATCAATATATTAACAAATGATTTTACTATTCAACTAAATAAAACATAAAAAACATAAATAAAAAATCAATTAAGGACGTTTTCCAAAAATAACCCATAATTTCAGGCCAACACAAACTAGCGCTATTTTTTTATCAATTTTATTTAGCCATAATCTTCCCATACATTTCCAAGGTTTTTCAAATATTTACAAAATTAATAATTTAATTTAATTTTTTTATCTTCAAAATAACAAAAAAAAATATCCTAAATATTTCTCTTTATTTACAACAATGTCATTACCATCAGTTGTTCCAACCACCATGAACAACAATTTTTAAGCTCTTAAAGCTTAAGAATTCAATTTCTATATATTTTTTTCTCATTCTATAACAACAAATCTTCATTTCCTCTTATTTTCTCTCCACTTTCGTCTAAAAGCTCTCATAACTTTTATTGTCATAAATACAAGTTTCATATTTTCGTGATTCGTTAGTAAAAGTCGTCAAAGCTGCTTCTTTTACTTATTTAGAGTCTGGATGGTGAAAAATATTGGAAACAAGCTTCACATCGAAAAAGATAACTATTTATATGATTTTCGTCACTTTTTAGATATGTGTCACTTCTCAATGCACATGTTAGTTTTAACAATTGACAAAACTTATATCTTTTGCAACGCAGACTTTCCTAAAATTCTTGTCTTTATCTTTGAAAACAAAAACAAAAAAATTGGTAGACTTACGAAGAAGTTTATGTAAAAGATGTTAGTTTTACATTTGACAGTACTTTTGACTTTTCTTAGTAGGCGTCATCGGAAATTTGCATCAAGTAGATTGCTCCAGAAGTCTGTAAGAGGCCAGTCTTGTATTTGATCAAAACTTTGATTTTTAGTAAACTTTGTATGAAGTCTACTCCACAAAAATAAGTTACTTTTGTGTTTGACTAAACTGTTTAAAATTGGCCAAATTTTAATTAATGTAGACTTTATATGCAATCTACTAATCTTAAAAAAACTTAGACTGCATATAAAGTCTATTATTTAACTATGGTCAAACACAAAACTAAATCGTCGGATTTAAAAGTAGATTTCAGATGAAATCCATTTTTTCATAGACTTTCATTAAAATTTACTTGTAGAAAGTGAAACTTGGTTAATTGCAAAAGTAAAAATTTTAAAAGAAAATTAAAAATAAAGCTTAGTATTGAAAGTTAAATATTGAGTGAATTCGGGATAGCAATGGTGTCTTCACAACTGTGGAATGGGAAACTTTTAAGGACGCGTTTCAATTGAAAAAGCTGAATATACAACTCTTTTATGGGGTTTGTAGGATACTTGGTCCTTATGTTTCAAGCGAGTGAAGTTTGAGATAATAAAGCTGTCAAAGCAACTATCTCAAGTTGCAAAACTACACCAACGAAATATGAGAATATCAAAAAAAAAAATTATCTCAATAAATTTCAAGGCTCGAGAACTCGCTAGGCGCTAGTCGGGCGTTCGGATTGGGCCTAGTGCCTAAACAACAAATCGGAGATTAATCGGGAATTAATCAACGCCTAGTTTTTGTATTTTGTCGCACTATTAAACTTGATGGACAAAGTCCCACATCGGTTGGAGAAGAAAAAAGATGCAAAATTCCACTCTATATATAGATCTACACCAAAGTTCAATATTCTAAAACAATATGAAGAATATTTGGGCTTCCTTCTAAGCCCAACAAATATCTACAGTTGAACTATAAATTTTATTCGGGCCGATTAATCGGATAGTGGGCCAACTAATTGGGTAGTGGGCCGATTAATCAGCTTAATGGGCCGATTAACTCGCTTCTGATTTTCTCTACCGTTTATAGGAAAATCGCGGTGTTTGTCTCCCGTCCACCGCCTAGACGCCCGATTATGGGGTTAGGTGCCCGCGTTTTCGAACACTGATAAATTTACACAGAAGGAAAAATTATACAATCAATCTATCTATCTATCTATTTATATAAACTAGAGTTTCAACACATTTGGAGCTGCCATATCATCAATTCGATGACTGTGAATACGACACCTGTCCACCTTATAAAACGCTCCGTTTCATTTATTTATTTTGTTGAAATCAGATGGGCCTGACTTCTTATTATATGAGCGTTTAGCTTTATTAAGCCCACACCGCTATAAAGCGTAATATGATGTGTTTGAAACGCGGCGTTTCTTATTTTTCGTTTCATCTATCTCCCTTCTCCGCCCTAAGCGATTATAGGGTTTCCATTGATTCCTTCGTCTTCTTCCTCTTGATCCAGCAATCAATCGGCATCATAGCGAATCTAGAGTTTCGAGCGGTTTATTCATCTTCTTCCTACTGATCCAGAAACCGATTGGTTACGAATTCATTACTATTACCTCCGGCCTTTACCGTCTGCTCATCTACCCTTGCTCTCAAAATCTCCCATTCGAAACGGTTTCTCTGTTATTTAACACCATCCTTTAATCATGGATCCCCACTACGTCTTCATTAATTTGCCTCAAACAGCTCTGTTATTCCCAATTTCTAATACTATAAATAGGGATGCAGAGCACACCCTAATCACATCGTTATTTACCATATCCTGCTTTGAAAGTTGAAGCATGGCCGTTGTAGGGAGGCAATTTTACCCGGTTAGTTTTGTTTTATGTTCTGATTTTTGTTTAATATCTCCAGTGCTCTTTTTTAAACGTTTGTGGTTTCTGGGATCTTAAATCTCTTAATCATAGTGTTATAGCAATTCGGGCGACCAAGTATAGAACTTTTTAAACATCTCATAATCTTCAATCATGAGATCATCTTTTGAAACGTTTGTTCATGATGTTTTTTTCCACAATTTTTCAGGCCACTCTCATGCCGGCTACCGTGAATGTTCACCGGCTACCGTGAATGTTCACCGGCTCCCCGCTTTCAGGCAATGTCTCAAGACTGGTTCACTGTTCACACTAGGCAGATTTGAGGTGGCTCGGTTCCATCAGAACTACAGGCTCTCTGGCTCTCCTTTGATGATTCTGTTCAGTGATTCAACCAAATTTGATGCGTTAACCGGACTGTTTCTCCAATTCCGGAAGAGCATTTCAGGTTCTGCAACCATGACTCTTTGCATGCCCTTGCCAACACCATCACACAACTTCCAGGTACATCTTCTCATTATTTGTTCATCTCATGCCTTATCACTGTAACCGGTAAATTATAAAGCTTATCCTCATCTCGCAAACGTTCTTGGTAAACTAATTTCTGCGAGAAGTACACTGAGTGACAGTCCCCAAGGAAAAGAACGTGTCATGGCAACTATCAGACTCGATAAGTTAGTCTCTTCTCCATATGAAGCCATTCAAAACGTTTGCGAGATGAGGAACTTTAGTCTTTCAATGAACTTTGAGTTTGTTTGAGTCACAAGCTGTGTCATTTCACAACAAACGGGAAGGCTGTCGGGTGATCCCCGAGTTGTTGTCGCAACTAGCATAAAACCGAAGATTGTAGGAGGTATTTTTCTTGGTAAATTTGAATCGATAATGTCTGCGTCTTACTTTATAATATATTCTTCTTTCCTTGGTTAAATGTGACTAACTAATAGCTTTCTGAACACCCATTAAATCTTATTCTAACTTTTCTGAACCATATTGCGGTCTCTTGAGGAGAAAAATGTGTGGTGAATTCTGAAACAGTCAATGTTTGGTTAATATGTTATTCAGTGGATGATAATGTGTAGTATATTTAGTTGGGAAGGTGATATTCAAATCCTCTAACTTGCTGTTAAATGATGTTTTTCAGAAAATATCGGACCTTTAAACTGCAAGAGAAGGACGTCAAGAAGACAATACTTACGTCACAACTGCAGTAAGAATTTAATACTTCTTTACCTTGGGTTAATTGTGCCATTAGATTTAATGTTATGAATTCAGTTAGGTTGTTATGGTGTACATAGTTTTAGATGTTGAAGCTTTCCGGAAAAAAAGGTGAATCATTTTGTTCTCTTCATACAAATTTGGAACACATGGCTATGCAGCTCTTAAATACGTGTAAACAGTCCATCTTCTGTTAAAGAGGGATCTCCTACAGCTTCGGTGTTGTGCTCAACCAGATCATAACCGACGCCCGCCCGAACCAATGAGAGATACAAACCGGACGCTGAAGTAAGACTATAAGATTATGTAAAAGAGTTTCGTTCTAATAGTCAACGCTTCAGCATGATCGATTGATTGCTCCCCAATAACTACTCAGCTGCAAGAGCATGGAGTTTTGGCTAGAGTTGCTGATCTTTGTTTAGCTGCAAGAGCATGGAGTTTTGGCTAGAGTTGCTGATCTTTGTTTTAAAAAGAATGATAAAGATCGGTGGCCCAAGATGAAGGTTGAAGTGGAAATCTTGATGAAGAGTATCAAAGAATTAGAGAGTGAGATTGTTAGATGGCCATGAGTAAGGAAAGTAGTGAGGTAAGAAGCAAGAGTCGAGCCATATGACATGTGAAGGGGAGGAGTTAGTGTGTTTTTATTTTTTTATTTTTTGTCAACTTCATTTTTATAAAGCCCAGCTAGGCAAATAAAGAGTACAAAGAGAGCCCAAGTTATATTACACGTGAAAGCTAAATGAAGAAGAACAGAAACACGTGGCAACAGGAAAAAAACAGAAAAATTAAAGCCTCTATGCTGCAACGAGAGTGATTCTCTTTCTTCGAACCACCGTAGCATCTTCCATATCTTCCACCGTGCTGCCGCCTTTCTCCATAGATTTGCACCCTTTAAACTCCAATCTTTCGCTAAAACCGTAGCTCATAATCGGAATCTCTTCATCTCAAGATGATAAAACTGAGGTTAATTAATTGACTCAATGTGAGATTTTTTGTTGAACCACCGTATAGGTGCCAACTCTACTTAATCTCCATGAAGCAACCAATTAAATCTAAAATCACTTCTTCCTTTCTATCAAGGATACTTTTCTTCAAAACCGATCTAGCGGTTCCTTACAAAGGAGAGAAAATATTGACTCCTATAAGAAAGAATACATGCATATCCGAGAAGAAGGGAAGAACCGATGCAAAGCTAGACGGAATCTGACAGGCTGATGCGAGAGAGGAGCAGTAAGACACGTGCTCTGAATAAGTCAGAGCCTTTATTTATTCAATCTAAAATCAGAAACAAGATGAAACCTTGAAGAACATATCTGATTCTAAATTGAAAAACACTACAAAATTCGCCAAGCGAAGTACTTAGTCTGCAACCGGAAACAAAAACTCGATCTATTGATCGAAGAAAACAGATTTACATCAAAAAAGAGCCATAAATCTTTTCCCTTTCTGAAAGATATGGAAGAGTTAAGAAGGGAAAAAGAGAGAATTCTCTCTCTCTAGAAGAAGAGAGAGAGAGCTGTTGTGTGATTTTAATCTAGTTAGGGGAGGAGTTAGTGTTAGAGTACAATTTTTTGCGGTTTGGAACTTTTTGCGGTTTGGAACTTTTTGCGTGTTTCATACTATATATAAATCAATTAAAATAAATTTTGTGGTTCATGCGATTAATTGGTCAGACAAAAATAATCAGTGACACCATCACTACTTAATCTAATATCAAATCACAAAGCTTGATTTGCCAAAATTATAGAATAATGGACAAGCTTCGTATAAATTCTATTACTTGAACATGTTATTTCGTCTTGCATATTTTTTTTCTTTTCTTTTGTAACTGGTGTTGCATATGTATTTTTCCGTTATCCTAAAGAAACACGAACAATAAAACTCAGATATGCCATGAACTTTATAATTCATAAAGGCAATACATTTTCTCAACTCTCACACACTCAAAACTGTGAAGTCAAAATATAGAAACGAGAAAAATAACTATAAAGTTGATGAAAAAGAATTTAAACTAAAATAAAATGATATTTACATATTGTAAAAATATACAAACCTGAGCTATTAGAATAATTAAAGTAAATAAATTATAAATTATTATTTATATCACTTCAGGGTAACTAAAAGAACAAATTCCAATTGATTAATTCAGCTATTGCATTTTAAAATAATTTATTTTAATAGTGCACAACTTTCAAAATCTTAGACCATCAAATAATTTATGTTTATTTTTTTGTATAAATTGTCCAAAATTATTTACTATTTGTTCATCCAATATTTACTGTGTTAGAAAATTTAAAATCTGAATATTTTACTATCAAATACATATTAAAAATAAAATAATGTTTATTTTTCTAAATAGAAAAGATTAATATTAGGGTTCCATAAGGTTTAACCAACTCAAGATACTTTTTTTGCAGTAAGTAAATATATTTTCACATCGTTTAAATAAATAATTATAAAATAAAAGAAAAAGAAAAAGAAAAGTATCAATAATTTCAATGACACACAAAATAAAAAAAAATAATTTATATTTTGCGTTTTTATCCTAATGTTTACAGTTCCAAAGTTAATCGTCTACTTGCTATCATAATAAAAATAGTAAGATATTTAAAATAATTATATTTTTTATGATTTTTAAGAAGTGTGAGATACTTATGATATTTAAGAAAAAATAAAAATAGTAAAAATTAATGAAATGAGAGTACATTTATGTTGTAAATACTCTTTTAGATGTTATATTTTATATTTACTTACTTATCCTCCCGTAAGGCGAGTTTACTCCAGCTGTTTGTGGCTTTCAGCAGTAGTAGAAGCCAGACTTTTGATTAAGAAAATAGGTGAAATATCAGTTGTTTGTGTGATTTTTTTTATTTGATATATTTTTAGAATTGATATCTTTTTCTTTCTATCGATGTACTCTTGAGAATTGAATTGTCATATTAGCATTTGTTATGATCAATATATGACCGGATGAGAATATCTTAAAAATATGTATGTTAATATCTAAAGCTTTAAATGGACCATTGGTTTAATGGTTACATTGAAAAAATAAAATAGTAATATCAAAAGTTTTTTACTTTTTTAAAAAGATATCATTCCACCCAAATTTTAGCAAAAAAAAGAAAGATATCACTTCACAAGGTTAAGATAACAAGAATTTACATTGTAACTTATTTGAATTTCAAAGCTACGATTACATTCCATCCCTACACCACTAAAATCAGATGTGACATATGTATATGTTACAAACAGATTAAAAACTTTGTTTTTAATAATTTAAACAACATATTTTAAGGTTTGAGAATCTGAAAAAAAATGAAATCCCATTTAATAGTTCATTTCTCGCAATGGAGGTTGAACTCAAAATCACACAGTTAAAAAAGTCAAAGCTTAAATCCAACAATCACAAACTAACATAAAAAATAAAGCTATAAAGATAGATGTTGAACACACCATGGAGACATTCAAACAATAATAGCAATAGTCACACGCAAATTTATTTTCCCTCTAATCATCTAAATTACCTAACAATATATATATATATATATATATAGTTTTTTCAAACAAACAAAAAAATCTCCATCCATGATCAGAATATATAATAATTTTTTGTTAGTTAATATATAATACGTTAATTATATATAATAAAGTGTGGGAATTATATTTTGCTATTTACCAGGTACCATTTATTTTAAATTTTCTAATCATGAGTTACTTAGATTACATGATTTATTTTATTTTCAAACATAAGTAATATATTTAAACTCAAACAAACATGTATAATTTTAAACAGTAATGATCATTATTAAATTTTTATGTAGTCTACATGATTTAAATATATTTTCAGTTAGAATGGATCAAACTTTGCACTACTTATTACAGAGTACTTCACTAAACTCATTGATCAAATTTTAAAAACTAATTATAATTATTACGATGTTCAAACTAAAACAAACATTAAAAGAAAGCAAAATAACAATTTCCTATAAAAATTAATAATTAATAAGTTTACAATTTTTCATATAAATGGATAAGTTGTAAATACATTGAGACTACAAATATATATTTGATTTGTGTTTTTTGTAAAAAAAATAAATAAATAAAAAATTATAATTTCAGAACCTTAAAATAAAAACGAAATATTTATTTTACTTGACATCAATGACAAAGAATAACATCAAACTTGAAACTTCAAAAAAAAAGTGTAATCATAGACGGTCCGAGATAAAATCAACTACGTAGGTCACAACGATCGTAGAGGAAAAGCATTACCTTGAAGAGTTAGTTGTGGGATACGATTTCTGAACCGACCAGAAGTATCAAGATCTAGAATAATATGCATATGGAAAGATCAAGCTGCAAAAAATCCAAAGAAAGATACCGTGTTCGAACCCGGGTTGGAAGAGTAAGAGTACAACTACTTTTACCACTGGACCACTTCAGTTCCTTTGTAAATACATTCATGCTATGACTATATATTTGATTTGTGTTTATTTCTTTTTTTTAAATCAAAACTAAAAAAATAGAATTTTTTTATAATTTTGGATAAATATTTGTATATCTGAATCTAATTATATAAAGTAGTGTTCTTTCACTCCTTAGCGCACCACGTAGGACAACACGTCATAAAGTCGAGTTACGTGGACGTGACACATGTCCCATTTCACAAAACATATCACTTCATTTAAGTTAGTCTATATACATGTGAGCTTTGTTTCTCTTCGGGCCTTATTTTTGCATAATTTACCCAGCCCATCGTGAATAACTCCAAATGTAAACATAGTGTTTTGATATTATAGTTGAACCCGACTATCTTCACCGTTCTTGATCGACTCACAACCTGAGTTCTGATAGCGTTCTTTCATCTTCTTCTTAAAAATCCAAGAGCTACCAGTTACTAATTCATCCTTTTAAAGTCTTTATTAAATCCTTAATCCACTATCTACTTTGAATGCGAGCTTCAAGTCGGTGGAACTGCAACTATAAAAAGGTAAGTTTTCCTACCATGAGAACCATCTCTTCATTCCGTTTATACAAGCTAATAAATTTATTTCCTCGGGTTCACTTCCTCCTCAGTTTCAGCCTCAGCTTCGAAGTGATGGGAGAGCATCTAGCGAATTCTTTTTCAGATAAGTCTATGTCGTCTTTGGAGATGTTAAATCGATGGAAAGAAAATAAAGTTAACAGAGTACAAAAAGGAAAGTTGAAACGCTGACAACAACGACATTGAAGTTGTTGTTGAAGTTTATAGTGAGCTGATAATACACAAAGATGGAGTCACCATTCCTATAATAATACTCAAGTCTTACGGCTGACGAGAACCTCAAAAAGAGTCATATACATTAGTTGTTAGATACAAATTATTCAACTGCCACTACAAGAAAACACGATATTAACGAGGAAACATTTCGAAGCTTATTCCTCGTAAAAGAAGCTTTACGAGGAATTAGCTAGGAAACACGTTTTGTCATTAAATGTTTGTCGGAACTCATTTTTCCTCGCCAATTCCTCGTAAACTTACTTGAGAAACATTTCCTCGTAAAAGTCAGGTAAAGATTTCCTCGTTAATTCCACGCAAGATTTCCACGTAAAGAACACGCTAAGTTTCCTCGTAAAGACACGTAACAATTTCCTCGTGATATCCACGGTAATGTTTTCACGTAATTTACTCGAGAAATTCTCCTCGTAATTTACACGTAATTGTAACCTCGTAAACAACTCATAAACATTTCCTAGTAATTTCGACGTAACGTTTCTACATAAGATCAACATTATGTTATCTCGCTAAAACTACGAGAAATAGCTGCGAATAAGATTCAATAATAAATTCTTTGTTTTCTTTTAATAAATAAAAAAATTATATTTAAAAATTATTTTGAAATTATTTAAAATTTGAAAATTTGAATAATAAATTCGAAAAGAAAATATTTTATAAATATTAAAAATTTTGAAATTTATAAAATACAATAAAAAAATAAACTAGTCTACAAATCGGAGTAGTACTCTCGGCTCCTCCGCTCTTCCTCTTCCTCTTCCTCCCAGGTACGGGATGGCTCTGGAACTGGATGTTGACTCCTCATCTGCGCCAACGAAGACTCCCAGGCAGGATTTCTGGACGCTATCACATCTAAAAAACTCTCAATGTAAGTCATCCTAGTTCGAATTGCGTTCAACTCGGTTCGAGTCGTGTTCAACTGGGTTTGCAGCTGGGTGACCTCATAATCCCATCTCTGTCCATAAGCCGATGTCGCTCTTGAGACATCGTTGACAGGTCCAATCCCAACTGTACGTCCCTTTTCTTAGGGACAACCTAAAAAAAAAGAAAAATGTTAATGAAGTTAAAAAAATTGATTAAAAAATAATAATTTATAATTTAAAAATATTTTACCTCCTCGTAAATCTGATCCACTTCAAATGTGGATAAGGTGATCGGTACTCCATCAGGGGACTGCTGGGTCAGCTGGGTTTGACGCTCTTCAATCCGAGCAGTCACATCTTTGTGGAGTTGCTCGTATCTAGGATCTATAAATTACCCAACCTTATTCTTGTGGGTCTTCTCGTAAAGCTCCAGAAGAGTTGGGAGACGTCCCGTCTCTTTAGCCTAAAAACATTAAAAAAGTTAAAATCAATACATATTATTTTAAAAATAATTAAAATATTTAATTACCATTTCGAGACGGACACCGGCATGGGGTTTTTGACCCGTTGTGTGAAGCATCGGGCCGTTGCCGTGCTCATCTCGCGTCTGACGGGAGGCCGAGCAACTGTTGGCAACTTTGATGGACGACGGGAGGGTCCAGTAACGGATGAGGCCATCCCACACTTCCTTTGTGATATCCGCGGGTTTTCCTTACTCGTAACCCTGGACGATCCAATCGGTCTTCTAGTTGCCCACCGTATCCAACAATCGGGCTTTAGCCTTCCCGGTAAAATGCTTTTTCACCTGTTCGTTTACTCCAATGGACCAATTATATTTTTGCTGTAACAGAAAAAATTTAAATTAATAATTAGTTAAAAAATAAAAAATAATTTAAAATAAAATTTACAAAATTAATTAAAAATTAACTTACCGCATACATTTTGAACCACGTCTTTCTAATGTGGTCCGGTGTAAATTTCCAGTTCGGATGAGGCTCCAAGAAGTAGCCCTTGATGACATCGGTTACGCTCCGAGAGACGCAACCATCAACCCCAAACCTGAAAAAACAAGTTAAAAGTAGTTAAATTAATAATTATTGTTTAAAATATACAATATTTAAAAATTTAACGTACTTACCACAAAGTACCATCCGGTCGATCAGTGTTGAGGATTGGTAAACCTTCTCGGCGTGGCTGAGCGAGAAGGTCCTCCACAATGTACATGGCGTACGGAGCACTCAGAGGCACCAACAAATCAGGGTGAACGTCCCCGGCCGGAGGAGGTGCGGCTTGAGGAAATGATCATGCGGGTGCTCGGTTGGTGCAGCAAACCGAGGTACGGGAGGTGGTGGCGGAGGATAAACCGGCTGAGAGTCGGGGACTGTCTCCGGACCAGAAGAACCGGGAACTGAAGAAGATAATGGGCCTGAAGCTGATGTACGACTACCAGACGCACCAAAAAGCTGACTGTAGTTTGGTGGACGCTTGCTCCTAACCATCTGAAAAAAAAAACATAAACAACATTTCAATAACAACATTTAACAAATTCCATAAACCTATCTAAATTCCCTAAACTAACCACCTATCTAAATTTTCTAACCTAAACTAACCACCCTAGAAAGGAAATAGAGAGAGACTAGAGAGTACCTTTGCTTCAATGTAGAGAGGAATGAGGGACGAAGTGAGATGAATTTGGTCGTGTATATATAAGGAATTATGTTTCCTCATAAACTCGAAGAAACTTTACGAGGAAACAACAAGGCTCGTGTTTATTTTCCTCGTAAACTTGAAGAGACTTTACGAGGAAACAACTAGGCCCATGTCTATGTTGCTCGTAAACTCGAAGCGTATTTGCGAGGAAACAACAAGGCCCGTATTTATTTTCCTCGTAAACTCGAAGTAACTTTACGAGGAAGTAACAAGGCCCGTGTTTTACTTTTCTCGTAAAATCGAAGTTATATTACGTGTACCTTACGAGGAAAACTCATATTTTTTAAAAGACACACGGGAGAACACAGTCCCAGAACCGTTCTTTTCAACTACACATAACATTCCTCGATCGAGAAACCGAGGAAAAACTATGCAGAGTTGAAAAGAAAGAAACTAGTGACTGACACTCCCGTATGTTTTATGATATCAAATTGATTGTTTTTTGTGTGTGTTCCAAATGAAATACACAGGCATATTTATAGGATTTTTTTTGTCTAGCTTGGAAGTTGCGAGGAAACATATTTACGTGGAATTGACAAGGCCCGTTTTTTTCAAATCCTCGTTAATTCCTCGTTATATAACGAGAATTGAGCGAGGAAAGGTTGTAAATCGATTATTATTTGGGCAGTTATGAGTTTAGGTTTAAGGGTTTGGAATGTAGAAATTTAGGTTTAGTTTTAAGTGTTTGGGGTATTGGAATTTTAGGTAAGGGATTCTAGGTATAGGTTAAGGGTATTATGATTTTAGGTAAATAAGTTAAGGGTATTATGATTTTAGGTAAATAGGTTAAGGGTTTGGGTGTAGGAGTTTAGGTTTAGTTTTAAGTAAGGATATTAGGATTTTAGGTTTAGTTTTAGGTATAGGTTAAGGATATTACGATTTTAGGTTTAGTTTTAGGTATATGTTAAGGGTATTATGATTTTAGGTTTAGTTTTAGGGTATAGGTTTTGGTTGTAGATTTATGGTTTGTGGTTTGGGGTTTTAAGCCTTGTTGTAGTTAAATCCTCGTTAAATAACGAGGACTTTACGAGGAAATCTAGTTACATAGAATTAGAAAGGCCCGTGTTTTTATTTTCCACGTACAATCCTCGTTAAGTGACGAGGACTTTATGAGGAAAAGTGCTTACGTGGAATTTGCAAGGTTAAGTAACTTATTCTCGTAATTTCCTCGTAACTAACAAGGCTTTTACATGGAACATTTCCAATAATCCTAAAACCTGAAACCCCAAACTATATAACCAAACATCATCATTTTTCTATCAACTCTTATATATTAAATAATTAAATACGTGCATTAACTCAGAATCTTTTTTTTTTTAAAACATCATATATATATCATTCAGATACATCAGTCGGATACATCATTCTCGGCATCACTAGAAACATCATCATTTTCTATAAACTCTTCTTCAGTAGCATCATTTGTGGTATCGTCAGGAAGATCTTCATATTCACGATTATGAGGATCAATGAGAAGGATCATGTCATCAGCTTGTTGTTCAGGTTGCTCGACTTCATTGATTTGTTCTTCTTGCAAAGGTGGTTCTTCTCCACCGATTATTCCAGATTCTCTCATCCGAGGGTAAGGAAGAAAACTAACTTGATCTGCTTGCGAAGCTAATATGAAAGACTCAAATTTATTGTATCTTCGTCCACCATTGACATCAACTACACCGAATTTGTTCAACCGAACACCTACGTTGACGCCTGGGTCAAACCAGTCACATTTGAGGAGGACGCATTTCAACTTCAATAACCCATGAAATTCCACTTCAATAATCTCCTGCAAGTTTCCGTAGAAATTTGTTTCACCTTTCACACATATTCCATAATTGCTCGTCGCCCGTTGTTTTCCATACTCATATGTATGAAACGTAAACCCTCGTGTGAAATACATCGGTGATGTGGTGACCTTTGCAAGTGGACCTTGAACTAATTCGTGAAACCATATAGGATAATCTGGATCATCATAATCAATCTGAAAAATTATATATCAGATCGAGCGTCGCTAAATACATATATATATATATATATCACATGCATATGCCAATAAAAATTGAGTAAATACCTGATTCTTCAACCACTTAATAAAGTGTTGATCTTTTCTTTGGTCGACCTCTTTTGTAGATATACCGGGAATTGCTTCTTCGACTTGAGTAACAAATACACTGAAAAAATCACATGATTAAATATTTAATTATCTAAAAAATATTTACTTACTTAATTTATCTTTCTAAATGTTATATACCTTTCAAAAGAAAGCATCAATGGATCCTCGCAATTAAGTAGAATGTAAGTGTATGCACTATGAGCGTCTTCATCACTTGTCCACCAAACCTCTTTCGATTTCCCACCAAATCGTCTAATCTGGCTAAAGATGTCTGGAACACCATCAACTGCATATGTTGGTGCAACTCCACCATCATCATATCTTCTTGGAGCTCTTTTCTGGATACGTACTTTGGGTGCAAAGTAGTAAGATGTGAAGTGAGATGTTTCTTCTGTCAAACTTCCAGCAATTATAGAACCTTCAACTTTTGCAAGATTTTTTGCTTTACCCTTCAAATATTTCATGGCTCGCTCATATTGATACATTCATCCATAATGAACAGATCCACAAAGCAACACCTCATGAGGGAGGTGTACAGTAAGATGCTGCATAACGTTAAAAAAAGACGGAGGAAATATCATCTCTAAGTTGTACAATAAGATGAGAATGTTCTCATGAAGTTATTGTACGACATCCTCTTTAAGAGTGCGTGTGCTCAAATCCCTGAAAAATGCTCTAATGCCTTATATATTTCAAAACATGTGAACACATTAATTAGGAGTACTGATCTTAATTTAAAGAACCTTGCATATTATAGAGTAATAAAGAAATTAATTACCTGTAATTGCTTCATGTACTTTTGTTGGAAGTGGCTCCGCAAATGCAAATGGAAGTAGTCGTTGCATAAAGACATGACAATCATGACTCTTCATCCCATAGAACTTTTGACCCTTTTCAACACACTTTGAAAGATTTGAGACATATCCATCAGGAAACTTCACTGCTGATGCCACCCAGTTGAACAACATCGTCTTTTGATCTGAAGAAATATGAATATCGGAACGTGAACTTGTCCATTTCTTTTATATATAACTCGTTTCTTGAGCAAAGATCAGGCAAGTCCAACCTCGATTTTATGTTGTCTTTTGTCTTCCCTGGGACATTCAATAATTTATTGATGATGTTCTCAAAAACAATTTTCTCTATATGCATGACATCAAGGTTGTGGCACAAAAGAAGATCCTTCCAGTATGACAACTCCCAAAATATACTCTTCTTGTGTCAGTTGTGTTGAATTCCGTAATAATCAGGCATATTTCCAGGAACATGCCAACTACCACCACAACGAACTGTTTCATTACCTTCATAGTGATCGATTTGCGCTTCAATTTGTTCCCCAGTTAAATATCGAGGAGGCGTCTCTTACAATCCTCTTATGCCTAAACAATTTCTTGTTTCTTCGATACGGATGGCTTATAGGAAGAAAGCGACGGTGACAATCAAACCAACTAGTCTTCTTACCATTCTTCAGCTGAAACGCATCTGTCATTCCATGACAATACGGACAAGATAATCTTCCATGTGTAGTCCATCCAGACAACATCCCATACCCAGGAAAATCACTTATGGTCCATAAAAGCATCGCTCGCATCAAAAAATTAGTCTTCATTGAGTAGTTATACGTCCTCACCCCTGTAGACCATAAATCTTTCAACTCTTTTATCAGTGGTTGTAGAAAAACATCCAGAGACCTTTTTGAATGCTTCGGACCAGGTATTAATATGGTCAAGAATAATAACTCCCTTTGCATGCACATCTCCGGCGGTAGGTTGTATGGCGTAAGAAAGACAAGCCACAATGAATATTGTTTCCCTGACATTCCAAATGGACTAAATCCATCCGTGCATAATCCGAGATACACATTCCAGCTGTTGCTGGCAAATTCTGGATGTTCTTTGTTAAAATGTTTCCAGGCTCTAGCATCTGATGGATGAGCCATCTCACCATCCGTCTGAGTATGCTCGGTATGCCATCTCATCCCTCCAGCAGTCTACTCAGATTGATACAATCTTTTCAATCTGTCAGTAATTGGTAGGTACCACATCCTTTGGTATGGTACCCTATTACGTCATCGTCCTTGCGGTTTGAATCGTGGCTTCTGGCATAATCGACATTCTTCTAACTTCTCATCATCTCCCCAGTAGATCATGCAATTGTCGATGCAAACATCTATCATCTCCGAAGGTAACCCAAGACTATAAACCAGTTTCTGAATCTCATAATAAGATTCAACAAACACATTGTCTTCCGGCAAATACTCTTTAAACAACTTTGCCCATGCATTCATGCAACTTTCAGGTAGATTGTGATATGTTTTAATATTCATCATTCTAGCAGCCAACGACAATTTAGAAAGACCTTCTTTACAACCACTGTAAAGTGGTTGATTAGCAGCATCTAACATTTCATAAAACTTTTTTGCATCTATGTTGGGTTCTTCAACTTCATCATGAACTACAAATGCATCAGTTACCATATCATGAACCCTATCATAATCTACCATCTGCTCCTCCTGATGGTAACTATGTTCATTATGCAAATGATCAATTGGTTCTGCATCCTAGAAATTGCTATTACTACTACTATTAGCTTCATTTCCATAACTATAACCTTCTCCATGCTCAAACCATATATAGTAATTTGGCGTGAAACTTCTATTTATCAAATGGTTCCATACACTTTCACGAGTTGCCAGTTTTGAATTATTGTATTTTCGATAAGGACAAAATATCTTACCGCTTTCTTGGGTGAGTGGTGTAGAATCTGCTTTTTGCATAAATGTTTCAAGACCTTCAAGATATTCTTTCGTCACTCTCCCATTAACATCTATATGCGTATACATCCATCTCCGCAACTCGAAAAAAATTCCATCAGCAAACATTTTTTTTTCTTTTACGTTTTAAGTTTTTTTTTTGTGTGTGTTTAAAATGAAACACAAATTACTCATTTATAGGAATTTCAAAACCTGGTAGGTAAGATTTTACTATGATTTTACGAGAAAATAAGTGTTTGGTAGAAGAAAAAAAACGTGTCACTACTAAAAAGTAGGTGGAATCGAGATATCCTCGTTAATTGGACGTTAAATGTTTCTTCGTATTGTACATGCTAATATTACGTCAGGCATACGGGGAAAAAGATATTCCTCGCAATTTCATCAGTAAAGTACGTCAGTTTTACGAGGAAAACTGTTTCTCGTAAAATTACGACGAAACTACGTGAGAAAATAATTTCCACGTTACTTCGACGTAATAGACACGTAAATTTACGAATAATTGTTTTCGTCGTTAATTTTCCTCGCTATGGACATGCTTTCTTGTAGTGTGCTAATGACATAACAACTCAATCATGGTGATGTCATATAGAATCAAAAATTCAATACAAAAATTACTTAAAAACAAAATAACTAACAACTTAAATTAATAAAATAGTATATCTTAATATCAAATGCGACATCTCTATATTGAAAAAAAATTTTATTGAACTAATATAATCTTTATAATGCCACCAAGAGAGTACCATCTCAATAATCTGGAAAATCGATGCAGTGATTGTTATTACAATAAACAAATGGAGAAGTTCTTGGAGTTGGTTTTACGGTGACTAACAAGTGCCTAAACTCATCAACCACTACTCAATTTTCACACCTTCCAGTTTTAATATTTTTTTTTATTAGTTTTGCTTTACTACCTTCTTCACATTCAATATAACATTTTAATTTTAATAAGAAATGCAACTTCAAATAGTCATCACTTCAATTCCAATAGCATGTCAAAAATTTATGATTTCAATATAAAAAAAGTAATTACTTTTGTAATATACACAAAAAATTACCCACAACTCAATCTTCTCGAACCTAAAATATTACAAACTATAAATAATGCACCGAATATAGAATTATTTTTTTGTAAAAATAATAATATGAAAATAGTTTGAAGCCCTCACAGTATATCAATGCCATTAAATAGAAATAATTATTATTTTTGGACGTCAAAAACAACTGTTGCAAACAACACAAAAAATATCTTATCGCATATAATTTTTCCTCACCTAAAATTTTCTAAAAGACAAAAATCATTATCATAAACATCTCTTACAAATGCAAATCTAAAACATAACCTACATAATCATACAAAAATAATAACTAGATCACAAATAAATTATATCCCCCGTAGGACGGGTCGATCATGTATATATAAACTAGATAATCAAGCTATTATCGTTCTAAATACATGGTATGTTTATAATTATTGTCCAAACTTCTTACAAGAACATGTATGTACAAGAAAACTACTTCTTACAAGTAGTTAGGAAAAGAAACTTCTTACAAGAAAATTTATGTCGACAACTGCATAAATAAAAGTTATTTTGACCGCAAAAAGTAATGGAGGTGATGCCAACAGTTAACAATAGTCGTTAGTGCAGAACAAGAGGTCGCCGGTTCGGTCTTTGTTGGGCTATTTAACTATCGTTTTTTTTGCGTTGCAAGTGCATTTATCTCATTTTAAAAACCATCCGTGATCCGTGAATGATTAATGAAGATGAACCAGATGTGGACTCGTTCATGTATGGTTGCGTTAATGAATTTTACTTCTATATTCCTTTCCGTGATCCCCTTTCTGATATTCCTTTCCTACCAACAAAGCAGACCTACACCAAAAAAATAATAATAAATATTATCTCTAAGTTGACAGACCATAAGAAAATTAATAACAATGATACTGCTACTGTCCACTGTTCAGAGTTATTGGTGGTGCAACTCCAAAATTAATAAACGGAAATCAAATACATTATCGGTGACAACCTCACGGGTCATATTAACTATTTGTCTGTATGCAATACGTCTATTTTGTACATATACTATATTGTGTATTTTAGCATATACAAAATATGATAATAATATATTAGTATATATAATAAACCCATCAAGAACCAACAAGTAGTCAAATCAAACTTTAAGTTTCGTTTCCAACTCTCTGTTTCTTCTTTTTGATATTTAATTTCTGTGAAGATGGGGAATTGCTCTCAAAGAGCAGTATCCGATGGTGGTGGATATTCAGTCACAGTAGTTGAGAGAGAATCCAAAAACATCATGGAAGAATATAACAGAAGTCGTAGTTGCAGCTCGCTGCCGCCAATAAAGAGGGATGAAACTCTAGGGTACCTTGTTAGACAAGGTACACTAAGCCCTAGAAGAGTTGGGGGGACGATTCAAGTGTCGCCGCAAAGAAGAAACGGAGTTTGGAAGGCGAAAGTTGTGATCGGAAGTAAACAGCTTGGAGAGATTCTAGCAGTTGAAGGCAATACACATGCCTTGATTGATCAACTTCGGATTGCCGCTGCAGAAGCTTCAGCCTCCGAGATAGTTGGAGGTAGACACTTATCATCCCGAAAAAGCAAAGAGAGTTATTTCTGTTAGGTTTGATGATCGCATGCTGTTTTTTTTGTTTTGTTTTGTTTATGTTCTACTTTGTAAATCCTTGGAAGCAAAAGTGTATATCGTACAAAAGGTTGAGAATAAATGTACCGATTCTATATTTTATTGACCGTTTTCGGGTGGGCTCGTTATTTCTTTTTGGTACAATTTTGGTGAATCAATTGTTCCACTACTCTTGGGGCAAAAAATAAATAAAAAAATCCCGCATACTTATTTTTTTTATTAATTTATTAATTTTTTATTTAAATAGAAAAATTTGGTAAAAGACAACGAAACCAAGAGAAATTTACCTAATTACAATTCTACCTAGGACTATCCAAACCCGAATCCAATACCGATCCAACAAAATCGGATACCCACTTCCAGAAATTGAATTCTCGAATACGTTTTCCCTTATTAGTTGAAAAGCTCGGTTGAAAAGTAAAGTAAAAATTAAATAAACTTAAAGGTAAGGTTTACAAGGTTTCACTGTCTCTCACTCATTTGAAATTCGAAATTTTCAAAATCCTACTCAATCGCTCTACTCAATCGCAAATCCTCAATCGAGAATCAAAACCCAAATCATCATGAATCGAGACGATCTGAAGGCAAAAGAAGACGGCTCGAGTAGTGTAGGAAGAGAAGAAATGGCTACGGTCACATTTTCCGGAGAAGTAACTAGGGATGACGTTGTAAACGCAAGCACCATCGACAAATCTGTCGACCAAGAAACCGAGCAAAGTCCCCGAGATGCATATGAAAGCGAAGAAAATTCAAGTGAGAAAGAGGAACAGGAGGAATCAAGTAGAAAGAGGAAGAGGAGGAATCAAGAGAAGGAGAAGAAAATGAGGAATCCAGAGAAGTAGAAGAAGACAAGGAAGGAGAAGAAGAGAAGGAAGCCGGAGAAGAAGAGAAGGAATCCAAAGAAGGAGATGAAGTAGAGCCCCCAAGAAATGACATAGAAGCTGAAGAAAAGACGACCCAATCAGTATGAGAACATGAACTCGAACATGAAACTGAATCGCATGCAATGGTAAGTAACTACAAAGGCATTTGTAGAACTTTGAAAACTTTGTGAAAGATGATTTGAATCGTATTACTTTAATAGCATAAAACTGTGGAAAACTAAGTGCAATTTCGAGTTAGTGTATTATTGAGAAACAAAGTAAAACTTGTAATGTTTTGATGACTTTGTAAACCTAAGTAGAACTTCAGACGAAAACAAGAAGCACCCATCCAGACGAAATGACCCGACAACCAGGAAACAATGCTATGCAAAACCGACAAAGAAAACCCCGTTAAAAATTTTCCAACCACTGATTCTGAAGTACCGACCCTACAAGCATCAACCGAAAAGGAACCAAAACTGCAGACGATTATGAATGAAGGCACCAACAGTAGCATCGTAGAAGAAAATCACTTGACCCCATCTCCAAAAAAAAAAAAAGAAGACGATGAACTATGTATGGTATGATCCCATCGGGTACATAGACAGCTCACCAAAAGGGTGCAGCTGTAATAACAAAAAAAAGAGAGAACACTCCCAGCGCCAAGCCTAAAAACCCCGACCCGAGAGTAAAGTCGAGGCCAGACTCGCATAGGTCAGCGATTAGATAAGTGATAGGCTGAGTCCACTCACACTCTTATGTCGATCCTACCTTACAAGGGGTAAACCGGGCCAAGTCCCGCCCTCCGCCAAAAGAAAAAAGATTTCAGCATCAGACTTAAGAACCCCCGACTTGAGAGTAAAGTCGAGGTCAGACTCGCACGGGTCGGCGATCGGATAAGTGATACGCCGAGTCCGCTCGCACACTTATGTTGATTCTACCATATAAGGGGTAAGTTGGGCCAAGTCCCGCCCTCCCCCTAAAGAAAAAAGCTTTTGGCATTGGACCTAAAAATCCCGATCTGAAAGTAAAGTCGAGGCTAGACTCGTACGGGTCGGCGATTGGTTATGTTCTAAGCCGAGCACATACATATAATATATGTTTATATTCTTATCAGTGTAGGATTTATCATCCTAAAATTATAATTGAGGTGTGCTCGATTTTGCAAGTGATGAAGTTGCAGCATAAAACCGTTAAAGTAAACACAAAGAATTTCTATGGTAAAACCGCGATGGGCATACTCCAAACTCACCAATATCTTTGTTTGTCTGAAGCAAGAAGACTTCTTCATAATGCAAAAGAAAGACTACTTTGTGGTTCCACTACGACTATTGTATTTGAGCAAAAATCTATCATTTATGGAGAACCATGATGTTGGCTACTCTCTTGGCATTCAATTTTGATAAATGTGGGCGGCACCGGGTGAACTTCACTTTTTCTTATTATTTATTGTGTTTCTTTTTATCATTTGGTGTTTTTAGTTTGGGCAATTCTCTTAGATAGCCCTTTTTAAGTTTTTGTCACAAAAATAGCCCTCAAAAAATAAAATGACCAAAATAGACTTTTTTTTTTTTGAAATTTTGATTTTTTTAAAAAAATTTTTTGAAATTTGAAACCCTAACCCCAATCCCACCCCTTTACTCTAAACCCTAAAGTCCAAATTAGTTAACCCTAGGGGTATAAATGCATATAAATGAATTTTTTAGCTTCTAAAGAAAACATTTTGGTCATTTTCTTCCTTAAAAGCTATTTTTGTGACAATCAAACTAAAAGAGGCTATCTAAGGGAATTTCTCTTTTAGTTTTGTCCATGTTAGTTAAAGCACTCAGGAGGGACGAACGACTATTTTAAGTATTGAGTTAATTTAAAACTTTGAGTTATTCTTTGATTATCGGTAATCTCTCTGGTAACAACGGCCTTTAAGTATTATTTCTGTTTTCAGTTATTCTTTAGAAGCAACGAACATAACTTTTTACGAAATTACGATGGCCGCCATCACTATCTCTATGAGCCGTGAAGCCTTGAGAATTGTTACTATGTTTTTGAGCATGCTGCATGCTTACTCTTCTTTAATATCAGTCGCTTTGTCAAACTGTGTTGTAAGAAATACTAAGCCACACTCCCTCCGTTTCATCAATTTTTTTTTTGTTACATAAAGAGTATTGTTTTACAATTTTAATGCAATTTATACTTACTTTGAATTCAATATAATTATAAAATGCATTGATCTTATAAATAAATTTATTTATCTAAATGATATTGATTAAATATATAACATTAATGAAAACATAAATGCATTTCTTAATATGTGTAAAAAATACAGTGACATTCTTTATAAAACGGAGGAAATATTATTATATTACATAAAACCACTTATTCTCGAAGAAAAACTCAACCTAATATCTAGAATCTGCCGCTTCCATGCAAATAGAAACAAAAATTTCAGTATCCAATAATCTCATTCTCATATTTATTACTTATGCTCTGATAATTGAGTTCACCGGGAAAATACAAAACCCGGAATGTGTTTGTACCCGTAATACCTGTTTTTTTTGTTTGGGGGGAGGGTAAGGAACAAGAACAAATTTATTGGATGTAAAAAGACGAGAGAAAGAGGAGTTTAGTTGTCGCCATAGATCCACTTTTCGGCGTTGTTGGTATAAGAGACAAGTTCTTGAGGTTTGAACCACAGATTAATCTCATCTTTTGCAGTCTCTGGTCCATCACTTCCATGGATTATGTTTCTGATGCAAATTTCACATTTCAATTACCAAACCAAATCTCGATAATGTCTTAATACGAATACTAACAAAGAAAACTGAACATACCTCCCAACAACAACTGCAAGATCTCCTCGAATAGTCCCAGGCTCAGATTTCTGAGGATCGGTGGCTCCAATCAGTTTACGTCCGTATCTGATCACACCTTCTCCTTCCCATACCTACAACGAGGCAATGTTATGCTAATCAAACGATTCTCCGAGTTTGTAATCAAATTACACAACTTTGAGGAGAAAGTTTTGCTTTACCATGGCGATAACAGGACCAGAGCTAAGGAAGTCACACAAGCCATTGAAGAAAGGTCTTTCCTTGAGGTCATGGTAATGCTTCTGTGCGAAATCTTTGGAAGGAACAACGACCTTGATACCAACAAGCTTGAATCCCTTGCGTTCGAATCGAGAAACGATCTCTGATATCTGTTGGTTCATGAGATAAGATTTGCACACATGAATAACAAACTACACATACACATGAACTAACTAGAAACCGATATTTTTAAAAAAAAGAAGAAAAAAAAAGGATTACCAGTCCTCGCTGCACTCCATCAGGCTTGATAGCAATGAAAGTGCGTTCCATCTGATTTGGACAGAAACGTTCAGTGATGAAGAACATTAGGATGATGAAATCACAGATAAATAGGAGAGAAAAATACAAGAAAATGATGATTATCATTACCTCAGCAGCAAAAACCTCCTGATCTTGAACCATGAAGGCTATAACAGAAACAATAAAGGAAAACATATGTCAATGACATGAATTAATAGAGTGTTACAGTTTTTTTTCAAACTTAATCATATTATAGCCAAAAGTGTTCGTTAAACCTGCAGCAGGAAGAGCCAAGAGTCCAGTGATCCAACTCTTAGTGGCGGCACCGGAACCTGATGATCTTCCAAAGTTAGATGCATAGAGAGGCATTCTTCCAGATGCCGTAACCGCACCTGCCGCACCAATGGCTCGCCCCTCTGAGTAATTAACGTGCACGAAAACATTAGATCTTAAAGGCCAATTTGACTGAGATCTAAAGAAGTGAGTGAATCCAGAAGATCGAACAAATCTCTGAATCTATTCTCAGCAGATCCATAAATCTAAACGGCCGTATGATCCATAAAACAATGATTTGTATCAATTTTCTCAAATCCATAAAAGAAACGAATCGGGAATCAAGCAAAACGGTTTCAAACAAATTCTGAATGAGAACGATTCTGCAGATTGATCAGTCAATAGATCGACGGAATCCAAGAACAGGCAGATCAAAAGTGCGACTTAAGAAACCTCTCTAGAGATTTCACTAACTACATGGTTTCACGAAGCTTATCTTCAAATAATCTAACAGACAGAGAGAGAAGGTGAAACATACCCGAGAACAAACGAGCATTCTTAGCTGAAGAGAGAAGAGACCTTGCTGCTTTCGAAGCAGATCTGCAGATATGGGAGCTCATTTTTTCTTCTTCTTTGTTAGTTCAGAGAGGAGAGAGAGTGATGAATAATGAAACTGAGAGGATACCTTGGGAAATGTGAACATGATGAGATCTGTTTGGTGGATCTTATAGCCACGTGGTTCGGGTCGAACAATCGGGTGAGAAACCCTACCCAAGACAAACATGGGTAAGTGGGAACCGAGGATAGTTTTTATCACGTGTTCAGAAAATTAAACCTCGTGTTGTTAATTGTTACTCCATAAATGAATTTTAAGGTTTTTGAACGTCCATTAAAAAATTACAAATTTTTATTTAATTTTAAAACATCAATTACACTGTATTTCCTATGTTTTTCTTTATATGATGTTATAAAGATTTGCATAGATATTAAGATATTTTACTACTGTTTGGAAATATGTATATCAATATAAATGAGATTTGTTTGAAAATATTGATAACATATTAAATATTTCATTTTATCTATATTATTAAAACTAAAGTACATTTTGCTACTGTTTGGAAACATGTATATTAATATAAATGAGAATTGTTTGGAAACATAGATAACATATTAAATACTTTATTTTATTTATACATTTAGCTATTACATATACAATAAATTAAGTACTTCCTTTTTGTGTTTATTTTTATTTATAGATTATGCCACTGCATTTAAAATCAATTTAAATTAATAAATTACAAAAATTGTTATTTCATCGTGATGAAAACAAAAACACAAACTGAAATATATATATATATATAGTAAATATTATATAAAATAATTTTTAAATATAATATTACCTTTTTTATTTTAATCAAATATAAAAAATTTGAGAGTTCAATTTTTGAGAAAACAAAATATCATAAAATTAATAATAATTTATAGAAAACTAATGCAAAAATTAATTTTTTAGTATGTTGTTTTATTTTAAAATAAACTAACAAAACAATATCAGGTTAATATATGAATAGTGCAATTACATCAAATTGCATCAAGTTATACAATTTTTAATAAAATATTATGTACAAATAAAAGAAAATATTATCAAACATCTATACTATAAAACAATATATTCTACTCTATATATAAATTACAAAACATAAAAAATACACATGAGATTTTTATAAACCAGTGATTTATGAGTTTATATTGAACAAAAATTAAATCAAATACCCTCGCGGGGGCGCGGGTCAAGTTCTAGTATTCTATTAAAACTGATGTACGAAACAATACTTATTTATTTTTAATTGGTTTCTTATATATTTTCATTTCCCTTTTAACTAATTTTAACCACTTCATTTATTATGTTTTCTAAATAATTAAAAATATTTATTACATAAGTAAAAATATAACTTATATATTTTAAGTATTTTATTACATTTTAAAATGGAAAATTTTTTCAAGTAGCCTTTTTAAGTTTTTGTCACCAAAATGCCCTTAAAAGAAAATAACCAAAATACCCTTTTTATTTTGAAATTTCAATATTTATTTTTTATTTTTAAAAATTTGAAACCTCATCCCCAAAACCCCATCTCTTAACTCTAAATCCTAAGTCTAGATTAGTTAACCCTAAGGATAAAAGTGTATATTTAAATCTTTAATAAAATATTTTGGTCATTTTCTTCCTTAAAGGTTATTTTGTGAAAATAAACTAAAAAGACTATCCTAGAGAATTTCTCTTTTAAAATTCCTTTTTTCATTTTTCCTAACTATTTTATTAGTTATTTTACCATAATAATTTGACAACATTTATTTTACAAGTTAACCATAACAATTTGACGTGTTAGAATGAAATTGTTCAATTTGTGATAAGAATTCAAAACGGTTAACAAAGAATTTTTTTTAACTGAATCAGTTAGGCATAGACATTTAGATACAAATTATTTTATGGGTATTGATTTTTTGGTTTTTAAATTAGGCTATGTCTGGGTATTATAAATTTCCTGGTAGGTTTTGAATTGGGTCCTCCCGTGTTTATATGGATTCAGTTCTGATGTATGAAAACCTAAAAATATTCAAATAATCAATGTACCGGAAATGAGTTCAAATATTTGTATCAAAAGTAATTATATTATCCTATTAGGTTTGGGTATTTTGTATCTAAACTAAAAATAACCTAAAATAACCAAATAAACATATTATCCAATTCAATTCAGGTTTGATTCTAATGTATAGGAATCTAAAAATATTCAAAGAATCAATATAAAATTATTTATATGGTAATACATGTAAAATATATCACTAATCATGAAAATAAATATCAATTTATAAAAAAAATAAACCAACATCCACGCGGACGCGCAGATCAATCTCTAGTTATATACTCCTCTGTTTCTCTATATAAGTAGTTTTGACGATTTCTGTTTGTTTCATAATATAAGTTTTTCCAAAATCCAAATCAGAAAGTAATATGATAAAGTAATATGATAAAGTAATATTTTAATTCAAAATTAAAAGTAAAGTTATAAATGTGATTGTTATTGGTTATTTTCCCTCTCTATTTAAATGCTATGATATAAATATGTTTTTCTAAATTTTTGTGCTTTTAAGCAAAACTACTTATAATTGAAAACAAAGTGAATATTAGTTTTGGTATATAATCATTGTATTGTAACTTGAGTAACTAGAACGTGTTTCTAGTATTCATTGAACCTCAGCTTAAGCCCACGCATATGCATTTCTTTATTTTTCAAATAGGGGAAGTCCGCGCTTTGCGCGGGATTTGATATACAAAAAGTTTGTTTGTAAGTGTATTGGGTCGTGTTATTCTTTGGTGTGGATCCGTATTTTGCATGATTCTTTAGGGATTGTTGTAGTTTCATATTTTCTCTATGGAGAATGTGGGTGTATGTCATTATTTATTTTATGTTCTAGTCGGGTGTTGTAATTATTAAAGGTGTTGAAATAATTTAGTATTAATTATGATTTTCAAAATAGTACTCCGAGACTATTAGTTTTTATATTTTGATTAGTTATGAAAACAAACTTTATCATTTTCTTGTAGTAGGAGGGAGTATCATACCAGTTTTCAAGATTGTAGTGGTGGCATGTGATTGTTGGTTTTATTCTCCTATAATTTTACCATGTAACAATCAAGCCTAGGTGTGAAGGGATATTGGTGGAAACTTTCAAGCTTTGAGAATAGATGTCGGTCGACCATGTTGTTTTATATGTCGGCCCAACAACGATGAGCTGCATTTTGGTATTTATAGATGAGTTGTGAGATGGCTGAAACGCTTCTTCAATTGTAGAGTAAATGTGATGTATTGTAAACATTCTTTTTAGATTGCACTAAGAACATCATTTTTAATTTGCAGGTATCCATTTTGAAAAATGCAATTGATAGCTTCCAATCTAATTATATTTTCCCCCATAACAATTGGGGACGACATCTGTTAACCGTGTGTATTTTTGGTTGAAGTCTTCTTATTATGTGATGATTAAGTCATTATATAGATATGATTAACAGTTTAGATTTATATGGCTAGTTTGGTACATACCCCTTTGTCTTTTAACAAAGTGTCCAATACAATGATTTTATATGAGCTTTCATATAATAAAAGTCATTTTCATTTGTTTGGAAAAGTAGGTGGCAAATTTATTTTTGAATATATAATTTATTAACAGTTTATGTTGTATAACATTATATATATATGAAATATTATTTATTATTTGGTTGAAGCAGGGTTAAGTAAATAACTAATTATGTTCTTATTAGAAAATTTAATAATTTAATATGTGTATAATCTAAAATATTAAATAATGAAAAAGGAGAGAGTAGTAGATATAATTAAATTGATTAAAATTATGGCCAATTGAGTTTAACACCAAATAACATAAAACATTTGTGGACTTATGTTGAACTTCTGGCTGAACTCGTCCACCGCCTGATCCCACAAATACAGATTTAGAACAAACTTATTGTATGAGCTTACTCTTTAGGTTGTAGGTTAACCAAGACACATTGTATGTTTGATCCATCGAAGCTGTCAAGAACCTGGGGTTTATGGAGAGGCTCAACATTGATGACCTTAATATGGCTGATTACATCTAAAACATAAATGGAAGAGATTAGGACTGAGACTATGATTTTTAACCCTTTCAAAAACAGTAATCAATTTCAAGAGTAAGTAATATGAGATAAGTTAGTATATATATACCATAGAGCTCTCCTCTTAGTCCATAGTTCTTTTCGAAATCTTCAAAACAATGGAAGCCAAACCTCTATGAGTCAATGGCTAGGCTGTTATCTTCAACCTCGGAGAGGACTTTCAAGCTCGGAGAGGACTGAGTTGTGAGTGACGCAGGTGGTGAAATTGTGGTCAGCCATACGATAAATCTCTTTTTCTTTATTGTGAATAAGTTAAGGAGGTTGTACACGGACCCACACTTTAGATATGTTAGGAAAAATGAATTTTTGTGTGACCGTCGCTGGAACAAATCAGTTAGTGTAATCCAGTCTCCTAATATGGGAATAAATAGACTTCAACATGTTATTGTTCTCATTATCTATATATGGGGATGCTATATTTCACCGATACCATGTGAAATTAACATGTAAAAAATGATGCATAAGCAACAAAAATGGATTCAAAAATGAATCCTTAAGATGTTCAGTTAAGATTATTGAAAACAGTTTGACAATTATGAGTTAATTCGCCGGCTTTAAATTGAATGAATATGATAATGAGTTTTATGAAAGGAATTAGCTTAGCATCATTGATAAACATGTAATTAACCATAAGCTCTCCATCGCATTTAACCTCCCAAAATCTGAGCAGTGGCACCTCGATGGTGTAAAAACAGCGGCTTACTTGCAAACCAAGGAGAAGAACGTGTGAGTTAGCCATAAAACTGAAAATAAGTACCACACTGTTTTTTGGAATTGAGAGGATGATGTTCATGAGATGAGGACTGGCCTATATATAGGTGAACAAACGCCTACTGAAGAGTGCTTGTTGTGGATCAAATGAGTAAAGAAAGGTTTTTAATGGCGATGAGTGAATGAATCCATAACGTTTTGAAGGAGAAAAATACATGACAAATAGACACGACACTGTGACTACTCATGCAGATTCTTCTCACATAACTTCAAGAAACTTCTTAATGGAAATATTTTTTAATGGTGATGGATCTATTTCGCGAAGAACCGTAGATGACGAAGACATATCAATAAAGACGATTAAACCTAGGTATTGTAGAGAAGAAGCTATTCAATTATCTATTCAGACTGGATTATTGACTGAAACAAAGCAAAATAATAAACAAAGCCCACATAACAAAGCTCATTAGGAAATTCAGTTTACTGAGTTGTCACGTGTCGCGCTTTCCTTCTCTTATTTGATGTTGTATCATCATGAGAAGAGAGAAAACAATTTTATATATATATAGATATTTTAAGGTATAAAGGAAAAGATATATGTGCTCTCGTCTCTATCACATAATTACTTTAATTTTTGTGTCTATTCCACACCGTCTGTGACACCCCCGATTGTAGATGACCGGAAATGACACGGTCGATGCTCCCTGAAAGCTGACCTTTGGTTCTCGAATACTTCCGAGTTCCTTGGACTAGCAATCTGAGAACATCGACGCTCCTATCGGATATCACTTAAGGCTTTTCAACCCGACCAAGCAATACTCGATAGTTAGTTCGTCCCGGACAAGGACTAATATCATATGGAACCCGTACTTTATAAAATCTTTATTCATTCAAAATCATCTTACAAAAATGTTATAGGTCGACCTTGAAATTATCGGAAAACAAGCTTTATACAAAAGCTATATACAAAACGTCTTTGCAAGGATAATAAATCTACCGATGGCTAATGATGTTCCTTCCCGTCCTAGAGTAAGGTCTCCCGCCTACTGGTAACCTGCATCACAAATGAGTCATGAGTAACTAGTTTACTCAGTGAGTCTAATCCCACACCCCAACATATATCAATAATATCCCGAGCAATGAACTCCATTTGTATGCAGTGGAAATATATTCCATA
This sequence comes from Sinapis alba, assembly GCA_012274485.2. Taxonomy (NCBI): domain Eukaryota; kingdom Viridiplantae; phylum Streptophyta; class Magnoliopsida; order Brassicales; family Brassicaceae; genus Sinapis; species Sinapis alba. The sequence continues at coordinate 279,974 of MU105598.1, forward strand.
ACTATTAAATATATATAAGGCTTTTCGTTCCATCAATGTGAATCTTATCTTAAACATCACCTCCACGATACCCGCCATTCACTCATACTTATAATATGTATATATATATATAAATATATACTAAACCCGGAAAACCACTAAGGCTAACCGAGCCTAGCGGGAAAATAATTATAACTATCATCTCCATCAGATATTCCAATATCGAACATCTAACGCTGCATGCAGTTACACGGCCTCCAGGGTGCGACCCCATCATCGTGTCTTCGTGACCTTGCTCCATATCGCAGGACCAATTCACGGCAATGCGGGAAGTTTGGGAGAGTGAGTATACAATAAGACTTCACATGATTTATACTTATATACTTAGTAATATACTTATATATTAGTACTTGAGAACAAGTACTAAGGCTCGGGATAAACCTCAAATAATAATTCATAATATTTCTTAAGTGTTTATATAAGTAAACACCTCACATTCAATTATAGATTAAGATACTTTGCTTATCAATCAACCATATTCAGTATGCAATCATGCATACTCATTCATAACTTATTCATCATCTATCTAGACTCACCATTGAATCCATGAGATTGGCTAAGGAAGACTAGACTCGAGCTCAAGCTAATCACACTCCACTTCACTCCTGATTTAGAACGTCCCAAAGGTTACCCGGACTGATCTTCAGAATTCTTTGACCAACTGAACCAAGACAGGACGTTTGGATACAAGATTATTCAGTTCAGTTCAAACAAAACTAAACTCAGCTCAGATCATCAACTTATATCAATTCACTAACTGTTCTATTAAATGATCAGTCCATGATCAAGTCCTTACCTAGAGAGAACATGATTCTACTTAATGAATCTGGTTGATCCTTCAAGCTTCTCTCGACCATTGACCTGAAACAGAGTGGTTTGATCTCAAGATCAGTTTGGTTCAAGCCATAACAACTTAAATCGGTTTATAACAGCTCAGCTCATGCTCAGTTAAGTCCAGTTCTATTCAGTTCAAGCTCGTTTCTACTTGTACTAAATCAGATCAGCTCGGTTCTAGGAAGTTCACAACAGTTCAGGACAAGATCAACTGAGTTCAGTTCGGTTTAACTTCAAACAATTCACATAAGTTCAGCTACTGGTTCTATGAGACAGATTCAATCATAAACCAACAAAGACTGAACCATATATGAACTTATACAACTGATCATGACAAGTTAATCAACAGACTGCACTCGGTTCTTATCAAACAGAACTGAAACAGGAGACTGAAGCTTACAAAAACTGATCTCATCAAACTGATCCGAACAAACTAACTGCAGATCTTACCGGATTAATACTTGAGACTGATAAGCTGTGAAGTGATCTCATGAATCTTCTGAACCATGTATAATTTTTTTCCACTCACCACAGTCACTGACTCAAGGCACATGAGAGTTAGGAAGGGTCGTCCATGCTCAGATCTATCTTCAGAATTTCTCTGAATTTTTCTCTCACTTTTCTGTCTAGATTTTCTCTTCTCTCTCTCTGATTTTTCTGAAAGTTTCTCTCTGATTTTCTTGTGGTTATGGACGACCAGGATGGTGAAGAATAGATTTAAATGACTGAGAGGTTGCTTTAGAGGTGGGTTTCACTCAGCACAAAGCAAGGCTGAGACTTGACAGCTGGAGACATGCTTAATCAAAAGCAGCTTAACTTTTCCTTCCCATGAAGAAAGCTGCAAGCAGCTGAAGCAAGTAGCTGGTGAGTTGCACATGACTGACTTATTAACCAAGGAGGCAGGCAGCTTGTGACAATCACATGATCACTTAAATGAAGCAAGCAGGCAGGTTGGTGCAAGGCATGTGACGGGTTAGGAAAATTATTTAAGAAGTTGGTCGACATTTCCGATCAGTTTTCGACCAAACCTTTCTCGTCCATTAATTCCCTTCCTGCTCTCGGAAAATCTTGTCCAGCTTAATAAAAAGTCGACCATAATAATTAAAGCTCGACCAGATCTATCAAGGGAAGGTCTTTCGACCACACGACAGTCTCGTTGAGATATTAATTCACCCGGTCGGTTTTTATTTTAATTCTGATCAGACCAACTCCAAACTGGTCTAGCAGAATTTTTCTCGACCAAAAATTCATTGGTTCATGAGGGTTATTACACTTACAGTCCCGTGATCAAGCAACCTACAGTCCTCCTTGTTCTTGGCCTTGCAGTTGCAAATAACTGGCCCTTGCGTCAACTAGACGTTAACAACGCCTTCCTCCAAGGTAATCTTACCGAAGATGTCTACATGGAACAACCACCAGGCTTTGTTGACAAAGATAAACAAGACCACGTTTGCAAACTTCACAAAGCAATCTACGGTCTCAAGCAAGCTCCTCGTGTATGGTACATGGAACTACGCAAGTTCCTACTTCAATCTGGCTTCAAGAACTCTGTCGCAGACGCCTCTCTCTTCATACTTCATGTGGGTAACATCACTCTCTATGTTCTCATCTACGTCGATGACATCATTGTCACTGGAAACAATGCAACACGGGTTCAACAATTCATCAACATCCTCAGCAAGCGGTTCTCCCTCAAAGATCTAGGAGCTCTCTCTTACTTTCAGGACTTCTACTTACACAACGGAAGTATATCAATGATCTACTAGCTCGTGCCAACATGTCTGCTGTGAACCCTGTCTCCTCTCCAATGATGCCAACTGATCGCCTACAACTCACCTCGGGTACACCTCTTCCCGATGGTTCTGAATATCGCATGATCGTGGGCAGCTTACAATACTTACACTTCACTAGACCCGATGTCTCCTTTGCTGTCAACAAACTTTCACAATTCATGCATTCCCCGACTGATGTACACTGGCAAGCTGCAAAGAGAGTGTTGCGTTATCTTGCAGGTACGCGTGATCGAGGCATCCTCTTACGCAGCAACACCACACTGTCTCTACATGCATTCTCAGATGCTGATTGGGCTGGCAACAAGGATGACTACACCTCAACCAGCGCTTACATCGTTTATCTTGGATCCAACCCCATGGTCTGGTCTTCCAAGAAACAAAAGACAGTCGCACGCAGCTCCACTGAACCTGAATATAGATGTGTTGCAGATACGGCCGCTGAGCTACAATGGATAGTCTCCTTGCTACGAGAACTTGGGGTACGATCAACTACTCAGCCTGTCATTTATTGTGATAATGTTGGAGCAACCTACTTATGCGCCAATCCCGTGTTCCACACACGCATGAAGCATGTCGCACTTGACTACCATTACATTCGGAAGCTGGTGCAGTCGGGCTTTTTACGAGTTTCACACATCTCTTCAAAGGACCAGCTTGCAGATGCACTTACGAAACCAGTCTCTCGTTCACTGCTTGCGAATCACTCATCCAAGATTGGACTCTCCTCCGGGTGTCCATCTTGAGGGGGCGTATAGAGATATACACAATCCCAATCATATAATCTACTTATGTCAATTGTATATTCTCTCTTTATTGCATACATATCTCTTTAGGGCTTCTGCTATGTAATATATATACCACTCTTGTAATCACGTTATATATCAAGAATCATTCATCTCAACTCTACAGTCAATAGGACTTTATCTGCTCTATTGAGATCTGTGGTTAAGAAAAACATTAAATCTTGGGAAGATTGTTTGCCACATGTTGAGTTTGCTTACAATCATTCTGTGCATAGGGCTACAAAGTATTCTCCCTTTCAGATTGTTTATGGGTTTAGTCCTTTGACTCCTTTGGATTTGTTGCCTTTACCTCTTAATGAGCAGANGCTTAATAAAAAGTCGACCATAATAATTAAAGCTCGACCAGATCTATCAAGGGAAGGTCTTTCGACCACACGACAGTCTCGTTGAGATATTAATTCACCGGGTCGGTTTTTATTTTAATTCTGATAAGACCAACTCCAAACTGGTCTAGCAGAATTTTTCTCGACCAAAAATTCATTGGTTCATGAGGGTTATTACACCGTCTCTGTCGTAAATCGCCTCCCTCTTCCATGTCACATAATTACTTCAATTTTGTGCATCTATTCATGTTGTCTATGTCACGAATCTCCGCCTTTATGCTATTCCACGGCAAACTCGAACCAAAATGTCTTATCCATGTTTCACCTCTGATCAGCTTCATCTCGCCATGATAAGTGTAATACCCCCTAACCGTCCTAGGCACAGGTCGACCCACTGGCCAACAATCAAACAAGAACATGATCGATAGACCGACCCACACCAAGTATTAGAGATGAAATGTGCCAACCGGTCAGCCAACAATCAAACAAGAACATGACTGACCGTCCAGCCCATAACCTTGTTCGAGAAGTATTACATTACTAGCTATGGACAATCCGGTCAGAGTCACAGAACTTACCCACAGCTTAGACCAGTTCATCCACTAACACGCCCGTTAAATCAAGGCTTAAGGCTTTGCAACCCGTACCCGGAGTTGAACGGTTCTGTTAGATCGAGGCCTAAGGCTTTTTAACCCGTACCAAGACCTAACATTGTGTTGGTTCGGACTAAACCAATATCATCTTGGACCTGTTAATTTTTAAATTCAATTGTAAGTCTTTTATGAACATTTTAATGGTTTTAGGGATCCCAAACCCAAACAAAACACAGCAAAATCATAAAAAGTTTTAAGAATCAAACCGTAGTCAAATGCACTGAAAAACTACTCCAGTGGCCTACGCGTCCAATCTTCTACAACTGATCTCCTTCAAAAAGGACAACAAGAGATGGGTGAGCAACATAAGGTCACTCAGCGATCTGGCTACCTCTACCCAAAACCTAGACTCTATCCCAGACAACCCAAAATAACAATCAATCTAGCCTAAGCGCGTAAATAAAGCTTAAGGCTAATCCTTAAACTCTACCGACTAAGGTATGCTCAACCCTAGTCAAAAATAACAACCTTAGCCATACGACCATCTACTCAAAAGGATCCCTAAGTCTAACAGTCACGACTCCATCTAAGTTAACACCGTATATCGGTGCTAACACTAACTCGAGGGTTCCACAACCTTTTACGACACAATAATCTAACTCAAGACAACACTCTAACGCAACACTCTAACACACACGACACTCTAACCCAGGCAATGGTGACTTCGTGTTCCTCCTCTCTATCAACAATATCTTATCTCCCTACCACAAAGGCCAAAAGGAGAAGCTTTCAACCGACCGCGGCCCACAGTCCATCGGGTCACCGCGCGACAACCCACAGTCCTTCGGGTCACTGCCACATTACACCGTAGTGTAATAACTCAGACATAGACCATGATCCCGTCTCTCTGAGTCATCCCGATCCAGCGGATAAGAGGTTTCCTTGAACCCGCTGGGTACGAGGTCGAGGAAACACTAATCCACCCCTAAACATGCATAGCATGGGCGGGTTATGCAAATGTTGTCGGCATCACTCACACAACACAAACTTATTCCAGAACCTAGCCTAAAGACGTAGATTCCATAACTAACTCTCGACTCTACAACACTAACTACTAGTACTAGTGATCCGACCTATATAGCCTAGGACCCCTAGTACTACTCAACAATCACAACACATACTCGGAACTTGGTCTATGTGACCTAGATTTCCTAGTACTTACACCCAACAAAATCTAATTCCTAATGCCACCTCTACCCAAGAATCAACTAATACACTTAGTGGATCTAAGCACCTCCCGGACTTAGACCTCACTTTCATGTAACCTGCATAAGAAATAAGAATTACCATCTACCAAACAATCAACCTAACATATCTAAGGCATATCTAACCATAACTAATCAACCATGCAATAAAATAAGATATGCATCTCAATCCTATGTCAATTTAGCTAAGTCGTAATTTATCATGCTATACCAATTCATGAATAATTGTATCATATCTTCCTAGTCCTTGTCAGGTTATTAACTCAGTTTTAATTCCATTAAACTCAGCTTAGCCCGTGTTAAACTGAGTCTGGTTTAATAAATAACCCTAAGGACTCTGTCATGCAATAGCGTAAGAATTATACTCTATATGCAAATCGATCTAACCTAAGTTCCAAGTGGAACTCAAACAAACCAACTCACAGTGTTCTAGCAGCTGGTTGATCAGAGAGAGCTTAGCCAAAACCCAATGCTGACGTCTTGAATGGACTGGACTGGACTGATCTGAACTTCTACAGAACCTCCTCTAGCTTCTGGACAGTCTTTTCCGAACTTCCAGCAGAATATCGGTCTTCAGAAGTTTGAGAACTCTTTTTAGAAAAACATCCCACTTTCTATCTCTTTCTCTAAGCCACGTTTTTAACTTGCTTTGGTGTAAATGGTATGAGTGAAAATGATGGAGGTTGGCTGGGTATTTATAAATATGGTCAACCAATGAGAAGTGGCCATACAAGCGACTGTGTTTTGGCCCGCATACTTCCGGTTGCATGCATGGCGACACACGGGCGCCTACATGTCCTTATGCATGTCTCTTTCTCATGCACAAGGACACACCCACATCCACACATCATGATGCATGCCCAAGTTCCATGCAAGGTGACACACCAGTTGCTACATGTCGCGACGCATGCACCGGTTGCAGATACTGCGACACTTCGTGCTATACCGCGACACTTAGTGCTACAAGGTGTCATGCTGCATGTTCAGCTTCCATGCACGGCGACATGTCTTGATTTGGTTGACATATAGCTTGCTAAACACTTGACACTACGTTCTGATCCCATGCAAAGAGACACCTCGAGCTTCTCGGGTCATTTGACTGATTTCGGTCCTTCTGAAAAGTTTTCGACCCGCGATCACTTCTGAATATTTTTCCGCTCCCGTTCTGATATGCTAAATACTTTGTAATAAATTCCAAATGAATCCTGACCTTGAGGAAAATATTTCCCGAGCTTCCGGCTTGTTCAAAAAAAAATATTAAAAACACCGAAATTAGTGATTTTAGCTAATTTCAGATTTTCCCACCGTGCTTTGGTCCCGTCGTGCTTACTTCCCGTCCTGCTTCCGACTTATTATGTCTCCAACATAATATTTTACTGATACAAAGTTTTTCCAAAAACGTCGTGCTTCAAAAACGTCATGCTTCTAAAACGTCGTGCTTCAAAAATGTTATACTTCCAAAATGTCCTTCTGATTAATCTATCACATTGTCTAACCATGGTCGAGTAGCATATTCGACTCATGGTCCATAGACGATCAATTCTTCGATCCTCTCGACCACCTCGTACTTAAAAACTTCTCGATCAATCCAATCGCCCGTGACTCGACCACCAAACCGATGCTCAACCAATTTCTATTTTTCTCTGAGTATCTTAAGTTTCTCGTGATGGAAACTTAACATTCCTCTAAATATTTTGATTCCCAAAAGCTTCGCTTAAAATTCTAATTTTTCGATCTCGACCATTTTACCCCTTTGAAAGGGTTACTACAATAGGTGTCCGGCTTAGATAAACCCATGCACGTTCTCGGCTAAATTTTTGCATTTCAGAACAAGAGATGTAATGTAACGAAATTTGAATTTGCAGGGAAGCTAAACTAATATCAAAATAATGCTTTTTTACTCTATGCTTAATGTAAGAAAAATCATCATATTTGTTTCTACTAACATATTTAAGCAGTTTTAAGTAAGTATGTACAAACATTCACATACATTTAGCATCCATAATGGTTAGTTTCATTTGCTTAATTTTCTTTTCGAAAATAATAATTCTAATGTATTTCATCTCCACTTTCATATTAAGTATTAATCATTTCATACTCTTACAAGTTTACTAATTTTATCCAACTATTTTGTTTTAACAAAACTCCAACACAGTAACTACATAATATAAACTAAACATTATTGTATAATGAAATTACTACACAAAAAAGATAAATAAACAAAAAGCGATTGAAATATCAAATATATCTTTTTCTTCAAGTGATCATCATCCCAAGTATCCCAAAATAAGAAATTGACTTATTGGTCATGAATTAATCTAAATTGAGTTAAAACTTTATTTAAATAAATATTTCATGTTCGTCGATGCCGACATCTAATTTGTTGAAAATAATAGAAATTTTGAAATTTATTGTATTATATTAACGCATATAATCTATTTTATCAGAAAATAAGAATAAATAAAAGTTAAAGACCAATTTACAATTAAAATAATTCATCGTCAAAAAATGAAAAATATGAATAGTATATCTTCAAATTTGACTACTGGAATCTAAAGGCCTAGTGTATCTTTTTTTTTTGAGGGGGGGGGGGTCAACAACATTGTTACACCATAATATTGACTGGATTATTTTTCTTTCTTCGCCAAATCATCAGCAATAACATCCATAATATTGACTGAATAACTTTCATGGATAATATGGATCAATGGGTTTACATTCAGTGTGAATCAGGATCTTGTCACTGTGATATGGTGACCAGAAGGAATGCTATATATCAACTTTGGTGTTGGTAATCTATGCAAAAAGTATTGGCTATAAGCCATGATGAAGAGCATGGTTTGTGCTATATGTCATGGACCATAATCATTGAGCCTATACGGGTCTACACAAGGAAGGCCGTGTGTGGTCTGACCAAGTCTGGGTATGGATGACCTGATCCGTAGACAATGGACCCATGATTTGATGCTAACTTGATCAGAGGTGTGCCCGTTTGAAAGAACAACAGACCAGGCTTGATGGATTATATCTTCATAGCCGATTGGGTAAGAATAATGTCTCATTGACTCTGAGTCATGTGGGGATGGTTTGCTGATTGACTTATGGAAGGATGGGAATTGTTAGTCTGGAAGATACACTTGATGTTATAGTCGATGAGGCAAAGGATGTTGGATGGTGCATGAGTCAGATATGGCCTTATGCACATCACTATGTGTTTCATTGAAGGGCCAATGAGCAAACAAGCTCGTGGATGTGGCAGAGGTAAGATGTTGCAATTACTTGGATAAATCAGTAACTTGCATAGATCTAGATAGAATGGTCTAGGGGAATGGAACCTCGTATTGCATGACGTGAACTGTGTTAATGATCAATCTATAAGCTTAATAGTAGTTAAGTAAACTAACTAAGGCATAGACGATTAGACCGAACAAGTGCTTGTCTGAATTTATATAAAGGGTTAATAAAAGATATCAAGCTGCGTATAAGTACAAATGATCTAAGCTATGAAGTGACTGAGGAAGTCGTTAGCTAAAATCTAAGATAACCCTGGCTTGAAGAGTGAATGTATACAAGAAGGGTTTTAAACAAATAGGTTTGGCCAGTAAGTGGCTTGAAAGATTTAGCCCTTCGACCGCGGCCTATGAATCGGGGTCAGAGTGTTACAAGTTAGTATCAGAGCATGATTGATCCTAGTACAGACGATGCTTAAAGAAGTTAAGTTCAAACCAAAAAATCTTCTGAAAAACTAAGTTTCCCATAAACCCTTAGTTGTGGTGAGCCAAGTGAGAATTGAGGTAAGATAGGTATTGTGCTTGAGAATGGGAAGGTTCCAAGAAAAAACAACTTAGCCTTGAAGACAAACCAACTCTCCAAGGGCAAGAACCTTAAAATAGGAAGGTTGGACAACTACTTAATTAGAAGGAATGGAAGTTTTTAAAGAACATAAACAATGCAATACTTGGTCTTATGGACAACCTGAACAAGGAGACTTTCATGGACTAGCACTCTTATGGGGATATATGTTATTCCTTGGTGGCCGTCCAGAACAAGTGAGTAATATAAGATGTGCAATCGGGTTCACATGTACATCGAATGCCCTTGCGATCTGATGGATCAAATAAAACTCGGTGTCGGTCAATGTAAGACTCCTTAGATCAACTTGAATTGAATGGATGAATTCCAAGATGAATCCGACCTAAAGGAAAGGAAGAAGAAACTTGTGATGTTCTGTCATGATCAATGGGAGAACATGTTTATGGGGTAAAAATCGGTCATGGCAAAACCAACGGCTAAAATTCTCCGAGAAATTGTGCCTTAAGCAAATATGAGCTGGAAATGTCAAATAAACTATACGGCATAAGCCAAACCAATTTGCATAAGGATACGAGAAAGAACTTTGTATATTTCATCCCGGACAAGGAATAAATGAATTTCTATCCAACATTAAAAGATCGGAAAAATGTTCTTGCAGAAGGTTTTTGCGATAAATGACGAGTTTTACGAAACAATTTTCCTACAAACAAAGTTTGGAAAGTTTCAGTGGAAAAACATCAAAATATAATCTATGAGATAATCTTCCGTAAAACAACTTTCAGAAAAACGTTTACGGAAAAGCTTTCATAAGATAAACAAAATGATTAGTAAAATCAAAGGAGCAAGTCCTCGAGAAAGATTAGTCGATCTCTAGATGAACGGCTCCCGAGGTTATGAAAAATGAGAGAGACAGTTTTTCCTAACTTCCCGTCGTCTCGACTCTCTCAATCTACGACCATATCTCGTCAATGCCTACTTGTTCTCCTCACATTCTAACCACGAGACGGCCACACACGAGCATCTTCTCTTCTCCTCCCCACCCTAAGGTGGGCACAGACGTCACTCGGCTATCCTCCCCCCCTAGGGCGGGCACGTAGCCCTAGGGTGGGCATGTTGCCCTAGGGTGGTCACGTCACCCTGCCATCCTCCCCACCCTAGAGCAGACATGATCCATCCTCCCTGCCCTAGCGCGGGCAAGATCCATCCTCCCCGCCCTAGGGCGGGCACGATCCATCCTCTCTGCCCTAGGGCGGGCACGATCTATCTTTCCCGCCCAAGGGTGGGAACAATCCATCTTCCACACCCAAGGGCAGGCACGATCCATCCTTCCCGCCCAAGGACGGGCACGACCCATCCTCCACACCCAAGGGAAGGCACGATCCATTCCTCCCAGCCCTAGGGCAGGCACAACTTATCTTGGCTGCCCTTAGCTAGTCCATTTTGTTCTCCTTCGAGTCTTGATGGAAAAGTCTTTTCTTTTGTCGCAATCAGAGTTTTCATTTAGATTTTACGAAGAAAACAAGCAACACATGTTTTCTCGTAAAAATTCAAGTCAAAACGTTAGATGATATAAGTTAACTCAACACCATCATATACTCTACTTAGTGAACTGATCTGGTTCAGTTCGTAAGACCAGCGACATAGAAAATGGACCTCGGAAAAAACGACGATTTGTCCGAGAATAATCGTAAAAACGCATAAGTCAGAAAACGACCTGAAACAACCTAAAACGTGACAAAGCCCACTTATGGTTTAATATGATATTATGCCAAAATTTAATGACGGTTGAACTTGTTTTGGATAAGGATTAATGGAAAAGATGATAAATGTGAAGTTTCCATGATAAACATGAATCTTGAGAAGATAAGGAAAACTCTAAGAGATAAACTCGAATCAAGAAAGATGGCTGACCTTGGATGCATATATAAGGAGAGCCAAGGCAAGGAGCACAAAAATGATTTTCTAGACTCTGGAACTCTCTTCACTTAGAAACCTTAGGCTTTATCCTCGACATTTTATACGAAACAGTCTACGGGAAACAAGATTGGCGTCATGTAAAACGACTTCACAATATAAAAACACGTATGAGGAAAGCCCAATCCTCGTTCTCAAACATCACAAGTAATCTGCAAGTAACACACTTCATTTACTTCTAGAAGAAGTCTTCATTGTTAGGCTTACATAAAACATCCTTTGTATGATCTAGTGTTTTAGACAGTTGTCGTATAGCTGCAAAAAAAGCTGTACGATTTGTCTTTCCACGATAAATATAAACTTTATCTCGTCGCACTACAATCTAACAGATCTCTCCTTTTAGCCTTATGACTCTATGTCTTTCGCCTCTCACTTAAACCCGAGCAGGCCATCTCCCTACGACTGACTTTCAATGGGTTCAGTATCAAGCTTCTTATGCTTCATCTTCCTCAGACAAAAAACAAAAACAATTTTCATAACAAAACTCAGTCCTAAAAACCAAACAATTAGCGAAAAATTTGAACCTATCGTCAATTGACTAAATTATATATGCCCCACAATTCACTTTAATCCCGCATCATTTTACCCATAAAACGCGGCATGTAAGAATACACTCGTATCAAAACTCCTAAAGCTACACAAAACATCCTTAAAAATACACGAAATAAATCACGAAAGGCCAACTCTTCATAAATCACAATGAAGGAAGACACTTCTTCCAGGGACAAATTTACGCCACCCCTTGGTGCTAATTCCTCGATCACAAATCAAATAATTTAGCATCCAAACAAAAAACAGTTTTGGCTGCGAACATCCACAAACAAACCAAAATGTTTATCTACCGCAAGGTTAAAACAAAACCCTTGCGCCATCGCAAAACATATATAAAGCCTGTAAACGTTTCAAACAAGAAACGCGTCATACAAAAGAAAATTTCTATGTGAAAGACTTTCGCTATACAGATAAACTTCGGCTGCAAAAACATCTGCAAGCAAACCAAAGTATTTCTTGGTCACAAGGTCAAATGAGACCTTCACGCCAAACAGGAAAAACTTCTCAAACACGTTCTCATAACGTAAAATTTTACTAGAAAGAAAAATCCAGTCTTTAGTGCTGCGAGACGTCGCAAACACTTGAAGAACCAGATTTTGACGTAAAATATCTTCCTAGATGAAAGTTCTATCTCAGAAACTCAAACAGTCATACGCATTATTTTCTCAAATACACATACTTCGCGAAGGCTCAAACTCAACGGTAATACTTAACATTCTGTTTGTTGCTGATCACAACAAACTAACCCAAAAGTCCTAAATAGACTTAGCCATCTCTCCCCATATAGATAGGCTCTCAGACATCCGACACAAGGATAATAGTGCGCTATAAAAGAAATCTGAAATTTTGGTCAGCACTTCTAGACAACTTCAAAATTATCTTTGGAGATATGCTCGGTTCCCAATCGATGCAAGTCGCATAATCCAATAATTTTTTGCAGACTTCAATATTGAGATGGAAATCAGATCAAAACCGCAATGGGTGATTTAAGCTGAAACAGTCATCGCAAAACCCTAATTCGATAGTAAGCCTAGGTTTTGCCCTACACCCATCACACTGGTCTTACACATCTCAAGGCATAGTATCAACAGACCGATACTAGATTCAAAATATGTCACTTTTTGATATTTGCGCGTCTGTGAGACTTCCAGAACACAAGCCTTCAGATATTGGCTACTCTATACGTTTTTAAAAGGAGATAACCCACGACTTCATAAATCCCAAAACAAACAGCCTACAAGGCTAGTCTCGAGACCGACAAATGTACTATATAAAATGCCATCAGCAGAAACATGCTTGAGGATCTCAGGACCACACATAACAAGGCCATAATGGTCACACTGGAAAACATGTCATAAGAATCTTAACTCCAAGACGAACTACGAAAGGCTTGATCCCTTCTACAAGGGTACATATGCAGCCTTCATAAGGCGCAGGCGCAGTGGAAACGTCAAACAAAATTCGGAAAGTTTCCTTGGAAAAACATCATGGTATAATCTATGAGATAATCTTACGTAAAACAACTTTTGAAAAACGTTTACGTAAAAACTTTCGTAAAATAAACAAGATAACTTCAAAAAATACAGTAAAACGAGAAACGCCGCATACCAACTTCTCATCGTCATGCCTCTTCTCCCCGCCTCAGGGCGGCATGAGGCCCCGTCTCTCTCTCCTCCCTGCCTTAGGGCAGGCATGCGAACCTCCGCCTCTTCTCTCCGCCTTTGGGCAGGCACACACACCTCCTCCTCTTCTCCCCGCTTTAGAGTGGGAACACACACGCCGTCCTCTTCTCCCCGCCTCATGGCGGGCACGCACTAGATCCCTCTCTTTTTCCCGCCTTAGGGAGGGCACACCGAGCTCCTCTCCTCCCTTCCATGAGGCGGGCACGGGCTTCCTCCCTTTTTCCCCACCTCATGGTGGGCACGACGCTCTCCTCTCTTCTCCCTCCATGAGGCGGGCACGACGCTCTCCTCTCTTCTCTCCCCACCATGAGGTAGGCACAATCCATTGTCCTCGCCTCACCTTCATTTCTCGCCGCCATAAGGCGGGCACAAGCCATTGTCCTCGCCTCGCCTTAATCTCTCACCGCCATTAGGCAGGCACAAGGCTCCTCTCTCATCATTGCCACAAGGCGGTCACAACAATCATCTTCGAACTCTTGACTGATATGATCCTTATTTCGTCTTAACTGGATTTACCGTTGAAGTTTATGATAAAATTAGCAAAGACTTACTGTTCGTAAAACGTTCTAACCAATCGTATAAAATGATAACAATTAACTTAACAACATTGTTATCTCAACTATATGATTTGTTTTAATTGCTTCAGGAAACTAACGATACAAGGACCAGCATTGTATGGAATTCAATTTATCCGAAAGAAATTTTAAAAATGCTTTAAGTCAAAAAACGGTCCAAGAAGGTCCAAAACGCGGCAAAAGCTCACTTGCAACTCTAGAGGAGAGTGAGCCCAAACTAAAATGACGGTTTACTTGATTTTTGCAAGATATAAATGCAAAAGAAGATAAATGTCAAGCTTCTAGGATAATCATGAAGATCGAGAAAATAAAGAAGATTTCCATGAAGAGATAAACTCGAATCAGGGGCAGGAATGGAAAGACGGCCGACTTTAGAGGCATATATAAGGAGAAACAAAGAAAGAGGCAAAAAAAGATTTTAGACTCGTAGAACTCTCTCCACTTAGAAACCTTAGACTTTATCTTCAACAAGTTTGGTTTCTATGACTGACACTTGATTACTAGATGAACTCGCACATGGAGTTTAATCTCTTATTCTACTCTTTTAATAAAATATGTTTGCCTTGATCCTCGAAAGGGGTACGTAGACATCCTTTCATAAGATTCAGTCTGAAATCAACAAAACCTTCTTTCATATTTTTTTTGTTATCTAGCTACAACTTAATTAGATTTAAGGTTTTAGGTGACTTGAACTAGGAATTCGCTGCCAGATCATGCGACCAAAGCTTTTATAATCTTTTTGTAATGATCGCAATGCTCTAAAACGGATTCAGGGAAATCGGTCAAATCATACATCAATAGAGGATTTAACGGACACTTAGGTGGAATTATTATATAATGATGTGTTAATATATATATATATATATATATATATATATATATATATATATATATATATATATATTTAAATATCCTAAATGACATCGTTTTATTGATTTTTTTTGAATAAAAAATTGCCACACTATGAGTCGAACCAATGACCTTTCTTTGAAACGGTCTAACACTAACCACCAATCTAAGTTTCCTCGATTATTTAATTGAAATTGTTCTTTATGATTCTTTTTTTGCTGGAAGTGCTTAGATGATTAGGTTCAATGATTTTTTTTTTTGGAAACGAAGATTCGATTTCCCTTGCTTCTTGTTTCGTGGTGAACTAGATTGAATTGAGTTCTAATCGCTTCGTTCTTCCATTTGTAGCAAATAATCATAATTCCAGAAGTAAGATACCTAATAGAGAGGCCAATTGATTACCCCACCGTATTCCTCAATAGACCCTCGCATGGGATCTTACTCGACGAGTCAATTCTGTCTACGTCTCCTGAACAGAGACTGCCATCGAAATTGTAGGTTTATGTCATCTGATTTCTTCTAGAAAATGCTGTGTGATGAATACTCTGAATGATTCAGAGGTTTTGACTTAAGCTAAGTAACTAAAACATGCGAGAGGCACGTGTGAATATAGTTCTTTCAGCCAATCAAAAAGGAGTTCTCTTTATACATTTTGTATCATCTTCTTCGTGAGAGAAGGTGTGTTCAGGAAGCTTCACGAGACTTTTGTAACAGAAACGAGAGAGGGGTAGAATAACAGAGAGAGAGAGAGAGAGAGAGATACGATTGGAGAGAGGGAAAATCTTGAGAGAGTTGGGTGATTGGAAAGACTCTGTTCATCACACATTTCTAGTTAGGGTTAGTTGCTGTAACCCTCTATGATTCTTTCTTATTCTTAGATTTAAGTATAGATTTTTCATTGGTTTTGTTCTGGTTTGTGATTCTACATCTTGCTTAGGTGTAAACCCAAATCTTGAACTGTCTAGTAATCACTGAATTTGTGATTATACGATGAATCACTTCTATTTCAATTTGTTGAGTTTATTCTTCCATAAAATGACTTCGTTTAGGGGTACTGTTTTTATAAGAAGATATACTAATTTGACACATCATTGTAACTTAATCCACCTAAGCAACCGTTAAATCCACCTAAACCATTGTAACCATTTGACTAACGGAATCACTGTCAAAGTATGTATAAGCTTTAATGCGATTGTTCGTATATGAAATTTGAAATAATTATGTGTTTGTGTATGAATTTGCACATGGATTGAATGTGTGTACTGATCGGGACCGCGATCTTTTGTTGATGTATGATTTGGCCGATTTCTCGGCGGATTCAAAATGAAGATCTACTTTTTCTAAACTCATTTTATTGTCTTTATGTATTTTCCGGAATTATTCAGTTACTTGTTATTGGCTCTTGCAAAGAATTTAAACATCAAGGAAAGTTAGATGATCTTGGTTTTCCTCTATTAACGAAAATTAACAGTGCGAATTTTGGTTCCCACATTACAACCTTCGTCTTCCTACCCATGACATCATATTTCCAAAAATGGAAATTCTAGCATTCTGCAATCACTAAACATCAATTTGAAAAGCAAAAACGAAATATCTGAGTGTCTCATGCCCCCTTTACTTTTCATTATTTCATGTAATCTTGTTAAAATCACCAATCATGAACCATTGTCTACTTCTTGTTGTAGAAAAATGCGTAAGACATTTTCATATTTGGTCTCGTCATTCTAAAACATAATCTCCATAAACAAATATCTAAAGAATTTTATTCCATCCATTTTTGTCTCAACATCAATCATCTTTTTATTCGAAAATTAATCTGAATATCACCACAAAAAATAAAATAAAGCTAAACTGGCTTAACGGTAAACAAAAAAAAAACCCTAAATCAACTTAGAAGTTTTGCAATTAATATTTTTTTATTTTCGTTTACGATAAGAAAATTAGTATTGGACGATACGTTTGGTGCATTTCTTCAAGACGTTAAACATTAAGTTAATTTCCAATTTCCTTGACAATTCTAGTTGATTATCTTCGTACATATAGACTGGGTGTATCAAGGTTCCCACCAAACGAGAATCATCAAGTGATGGAAGTACTCTTCAGATTCACTGAATGGATTCCATTAATAAAAGTTTTGACTGTGAACTCAGTCATTGATGAAGAGCTAAATGGAGTTCTTGGAATCCGTACAAAGATACAAAACAGTGTAACTGAAGCAGATAATCAATCCACGAAAGGGAATGGAATTCTTTGATTCCTTTTCGTGAGGAAATTATTAGGATGGATAAAAGGATGATCAAATGGATGTTCCTATCAACCCTAAGGAGAAGGTTGGAACGTTTGATTAAGTCTGCGACGAAAAACAAGTGCAAAAAATAAAGAAGACACAAAGTTTGTTAACTGGATTCATTTCCTACATCTCCAGGATCTCGTCCAGATTTCATTGACTTAGACCAAGAAGCAACCTACAATTGTTATATGGTCTTACACACACTAGTGTCTACCACTCTTTTCTAAGTAAGCAATCTACAAATATAGGAATCAAGCACACATGCATAGATCACCGTCCGGTGCACTGGAGCACACTGTCTTCTACAACTGCAATTTTCATAGACTACCACAATGAAACCTTCTATGTTAAACTTCCCCTGAGTCTAGGCTTCAATCTTCACCAAGTACTTCAGCACCCAACACAAACCAGTGATACCAAAGCTTGATCACCTAAGCGCACACACACAACTCACCACGAGCTCCAAACAATGGCTAACACCACTACACAAAGTGTCAACACCAACGCCACCAAACTGTGTTTACATCAGACTCCAACATACAATGCTTCTGAATGTACTTCAACACCAAGCAGTAACAAACATCAAGGAAACCTCTTTCTTTATTCTTTGAGGTCTGGCTTTCTCATAAGACACGTCTCTCCTTATATAGCAGACCATAACTTGTTCTCCATGTCTTCAACCTAC
Source organism: Sinapis alba (assembly GCA_012274485.2). NCBI lineage: Eukaryota > Viridiplantae > Streptophyta > Magnoliopsida > Brassicales > Brassicaceae > Sinapis > Sinapis alba. The sequence goes on from MU105598.1 coordinate 298,044, forward strand.
TCTCCAAGTCTTCAACCTGCTCTCCAAGTCTTCAACTTACCCTCTAAGTATTTCAAATATACTTAATGCAACTTTCCATTTTCTCATATGGAATACTTCTCTTGCCTTTTCCTCTTCAAGTAATATACTTATCTTTAATGTAAATATCCCAATAAATATGTTATATTTTCCTCAAGCTTAATAAGCCCATGGATATCATAAAAAACTAACTCCATCAAAGCCCATCTTCATTACTACCTTGTGTAGTACTTCACAAAGTGATACAAAATATACATCTTAAATCTTACTTTTTTTTTATTATGCATGTGAACTCATCACCTCTAGACAGAAATCCACTTCTTCAGATGTCCAGTTTGATGAAACAATAAAGATACAAGAACGAGATAATTAGATCAGCTCAACGTTCCTTCTATAAAGCCACTGATGTTTATTAATAAGTAATCTCCAACAGATCGATGTATAGGTCATCCTGAGCAAGGTACAAAGATGCGAGAAGAGGTTGGTGTCGTAGCTAACAAAGATTAAGATCAATTAAAGCCAATGAGATTTAGGATCGTTGATGATAAGGATGTAAGAAATATTTATGTTTATGAATGAATATTTATTTCCCTATGATGTAATCTAAAGGTAATCTATTTTTTTTTATTGAGGTTGTTAATCTTAAACATATTTTGTAACCAATAAAGATGAGATATAAAAAAACTATTTCTTAATATTTTAACTAAAGTATAGTGTGATTAATGAGTGATTTGAAGGACAAGTATCACAAAACATACAAAAAGGAACAAATTCAATGTATGAAGCTAATGTTTTAGAAGATTTCACATCTGTCTCTCATTTTGAAATGAGTCGCCTTAAGCAAACATTTGTTACTTACTCAACTTTGATGGATGGTTGAGATAAAATGATGAAACTTAACAAGGAACAAAGAAAACCTTGATGAAGAAGTAAGGTCCCTTTCCCCACCTATAAATAGATATATCTTCTCTATCCTACAAACTTCACAATCCAACTTAAATATCAAGAAATCATCTTCCATAATCAAAACCGTTCAAGAATATTTCTACAATGATGAAATGAGGTGCTAATCCTCATTATAGTTCTATTATGCAACTAGTCTAGATATTAAAGTACTTAGTGTTCTTGTAAATCATACTTACATGTGGTATCATAGCTAATGGTTATAAACATCTAGATAATCCTTAAAGTATAATAGTTTTTTGATTTTTTGAATTAAAGTAGATCCATACTTAGGCAATGAAAATGAGATCTAAATTAATGTTTATGTTTGTCAGTATAAAGCCGACAATTTTTTTTTCGGAAATCATGAATGTAATGTATAATCTATTTGATCTCTGAAATAAAAAAATATTGAATGCATAAATTTTCTATACATAAATCGTATAGAATCAAACTAGTAATTTGTGCATGATTTGTATAAAAGATATTTTCATATAAAGTGCAGTAGAGTTTAGATATCACCAGAGTGGCTATATTCTAAAATAATTTGCAAAATAAAAATTATTGTTCAAACAAGTATTTGATATTTTGAGGAATAATTAGTTATCCACAAGTAAACTATGTAAAAATATGATTAAAATAATTTATAGTGTTTGCATTGTGTAGACTAAGTATATCGACAAATAAATATTTATTATATATAAATACTATATTTATTCTATATCTATACATTGAATTCCATATTTAATAATATATTATATGCTATATTGATATCAGATATCAATTTTTTATTCGTTTTTTTATTTAATTAGTTATTACTATTTCATAGTTATATTTAGTAAATTTCTATTTATTAATATTTGATTCATATTTCACTCAAGTTCCAGAAGTTCGACCCCCCCCTCTAATATTTTTTTGTTTTCTTTATTTGCATTTATATGGACATATTGAATTTTAATGTGTAATTCGTGGAATGGGAGGGGTCATCTCATTTTTGGATTTGCAACAAATGAATTAAAGAGATAAGAGAATTAAGGATACCCACCAAGAAGACTAATCCAATCCATAAAGATATACCAGAAAATACAACATTTTTGTTACTTGACCAGAAAATACAACATTTTTTTTTTAACAAAACAGTCTTAGTAATTTGATAATTGATGTGTTCAAATTACGCTAGAGAAACTCTCTCAAATAAAAAACCGACTGCAATACTTAGGGATCAAATCCATAGAGACTCTATGTTTCACATAAAAGACTTGAGTTTCAGATTAAGCTAGACCGTAAATAATGTAAAGCAGTAAATAACAAGAAAGTAAATATAGGAGTTGTAAACGACGGAAGAGGGGTGTTAGACTTAGAGTTTTATGCAGGTTGTGAGAAATCAATCCTATAGATGCTAAGGGTTTGATCATAGAACTCGAATTCGATAAGTAAGATATCAAGCTCTCACAGCGAGTCTAATCAGATGTTTAAATCCTATAATTATAACTCCTGTATGCACATTAAGGAAGATTGTCAACCAATACCACATAGTATCAATCAATACTTCTTTAGACAAGCATTATCATTCAGATTGATATTTTCACTAAGTTAATTAAACCAGTACTCGCATGCACCTAACAACATAGCTTAGCATGATTCAGTTCAGGTAATTGACTAGCACTCGCTTGCGCCTAACTATCTTATGATCAAGTTTTTAATTAATCTAGAAACAAACAATAAGAAATATCATGTGAAGGATACAATAAATCACCCTAGCAATTAAATATTTCAGAAGTTCATCAAAACCTAAGAAAACCCTAAACCTAACAAAAATCATAGAATGAATAGATATCAGAGAAATCAATAGCAAAACCAAATGAGTTCCAAGAGAACTCTGAAAGAGTTCCTCTCTTCTCTCTTAACCTAAAAGAAAACCTAAAATAAACAAAAGCTTCAAATAAAAATGTGTGTAGCCGCCAACAATGGCTTAGAAAACATTATATAGGGGTTAAAACATGTTCTGACCTCTTCTGTAAATAAGAGATTGATGGGCCAAAAATGCAATTATGGGATCTCCATTAAACCTCGTCGTGCCTGAATTTGGGAGAGTGTCATCGTCACCCTTTGAGTGTCATTTGACACTTCTTCACATCTTTGATAGTTTCCTCTCGCGAGTCAAACAAACCACTCTTTAGTGACATGCGCATAATTTTTGATATAAGATCATAATTAATCTCAAACTGGTGGCATTGGAAAGCTAACCCAAAGCTGTATCTTTTGTAAAGAAGATGAGATCAATTGCACCGTGGGAAGTCTTCCATTCATAGCTAAACTTCTGACACATCTACACAGTTCTGCACCTCAAATAGCTCATGAATCTCCAAAGTAGCCCAAAACCATCTGAACCTAAAAAGACTATAAAACAGACTTCAAGCAAAACATAGATTAATCATGTAAAATAGGTTTGAAAACACAAGGATTAGCTTATCAGAAGGAAGGTGTGCATTAGCTGGTCTCTATGCTTCTTGGTAGAGTTTCTCTGAAGTTAATTTGGTATATAGTCAGGCTGCCCTGATGTTACGTTTTTTGAATTGTTTCAAGATTCAAAAATATATTCTAAGAAGTCCAAAAATTGATGATTTTTGAAGAGAGAGTACAAAGATAATTTTCTCCGAGACACCTTTCTCGAGAATGGTCCTTACCCATTGTACTTTTGAGCTCCCTCCTATTTGCTCTCTGAGTTTTTACCTCTTTTAGGCAAAAAGTCTACCAACCTTTCCTCCTTTTTTCAAATTCTTTCTATTCCCAGAAATATCTCTCGGTCCGTTTGCCGAACTTCCTCTTATATGCCGGGCTCAGCCCTCGACTGTGTTGGAGAGTCTGCTGTCGTCGTTCTCTTCTCACCGGATGTCAGCTGAATATGAAGAACCAGAAGAACCTAGCCTCGCCTGAGGTTTTCTAAAGAGTTAGTTCTTTCCCAGCGAAGTATGCTGACAGGTTCCCAGTGTTGGTTCTTTGCTGCTCTCTTGTAGTTCTTGTAGTTTTCGGTGGTTTTGTCAGAGTATAGTCTCAGACTTTGTTTTCTATTGGATTTACCTATTTGGGTGTGTGCTAGTCTCTCCAGATTTCCCCTGGTTATTGGGTCTTTTAGTCTGTTTTGAGGATATATCGGTATTATTTCTCTCTGCTGTCATGACTCGAAGATTCTCAGCTTTGGAGAAGGCTAGAGGTGTCGATGGGCCATCTGCTCCTCCTCGGAGGCCTCCGGTTCAGATCCCAGCCTTAGACAACTATGCTCTTATAAAACAGAACAAACTCACCTTGATTGGTAAAGTCACCAACCCCTCAGCTCAACACTCAAGCGCTTGCGGAGTTCTTTCTCCAGCACTCGCAGGTGACTGGATCTATCACTGGACAAGAGCTTGGTCCTCACTTGTTTCATTTCAGCTTTGATTCTGAAAGGGACCTCCAAAGCATTCTTCTTAAAGCTCCTTACCATTTCAAGAAATGGATGTAAATGCTCCAAAGATGAGAACCATTAATATCTGGAAACTTTCCATCATCGATACCTTTTTGGATAAGGATCCATGGCCTTCCTTTCCACTTCTGGACTGATCAAGCCCTTCAGGCTATTGTGTCGGATCTCGGACAGGTAGAAGCTAAGGATGCATCTAAAAGGCGAGTTTGAGTCCTCATCAACGGTCTCCAGCCATTGGTGACGTCTCAACATCAGTTTGCCTTCAGGAGATATCAAAGAAGTCGAACTCCAATAAGGAAAAGCTTGAAAAGCATTGCTTCACATGCTTCTTGACATTGTATTTGTTTATTGTTATAGCAGGGTATAAATATCTTAAACAATTAACTATCAAATTAACCCTAATCTTAACACACAAAATAATACTCTTGCCAAGAGAGATCATGTGTAATACTTAGGGATCGAATCCACATAGAGCAATGGCACACAATAAATTTCTATGGGAACCAAAATCCACACTATCGATTTCCGTAAATTTTAGGAAGTCCGGACCGTTAACTTTCCCAGGAGATCCCGGATAATATGCTTTAAACCAAACGCGACACAATCATACGATGAGAAAAAACAAAATAATAAAGAATCGAATAATATGAAAGGAGAGTAAAAGAGATCTTATTCCGAATTTGCATTTAAGCGTTTACAAGAAAGAAAGAGCCTTGGCCACAAGAGCTGTTGGCGAGATCCTAGTTCTAGTAACCTAAGACTGCAAATTCCTAATCGAGTAGTAACTTGAAATCAAAAACGAAAATAAATGCATATTGCTCTAAGGTTGCTATGAATGCCTAAAGTTATCTCCCTTTGTCTCCAGCCTCGCCTTCTCTTATATACCCGTCTTCAAGGCGGTTTTGCGCTTTCTTTTCTGCTCCCGGTTGAATTTATCACTTCGGGAATATTCATTTGTCTCTCGATCTTCATGGTTATCTTAGGAAACTTTGCATTTGTCTTCTAATTTCTAAATATTTATCTTTGTGTGAATAAATATAGACTGTCGTAACAACACTGGACTTGGTTTCGTATGAAAACGTAAGCGGGCCTTTTAGTCGCATTTTAGGTCTCTCGGGCCGTTTTTCTGACTTTGAGCGTTTTTCTGCTTTCCACGAAAGACCGTCTTTGATACGACGTTGATTTTAAGCATGTGTTCAAACTTCTCGCATAGCTTAGAAAACTTTGGAGTTAAGCCAATCGTAGCCTTTTTACAAGATTGGTTTGAACTTTATACAAAAAACGAGTCTTCGCGGTTTTTATTGTAAAGTTCAAACGGTAACTCCGATTGAGACGAAACGAAAAGCATTTCGATCGGGATTCGAAAAGGAATGCAAAGGAGTGATCCAGGTCGACATATGGCGACCTGGGAGTTGCATTTGTCGAGCTAGGAGTTGTTTGTCGACCTTTACTTGTTTCTATCGTAAACTCTCAACCGGAAATCCAACTGAGACGAAAAGAAAAGCATTTCGATCGCGAATCGAAGAGGAATACAAATGAGTGATCCAGGTCTCCATATGTATACGTGGGAGTGATCCAGGTCTCCATTTGGTGACCTGGGAGCTGCATTTGTCGAGCTAGGAGTTGTTTGTTGAGTCTTACTTGTTTCTACCGTAAAATCAGAACGGGAACTCCGATTGAGACGAAACGAAAAGCATTTCGATCGCGACTCGAATAGGAACACAATAAAGAGACACAGGGTGCAATATGGCGACCCAGATCTGGAGATATGAGGTCTCCATATGGTGACCTGGTCTTTGAAGGGCTAGGTCGACATATGGCAACCCGGGCTCGGGGAGTCTAGGTCGCCATATGGCGACCCGGATTGTGTGGGTCTAGGTCACCATATGGCAACCCGGAATCGGAGAGTCTTGGTTGACATATGGCAACCCGGACTGTGTGGATCTCGGTCGCCATATGGCGACCCAGACTTGGAGGGTCTAGGTCGCCATCTGGCGACCCGGACTGTATGGGTCTAGGTCGCCATATGACGACCTGTACCTTGCGTGTGTAGGTCGCCATATGGTGACCTTTGCTATGCGAATGCGGGTCGTCATATGGCGACCTACACACGCAAGGTACGGGTTGCCATATGGCGGCCCGTGTTTTGCGATTGCGGGTCGCCATGTGGTGATCCGTGCTTTGCAAGTGTGGGTTACTATATGGCGATCTTGTACTATGAGTGTAGGTGGCCATATGACGACCTAGGTTCAAGATGCTTTGTTCTTTCCAAACTACTTTTTCGATAAGTTACTTCTAGAAATGGTAGCCTTAGTCTGTGTTTTCGAGAGGACCGTTTTTGACCCCAACAGTTAGCCCCCCAGCCTGCAATGTCTCGGAGATGTTTTTTACGGGCGAGTAGCGTGTTTTAATCGGAATCATGACTAAGGGTACTTTCCCGAGAACTTTTTCGAGGCTAGTTTATTGCGGAGTCCCAAGAAGAGTTGTCGTCGTTTGAGAAGAAGTTAAATATTATCGAAGACGCTCGTTCTGCCGAGGTGTCCCCGTTTGAGACTCGGATCAGTGAGTTCGAGCGAGACCTCGAGAAGACTGCGAGCTCCCTACTCAAGGCGAAGCAGGTCAGCAGGACGAAAGCTTTGGAGGTTTGTCGGCTCCAGCGTCGCTTTTAGAGCGAAGAAGGATTTATGGGTTGTGGGATCGAGGAAGCCAAGATGGCCCTTTGCGCTGAGTTTGGGACGCGCTAGGGGAGGATTGCTGGTTCCCTCAATTCCTTGATGGCCATCAGAAGTAGGGATCAAGCTCTCGCGGCCGTTGAGGGAGGAATAAGCAAGGTCCAGCTGTTCCAGGGTGATGCGCCTCTATCTCCACGAGCCAAGGAATCACGGCTTTTGTTGCGCAAAGAAGAGTTAGTGGTGATCTCGACGCGATCCTTGGCAGTCTGAGATCCGAGTTCCTCCTTCCGCCGTGCTTGGGCGATATAGGAGGGCAGGATGCCGTGGTTGTCGAGGGTGCGGCCCCAAGCTCGGAAGAGGTGATGGTCAAAGGTGAGGTTACATGAACTGATGATGAGTGAGGTTGCAGTTTCATCTAAGACTTTTTATCATTTTTATGTTTTTCGTTTATGTTTGGACCGGCAAGTGTAGCCTTGTTTTTATTTTGGGACTGGCCGTGTGTGGCTTTGGATCCCTGCCGCTTTGCGGGTTTTGCATGAATGGACCAATCATTTTATCAAAAGGGTTTGAAGTTTAAGAGTGTGTTGATTAGTTGTGTGTAGGGGGAAGATTATGAGTTGTCATCTCACAACCTAACTCTTCTTTGTAGATCGTTCTATTCGTTGCTCGTTCCAGATGTGCAGAAAAGTTCTGTGAGTGTTTAGATGTGAACGAAGATACATACTTTTAGGATCTCGTATCTTTCGATATTCATGCCTAGAGATGTTAGAGACCAGTGTGCTGGGTTTAGGGCAAGACCTAGGTTTACTCTCGGTTAAGGCTATGCGATGACTAATCGGGTTTCGTTTTGCATGTTGCAACTTCAACCTGATTCCATACCGCTTTAAAGTCCACGATATGTTCTCCGCTTATACGACTTGTATGGTCGGAATCGAGCATTTTTTCGAGGACATTTTTTAAGTCTCCCAAAAATGCTGACCAAAAATTCCGGATTTCTTGTATAGCGCTATTATCCTTGTGTCGGATATATGAGAGCTATCCTTGTGAGATAACTTAGTCTGTTTAGGACGTTGCGAATTCGTTGTGATCAGCAACAAACTTATTGGTAAATATCCTAGTCGGATGTATGAGAACCGTTCGTCAGAAAGGTTATGTGTGTCTGTTTAGGACGGCTAATGTACTCGTCGGGGTCAATCGGCGAGTAAGGTGTAAGTCACGGACGGTCTGTTTCTGAATTTTGAAAATATATTTTTGGAGGTTTCATGCGACATCTCGCATTATGCTCTGAAAGTATAAGGTGTGTAAGTTGACGATTTCGGGTGTGAGCTGACGTTCGACCTTTTCGAGGACATGGCCTCGATGGTGTTTTACCGGAAGGTGTTTTACGAGTAAGTGATTGTAGCGAAGAGTTTGGTTCATAGTTCAGAATAGTTTTAAATGTTCACACGATAAAAGATACTTTGCAAGATTTGCGTTTTCTTATTATCGATTTTTTTTTTGAAAAGTATCGAGTACAATGCGAATATTTAAAATGTGGGAGTATACGAGTATACGTATACGCATCCACTCCCCCCCCCCCTTTTTAGAGAGGGGGATAGCTTATCTTTTCATTTGGACAAGCTGCCTACGTACCTCTTTTAAAGATCAAGCCATCTCGTAGTTCAGTGTTTTGGCGGCGAGTGTTTCTATTCAGCTGTAGTTGCGTCGAACACCTTAGTCGCGTTAACACTGGCAGGGTCAACGTATTTTTCCGGAATTATCTCCTCCGGTTGGGTTGTTGCGTTGGGCTCGGACGTTTTCTTGTTTTCTTCGTTCAGAGCCGTTGCTTGGGGAGACGATTTTGGATCGTCTTTTTGGGAGACGTTTTCAGCCGGTGTCTGAGTGGTCTTTTCTCCTTTGGGTATTACCATCGAAGTAGTCGTGATTTTTCTTAGCTTGTGTTCAGCTAAAAGACAAAGTCACGACTGTTTCTGGCTACCCCAGATCATGGCAGTTCCGTTTTGAGTTGGGAACCTAATGCCTAGGTGGTAGGTTGAAGGGACTGCCTTCATGGCGTTGAGTCAGGGAGTGCCCATGATTACATTGTAGATGGCGGAATAGTCAACGACTGCGAAGTCGACGATTTTTGTTACCTCTTTTGCCATGACCGGGAGTTTGATCGATCCGAGAGTCATTTCGGTTACGCCGGAGAAACCAGTCAACGGTTTTGGCGTTGGTACGATCTCTTTCAGCTCGACATCCATCTTCCTGAGTGTATTGCGGAAGTTGACGTTGACTGTGCTCCCAGTATTAATGAGGACTCTGGCGACCTCGAGATCTTTGATTATGAGGTCAATGATGAGTGGATCGTAGTGAGGTTGATCAATTTCGCCAGCTTCCTCCTCCTCAAAGGTGATGGAGTTATTTTCGTTATCCGAGGGCAGAGACCAGGTTGCCTAGCTCTCGCTTGCTTCTGCCTTTCGTTGATAGGCCTTGATCGACGAGACCGTGTCGCCACAAAACTGCGATCCTCCAATGATCATGTTAATCTTGTGACGGTTGTTGTCGTTGCCCTTCTCGTCCTGCCTCCTTCCGCGTTTATCCCCCAAAGAGTTTTCGGTTTGGGGAGGTTTGTCGTTTTCTGTAGGGAGATCAGAGCCGCAGATGAGGTCCTTGACGCTTGTTACTCCGGCGAGTTCTCCCGCGACTAGTTTCGCTGCCAATCTTGCTCTGGGAACTTTGCAGTTAGCGGTCGAGTGGCCGCGAGTCTGATTGAAGTCCAGAAGACGTTCACATCGTAATCGGAGTTTCGGGTCCACGTATTGCCCGAGGTTTGTCCTTGCTCGGAGCCGGAGTTGATGGCATAGTCATGCGCACCCTTGGTTTCTTCTCCCTCGCAATGGGCAGTTTTCTTCTTTTTCGACTTCTGATCTGAAGCCGGATCTGTTGAAGAAGTTTCCGTCGGTTTGTGCTTTTGTGACAACACCTTTGTCTCTTCCTCAATCATGATGTAGTCTGTGGCCTTGTGTAACGCGTCCTGAATGGTTCACGGTTTCTCAAGGGTGATCCACTTCCTGTACTTTGACTTGTACTAGAGCATCTTTCGAAGCGCGTCCACGGCTACCTTATCGCTGATCCCGCTAACTCTCGCCATAATGAGTTTTAATCGGTTGATAAAGTCGCGGAGTGATTCGTCCTCCCTTTGAGAGAAGCTCCATAGGTCGATGTCAGAAGTTTCTCGGTTGATAAACATCGAGTATTGCTTGAGAAACTCTGAAACGAGTTGGCGGAAGCTTCAGATGGAATTTTGCCTAAGGCGGGAGGAACATTCGAGTGCGTCTCCATCAAGATTTTCAACAAAGAGGTGGCATTGGCCGACATATCTTTCATTGTCTTTGAACTTGGCCCTTCCCATCGTGATCTCAAAGGCCTGTAGGTGCACTTTTAGATCAGTCTTACCGTTGTACGTTGGTACCTTGATCTTTCCTGGATCAGATACCCTGGTGTTTATGATACGGGGAATGAAGGGAGTTTTTCGAGCTTCCTTGAGCAGCTGGTCGATCTCATGTGTGGAGCTAGTCGCGTGGTGAATCTGCGATTTTACCGCTTTTACTTCCGTAATTGTTCTCATGAGATAGAATACAAAGATTGCGGATATCAGACTCATCCTTAGCAGTTTTCCGAGTTTGTCGGTGTTTGCTGCAAGTTTTCCGAGTCTGCTCTTCAGCCAGCTTCTCCTGCTCTACCAGAAGATGTTTTCTTCCTCTTCCGTCATGGGTTTATCGAGCAGGTCCTCTTGAGCCCTGTGGCTCCTTCTCCTTCGTGGATGCACGTCCGCGTCTTTGTCTGAAGGCTCGGACTGACTGCTGGAATCCATGTTAACGCGCTCGATTTCCCATTCTTCTTTGTCTTCTTCCAATGGTGGAAGATTGCTCGGATGTTTCCGTGCTTGCGCAGGAGTGATTTCATCCGGATCTTGTTCCGACTGATTTTCCTGCGCGTTCGTGGACTGATCCAAAGGAGTCGCGAAATCAAGTCTTCTTCCTCGGAGCCTAGTGGTCCCGCGAGGATAGACAGCTGGGGTTCTCACTGTTAGGGTTTTGACCGGTTTAGCGAGAGTGATGCGGCTCAGTATATGGAACCGGCACCGGATGCAGATCAGGATGATCAGATTACCTCAACTGAGGTTCGCCCATCCGACCGTACCAGACTGACCGACCGTCCAGTGTACCGAATCGACCCGCGTACGTCCGGCATGGAGCTTAGGCTAGAACCACAACCTGATGACCGATCCAACCATCCCACAAAACGTCTTTCCCGATCATCTCGACATTCTAAAGATGATAGCCAAACCACACTTAGCTTGGGTCGTGAAGATCCCAAAGACAGACATGCATTCACCCGTTTGGGCCGTGTTTGACCCACTCTTGGTCTTTCATCACCCAAATTTCTCTAAGGCAAGGATTCTCCATCTATCTGAAGACTTAGGTCACGCTTGTACCAGACTTGTTCATGAAGATCACCCGGCGGACCGTCTAAATCAACCCGCGCGCATCCTACTCCTTACCGCAATGGACCCGATCGACATGAATGAACCTGGACGTGTAGGCGAAGGGTCATGTTGACCAGTCTTCATCAAATTCACCAATCTTGACCAGTCTTCATCAAATTCACCAATCTTGACCAAGACTGCCTCAATTTCACCAACTTTGACTTATTAATAATTTCCAAGTCGAATGTTGTATTTTCTATGCACTGTTTCCGCATTTTTCTTTAAGTCATGATTTGACTCAATGTATTATAAATAAGCAACATTTATTATGAATCAAACACATCGATTTTTATTCTTCTTCTTATTTGAGTTCATTCTCTTTGTTCTTTGCTTAGAACATTTATGTTTCCTTGGCGAGGTTATCTCCGAGTAGACAAATCTTTCTTTTGTTGGACTTGTGCGTCAAATCAAGAAACAATCAAAATCTGGTAGTATCAAGAATCATTCCGCACCTCTTGTGTCACCGTTCAAACCACCTATTCTCCCTTTTGGCGAGTTCATATCCCTTAAGTCCGATTGAGTGATCATGTCTGAATCTAGGACATGTCAAGTGGTATCAGAGCCACTCAACCAATACCATCTATCCATCTTCTCAACTTTTATCTTCTAAACACTTCTTCTTTTTCTTTCTATCTTAAATCCGGGCCACTACCTTACCTAGGCCATTCTTATTCGGAGAGAAACACTTGAGTGGATGAGATTAAACAATTGAGAGAGTGAGGATTTTTATCTGTGCTAACTTTTGTGTTTAAGAATTTCAGGAAAATCATGGATGGTGAAGAAGAAAAAAGCCGTCCCGGAAATTCTGTAGCCGGATTGTCTAATTTGCAAATGAGAGCTTTAAATGATTCTATTACTAACCTTATGAATGCAGGCTTAGAGCAGATCAATCAACGGCTTGATGAGATGCATGTTAGTCATCAGACGCGATCCAGAACCGGAGCAAGGAGAGATCGCCTAAGGAGGACCAACCGGTCTGATGATGAAATCCAAGAAGAGGAGTACCATGAGGACGACAACCGATCCATCAACTGACCAAGGAGAGGTCAAAGAACCCGCGATCAAGTTGATGTTAATCCTTTTTCTAGGAACAATGATAGAGTTGATGATGGATTAGGTGGATTGAAACTCAAAATTCCCACTTTTGGTGGCAAAAGCGATCCTGATGCATTTCTAGAATGGGAAAGAAAAATTGAACTCGTTTTTGATTGTCAAAACTTTTCTGAACTTAAAAAGGTTAGATTGGCAGCAACTGAGTTTTGTGGCTATGCTATTAACTGTATGATCAAGTTGTGACTCACAGGAGAAGGACAGGTGGATAACCAATAGATTCATGGGATGAGCTCACTACCTTGATGAGGAGACGGTTCGTTCCGGAACAATACCACCGCGACCTCCACCAAAGACTCAAGGCGATTGCTCCAAGGAACCAAATCTGTGGAAGACTATTTCCAAGAGATGGAAATCCTGATGATCAAGGCTGATGTAGACAAGACCTTGGAGGTAACAAGTGATAGGTTCCTTGCCGGACTCAACCGAGACATTTAGGACCGAATGGAACTTCAAGACTATGAGAGTTTGGATCAGATGTTACACAAAGCCATCTTTATTGAACAGCAAGTCAGGAGGAAGGGCCTTACCAAACCGTCCTATGCTCCAAAACCATCCTATGCTTCCAAGCCAAGCTATCAAGATAAAGGTAAGTCTCCAGCCACAACAAATACAGCTTTTAAGACTAATGTTCCTGCTCATGTTGATAAAGAAAAGACAGAAGGACCTCCCAAGCGGACTAGGGACATCCAATGCTTTAGATGTCATGGACTTGGACACTATGCCAACAGATGTCCGAACCAGAAGGTGATGATTCTCTTAGGGAATGGGAAAGTTGAGTCTGAAGATGATAAGGAGGGAAAGGAAAATCTCGATCCAATCTATGATGATGAGGAAGAGCCATTTGATTACCCACATCAGGGACCACTTCTTGTCACTAGGAGGCCCTTGGACGATACAGTCGGTCCAATCTTTGATGAAAACGACCACACAAACAAAGATCTAGATCCGACCTTTGACGACTATTTGGACGATGACTTAGGCCCGATCTTTGATAAGGAGCACAATCACTTTGATTAACCAGCTCAAGGTCCACTACTTGTCACTAGGAGATCTTTGAGTGTTCAACCAAAAGCTAACAAATGAGAACAAAGGGATAATCTTTTTCACTCTAGATGTTTGATTTCTGAAAAAGTTTGTTCTTTGACTATTGATGGTGGCAGTTGCACTAATGTAGCTATTGACACTCTTGTTAGGAAACTTGGACTTGAGACCAAGCCTCTCTCTCGACCTTTCAGATTGGAATGGCTAAATGAAGCTGGCACTACAAGAAATATGTACATTGTTAGCGCGAGAAGTATGATATATTAGATATTTGATAGCGAATTCATAAATGCTATGTATACGGCAACCATCATAGGTACTCCCTCTACGATAGTTTTTTTATGTGACGCTACGAAATTTGGGTTTACGATATCAATAAATAGGTGATGTTATTTACGTAACTATGGCATGACATTTTTTTGTTACAAATTGATTACAATACATATTTTGTGCCATGCTAGGGTCTTCTATAATAGCAATCGTATATTTTGATAATTTCTGTTGCTAAATGCTATACATAATTTGTTGTAGCTTTGAATATCTTATGATACTTTTTGATAATTGCTGTTCTAAATGCTATACATAATTTGTTGTAGCTTTGAATATCTTATGATACTTTAGTTAGTAGGATATATTAAATGCTATGATTACGGATTATAACTATTTTTTGTTTGTTATTGTTACTTTATCTGAAAGCTATGATTTGGTTATTTTTTTATTTGCTTTTTCACATTAGAAACGTCATAACAAAACATTATCATTCATAAAATATGTAGCAAATACATAAGTCATTAGACATAAATGTTACAAATGCAGTTTAAAAACACAAAGTACAATCATTAGAAATAAGATAATACATAAGTTCATAAGACTAGCTTCAAAGTAGCTAAGTGTGGACCAAAGTTCTTCATTTTCCCTGCAGGCTGCAACAATAAAAACTGCATCTGTGGTTAGACAACAAAAAAACACCAAATGCTAAGCATGTCAGCATTTTCCCTTTGAATCAACACTGAGCGGAAAGTTAAACAAGTCCACAGCTTTTTACCTCCAAGGCTGTGCCTCCTCCACAGTGAAATACCAGCAAAACTTTCTTGAAAGTTACATAATATTGTTCACCATTCAGGACTTCTGTACTTTGACATATTCGAGTGGTGATGATCTTAATCTCTTGCTCGTTCTTAATCATGTTGGAGTGACTATGTGCTTATTCTCAGTCAACAGCCATACCACTAAAATTTTTCTGTTCATATAAAAGACACAACAAAGCACTCAGAAGATAAAAAGCAAGCACATCATAGTCAGTAAGTAGTGGAGAGAAAGAGAAGGTTACATACAACCACTTCAGCCATCACAATTTCAACGAGTTTTACTGTAATGCAGTATATGCAATCAATTCAAATAACTCAAGAAATGCAACTAAATTTATCATGAAGCCAAACAAATAAGAAATGGAACTAACTTTATCATGAAGCCAAACAAATAACAAGAAAAGCTGATAAATTCAAGCACATGTACACATCTACAACTTCCTCTGATGTATTAGGATCTAGGAAGCCAAATAGATTAACAAGGAAACAAAGGATGGATTGAGACACTTGTTTATGCTTAAGTATAAGGGAAGAAGCAAAACCTTAATGTAAAGAGAAAGGCAGTTCAATCGCTAGCAATTTAACAAAAACAGTCAGAAGCTTTCTCATATGGGGCTCTACCGCCTTAAGAACATTAAGGGGGCTCGTTAAGTGTCGAAGCCACATCTGCTTCCTCTCAAGTTAAGAATCTGATGGAAAAATCAAGATGGAACCGAGACTAGCGAGAGACAAAAAGAAGATGGAACAGCTAGAGAAGGAAGCTTACTTGGAGTCACGGTTTGGTGAGATGTTGGAGTCTGATTCCAATTTGCCGGGAATAAAGAAGCCAGGGTTTCGGTCTCTGTGGAGACAAACGACTTTGAGAAAGACTTACATAGAACTGAGCGTGGATACGGATACACCTAAAATAAACCAAACCCTAAAAGTATTGACTTACACAGATTAGGGTTACAAACCTGGAAGAGATTGACGTTTCTCACTTATTCTTCCTCGATTTCATCTTTTTCTTTCTTCAATTGCTGTTCCAGTGCAATCCCAGATTCCACCAGAAATCTCAGAACCGACACAACTGCTAAATGAAGAGAGGAAGAAGAACCAAGGCAATTGTGTCGTTTCCAACACCAACAGTTGAAATCAAAAACGAAGAAGAAGAGGAAAGAAGAAAGAAAACCTTGAGAGCAATTGAAGAAACTGGAAAGCCAAAGACGAGAGAAAGAAATATATTGTTGTTTTTTTTTTCTTTTTGAGCAAACGCAAGATATCTATAGTTTGGGGAAAATAATTGAAAAAGGGATTGTGGAGAATAGTTCGTCTAAGTTTTCTCTAAATGTTGGCTCCAAATGAAATTTTACTTCCCTCTAAATGAAAAATATGGCTCCAAAACTCATTTGTGGTATCTCCTTAGAATTTTTTTTTATCATAGTGTTTATCTAATGCTATTACATAATACGAAAATTTTAAATTCATCTACCATAACAGTTCGGTAAAATGTGCTATCAATGTGAACATTTTTTGTAGTGTGGTGAGCAGTATGTGAAGGAGCAAGTCACCGTTCCTCTTACCATTGGTCGATATGAGGAAGAGGTCCTTTGCAATGTCCTTCCCATGGACGCCTGCCACATTCTTTTAGGCCGACCATGGCAGTTCGATAAGAAGGCAGTGCATGAGGGTTACACAAACCGACACTCCTTTGATCATAAAGGAAATAAGGTCACGTTGGTACCTTTGACTCCTTTGGAGGTTCACCAAGATCAAGCCCAACTCAAGAGGGGTCGAGATAAAGATCCAAAGCCGGACAAACTAGAGACATCCCATAGAAATTCCAACTTCTTTATCAAGGAAAGTCAGGTAAGAAAGTCTTTGTATTCTCAACAGCCATTTCTTTTGCTTGTGTACAAAGAATTTCTAATGGCCTCTTCTTCTTACCTTGCATCGGAGATTTCGAGTGATTTGATAAATGTCTTGCAGGAATTTTCTGATGTGTTTCCAGATGAGAATCCCAAAGGGATTGCCACAAGTACGAGGTATTGAACATCAGATTGACTTCGTCCCAGGCGCACAGCTTCTGAACCGACCAGCGTACCGAACCAACCCGATGGAAACAAAGGAACTACAAAGAAAAATTGAAGAGTATCTTGAGAAAGGCTACATCCGGGAAAGCCTCAGTCCTTGTGCCGTGGCAGTTCTCTTTGTACCCAAAAAGGATGGTTCTTGGCGCATGTGTGTGGACTGCCGTGCCATCAACAATATCACGGTAAAGTATAGGCATCACATTCCTAGGCTAGATGACATGCTTGATGAGTTGCATGGTTCCCCAGTTTTCTCTAAAATTGATTTGAAAAGTGACTATCACCATATTAGGATGAAAGAAGGTGATGAATGGAAAACTGCATTTAAAACCAAACTAGGATTGTATGAATGGTTTGTGATGCTATTTGGGCGTACTAATGCACTTAGTACTTTCATGCGTTTGATGAATCACATCTTGAGATCCTTCATTGGTCATTTTGTTGTAATTTACTTTGATGACATTCTCATTTACAGCAAGAACCGTGATGATCATATGATGCACTTGCAATCTGTTCTTGAAATTCTTAGGAAAGAAAGGCTTTTTGCAAATCTTGGTAAGTGCTCTTTTGGAACAGACCACATGGTGTTCTTAGGTTTTTGTTGTAGGTGCTGATGGACTTAGAGTGGACGAGGAGAAGATCAAGGCCATCCGTGACTGGCCTAGTCCAACATCCGTGACTGGCCTAGTCCAAAGATCTTTATGCAACTGATTCGGATTTCAAAGAAGTTTTCAGAAAGTGTTCCAAAACGGCTTTGGAAAGTATTATCAAGATTCTGGATTTTTATTATTTGATAACCGCTTATGTGTGCCCCAATGTTCTTTGAGGAGTTGTTTCTCAGGGAAGCACATGGAGGAGGTCTTATAGGACACTTTGGAGTCAAGAAAACACACAAGGTTGTGTATGAGTATTTCTTTTGGCCGAGCTTGATGAAGGACGTGGAACGAATTTGTGGTCAATGTGTGGTTTGCAAGAAAGCCAAGTCTAAAGTCAAAAACCAAGGTTTGTACTCAGCTCTACCCATTCCTTCACATCCATGGGTTGATATTTCGATGGAATTTGTGCTTGCCTAGATCTAAATGTGGTTGAGATTCTATCTTTGTGGTGGTTGATAGATTCTCTAAAATGGCTCATTTCATACCTTGTCATAAGACTGATGATGCTGTGCACACTGCTGATTTGTTCTTTAGAGACATTGTTAGGTTGCACGAAATGCCTAGGACCATTGTTTCAGATCGTGATGCTAAGTTCCTTAGTTATTTCTAGAAAACTTTGTGGTCTAAGTTAGGTACTAGATTGATGTTTTCCACCACTTGTCATCCTCAAACCGATGGTCAAACTGAGGTTGTAAACCGGACTTTGTCAGCAATGCTTAGATCATTGGTTAAAAAGAATCTTAGATTTTGGGAAGAATGTTTGCCTCATGTTGAATTTGCTTGTAATCATTCCATGCATTCTTCTACCAAGTTTTCTCCTTTTGAGGTTGTTTATGGTTTCAATCCCTTATCTCCACTTGATCTTTTGCCTTTGCCTTTGATTGAAAGAGTTAGTACATATGGAAAAAGGAAGGAAGACACGATTCAGAAGTTGCATGAGAAAGTCTGTGACAACATCAAAGCCAAAAATGAGGTCTACACACGAAAGGAACAAGAAGAAAAAGAAAGTTTTCTTTGAAGAAGGCGATCTTGTTTGGGTTCATCTAAGGAATTAACGTTTTCCTGAAGAGAGGAAGTCAAAACTCATGCCTAGGGTCGATGGTCCTTTTCAGATCCTTAGGAAGATCCATGACAATGCCTATCAGCTAGACTTGCAAGGTAAGTATGACATCTCTTCAAGTTTTAATGTTTCTGATTTATCTCCTTTTTGTGCAGATGATCCAGATTTGTGGGCAAATCCTTCTGTAAAGGGAGAGAATGATGCGACTCAGTACATCGAACCGGCACCGGATGCAGATCAGGACGATCAGATTACCTCAACTGAGGTTTGCCCATCCGACAGTACTAGACAGACAGACCGTGCAGTGTACCGAAACGACCTGCGTACGTCTGGCATGGAGCTTAGGGTGGAACAACGTCCTGATGACCGATCCAACCGTCCCACAGACCGTCTTTCCCGACCATCTCGACATTCTAAGGATGATAGTCGAACCAGACTTAGCTTGGGTCGTGAAGATCCCGAAGACAGACATGCATTCACCCTTTTGGGCCGTTTGGTACATCCAGACAAATGCGCCATCGACCTTCAGTCCGTTTTCGACCCACTCTTGGACTTTCATCACCCAAATTTCTCTAAGGCAAGGATTCTCTATCTATCTGAAGACTTAGGCCACGCTTGGACCAGACTCATTCATGAAGATCACCCGACAGACCGTCCAGATCAACCCGAGTGCGTCCTACTCCTTACCGCAATGGACCCGATCGACACAAATAAACCTGGATGTGTAGGTGAAGGGTCACCTTAACCAGTCTTCATCAAATTCACCAATCTTGACCAGTCTTCATCAAATTCACCAATCTTGACCAAGACTGCCTCAAATTCACCAACTTTGACCCATTAATAATTTTCTAGTCAAATGTTGTTTTTCTATACATTGTTTTCCGCATTTTTCTTTAAGTCATTATTTGACTCAAATGTACTATAAGTAAGCAACACTTCTTATGAATCAAACACATCGATTTTATTCTTCTTATTATTTGAGTTCATTCTCTTTGTTCTTTGCTTAGAACATTCTGTTTCCTTGGCGAGGTTATCTCCGAGTAGACAAATCTTTCTTTTGTTGGACTTGTGCATCACATCAAGCAACAATCGAAATCTGGTAGTATCAAGAGTCATTCCGCACCTCTTGTGTCACCGTTAAAACCACTATCTCTCCCTTTTGGCGAGTTCATATCTCTTAAGTCCGATTGAGTGATCCTGTACGGATCTAGGACGTATCAGAGAGATCCCATTAGCTTATCCTGCTCTTCCGCCCTTTTTTCATAGGCAGAGTTCAGTTTTTTTCATCTCCTCGACTGCCACGGTGTTGGGCTCAGCGTTAACCGCGGGAATGTTGGTCGCAAGAGTATTGTCAACGTTATCATGGCTCGAGTCGTCGTGAGGCTGTTGGTTGTTGATATTGTTAGATGACATGCTTGACTGGGGTTCGAACGCCAAACTGTGGGAACCAAAATCCACACTGTCGATTTCCGAAAACTTTAGGAAGCCAGGAAACCCTAACTTTCCCAGGAGATCCCAAATAATCTACTTTAAACCAAACGCGACGCAATCAAACGATGAGAAGAAACAAAATAATAAAGAATCGAATAATAAGAAAGGAGAGTAAAAGAGATCTTATTCCGAATTTGTGTTTAGGTGTTTACAAGAAAGAAATAGCCTTGGCCACAAGAGCTGTTGGCGAGATCCTAGTTCTAGTAACCTAAGACTGCAAATTCCTAATCGAGTAGTAGCTTGATATCAAAACCGGAAATAAATGCCTATTGCTCTAAGTTTGCTATAAATGCCTAAAGTTCTCTCCCTTTGTCTCCACCCTCGTCTTCTCTTATATACTCGTCTTCAAGGCGGTTTCGGGCTTCCTTTTCTGCCCCCGATAGAGTTTATCACTTCGGGAATATTCCTTTTTCTCTTGATCTTCATGGTTATCTTCGGAAACTTTGCATTTATCTTCTAATTTCTCAATATTTATCTTTGTGTGAATAAAGATAGAACGTCATAACACCACTGGGGTTGGTTTCGTATGAAAACGTAAGCGGGCCTTTTAGTCACGTTTTAGGCCTCTCGGGCCGTTTTTCTGCTTTCTCCTAAAGACTATCTTTGATATGAAGTCGATTTTAAGCATGTGTTCAAACTTCTCGTATAGCTTAGGCAACTTTGGAGTTAAGCCAACCGTTACCGTTTTACACGATCAGTTTGAACTTTATACAAAAACAATTGCTAAAAAGATTTCGCACATTTAACAATTGGGAAGTTAAAAAAAAAAGCGAACGAATCTATGCGGTTTTTATCGTAAAGTTCCAACGGTAACTCTGATCAAGACGAAACGGAAAGCATTTCGATTGCGATTCTAAGAGGAATGCAGAGGAGTGATCCAGGTCGCCATAGGGAGACTTGGGAGATGCATTTGTCGAGCTAGGAGTTGTTTGTCGAGTCTTACTTGTTTCTATCATAAAATCTCAACATGTACTCCGATTCAGACGAAACGAAAAGCATTTCGATCGCGACTCGAATAGGAATGCAAAAGAGTGATCCAGGTCGCCATGTGGCGACCTGGGAGCTGCATTTGTCGAGCTAGGAGTTGTTTGTCAAGTCTTACTTGTTTCTACCGTAAAATCTCAATGGGAACTCTGATTGAGACAAAACGAAAACCATTTCGATCGCGAGTCGAAGAGAAACACAAAGAAGAGACACATGTAGCCATATGGCGACCCAGGCTTGGAGAGATGAGGTCTCCATATGGAGAACCAGTCTTTGAAGGGCTAGGTCGTCATATGGTGACCTAGACTCGGGGAGTCTAGGTCGCCATATGGCGACCCGGACTGTGTGGGTCTCAGTCGCCACATGGCGACCCGAACTGTGTGGGTCTAGATCACCATATGGTGACCTGGACTCGGAGATTCTAGATCGCCATATGGCGACCTAGACTATATGGGTCTAGGTCGCCATATGGCGACCTGAACTATATGGGTTCAGATCGCATATGGTGACCCGTAACCGTCATATGCAGGTCGCCATATGGCAACCCGTACCTGCGTGTGTAGGTTGCCATATGACAACCTGTACTAAGCGAATGCGGGTCCCCATGAGATTGCGGGTCGCCATGTGGTGATCCATGCTTTGCAAGGGCGGGTTGATATTCGGCGATCTGTGTACTCTGAGTGTAGGTCGCCATATGATGACCTAGGTTTGAGATGCTTTGTTCTTTCCAAACTAATTTTTCGATAAGTTACTTTTAGAAATGGTAGCTTTAGTCAGTGTTTTCGAGAGAACCGTTTTTGACCCCAACAATTTCTTATTTCTAAAGACTATGCTAGGTAAATATATATATTAGTGGTGAACAATCAATTAAGGAAATTTTTCTTATCAAGAAGTAGGGATGCAATTTGGAAATATGTTATTTAATGTAAATATGGAAATATAATATTTATTTACCCTAATGTAAACGTAAATATGCTAGATCTAGGGTTTCAATACTAATGGATTATAGGGAATAGGAAACACAAAAATGTAAATATACTAGTACTCAAATGTTAACTATTCTGACCCTTTAACTCTAACTCTCGTATGCGAGCAAAAGGAAAGACCATCAATCGACGGCTAAGGACTGATGTCGATCAACGGTGAAATCAAAAAGAAGTGTGGGGCGAGATTTGATAAGTCCACCAGACTTATTAGACCAGCTATCGCATGCGCCTAACAGCCTAGTTCAACAAAGTCTATTATAGCACATAACCTACTCTCGTAGGTGTCCATGTCCTATCATCAAGATCCTTGTTAGCTACTATAGAATGCAAGCATTAAGCACAACTCAATTAATAGATATTAACTTAACCTAGCAATCCATGATTGCTATCATTCAACCATAAATCTAATTGATAACTAGTCAAACATGATTTTTGTCACAAAAATCATAGATGAAATATATGCAAAATAAAAATTAAATAAAAACCAAAGTAGTTCGATGAGGACTCTGAAGGAGTTCCTCCTTTCTCTCCTAACCCTAATACAAATGAATAATAGTAATGCAATAGAATAATAACTCTCCTCTTTCTTCTGTCTTCTCAAGACATAAATATAAAACCCTATATCTAGGTCAAAACTCGTCCAAGGCATTTTTGTCATTCTGATTTGGGGTTGAGATCTGCTGTCTGTGAGCTGGTCGTTGATCGATGGCAAGTGTGCTGCATCGATCGACCTTGGTTTTTAATCATCGGTCGACTCCAAGTATGCGTCATCGATCGATGGCCTCTTCAACTCCGTAAATGATCAGTTGCGGATTCTTCCCCTCTAAATGCTCCAAAAATGCTTCAAGTATATCATATATCTCCAAAACGTTCTTGGACCTGTAAATACTCTAATACACAAACTAGACACACATAATAGACCCTAAATAGAGCCTATAACATGACCTAAAACTGGTAACAAATAGGCTATATCAACTCCTCCCTACTTAACCTTTCGCTTATCCTCAAGCAAACAAAGTCTATAAAAGAGGTTTTAAATGGTGGATATTCACATAATATCTAACTATAACTATCACCCTACTTTGTTGCAACCACATCATATAAAGTCAATCACAGAGAAACTTTATGTACCCTATCCTAGTATAGCAACCAAATCCATTATACCAACAACTTAGCAAATACTAGTCTGACTCGCCCCTCTACTAATCTCATTTCTTTTCATAAAATAAAAGTGCAGGCTTTACCTTGGGAGTATCGATCAAATAACACATACTCTTACCTCTGCAACTATCTGAACAACTAGGCACAAAGTATTCTCTGATCCCTTTCTCCCCTCTTTTCTCTCTTCTCTGAATCTTTTTAGATCTCAAACTTAATGGACAATGATGCCATCTTATTTTTGATTTTCTCTTCTCTTTTTTTTTTCCTTTTCTTTTTGCTTTTTGGACAAAGTTGTAGGCGAATAGTGGGGCCATTGATAGTTTACCTACCCCTCGCTTCCAACAATGTGTGATCATTCCTCCGAATTAGAAAATTGGGATCATTGGTAATGTACCTACCCCTCTGCATCTTGGGAAGTCATCTCAATCTTTTAAGCTTTTAAGTAGATGCTGAAGAGAGAGAGAAGAGAACCAAATGTGCAATTACTTGTACCTAAAGACTTGCAGAAGGAATCCAATCCAGTGTATACCAATCCCCAAAGCAAGCTTATAATGTCAGGATTAGTGTTGTAAATCAGCTTTGGTTCCTTCAAACTTTCTAAGCAAGTGTGATATAGTGGCAGGCGGATCCACTTTGGTATCTCTAGTAATCTCTGCAAACAACCTTCTAAGAATGGTGCTAAAGTGTGGTTAGTCAATAATAAATATTGATCATATTCTTCTTTGACTAAATACAACTTTTAAAAAACTTATATATATATATCAAATAAAACTCAAAACAAATCAAATAGCGTTAGCAAACTTCTCCCAAACTTAAATTTCACTGTCTCTAGTGTAATCCATCCTGGATTGGTTAGGAAAAATTAAATCATAAGTAAATAGTTAAGTAGGAAAACTTGATACCTCTCTCTGTAAGAGAGTGCCGATCGATGGTAGGCAGGTGGGATCCATCGATGTTTACGATCCACTGTCGACCGATGGTGCCTTTANCCCCCCCCCCCCCCCCCCCCAGTCTTAAACAACATTATTATCAGTGTTATTCAGTCTTAGATTGGTGAAGAAATAAATCAAAAGGACCAAATTTAACAAGGAAAAATGATATACCTGCTTGCTGATGGTGACCATCGATCGACACAGTTAAGTGGCGATCAATCGATACTAGGGTTACCCCGTCGATCGACAGTGATCAAGTGTCGGTCGATGTTTTATATGCAGACTATCTTCCTCTTTTTTTTTTAAAAAAAAAACTGCAATAATATAATAAAATCCGAAATTAGACTAATATAATTAAAAAATAATTAACCTCCTTCCTCGTTTGTCTCCCGAAGATTTTTCGGTTTGGGGAGGTTTGTCGTTTCTTGGAGGACGATCAGAGTCACGGATAAGGTCCTTCACGCTTGTTACTCCGGAGAGTTCTCTCGCGACTAGTTTTGCTGCCAATCTCGCTCCGAGACCTTTTCAGTTAACGGTCGAGTGGCCGCGAGTCTGATGGAAGTCGCAAAAGACGTTCTCATCATAATTGGAGTTTTGGGTCCACGTATTGCCCATGTTCGTCATTGCTCAGAGCCGGAGTTGATGGTATAGTTATGTGTCCCCTCGGTTTCTTCTCCTTCCCGATGGGTAGTTTTCTTCTTTTTCGACTTCTGATCTGAAGCCGGATCTCTCAAAGAATTTTTCATCGGTTTGTGTATTTGCGAAAGCACCTTGGTCTCTTCCTCGGTCATGATGTAGTCCGTGGCTTGTGTAACGCGTCCTGGATGGTTCACGGTTTCTCAAGGGTGATCCACTTCCTGTACTTTGACTTGTACCAAAGCGTCTTTCGAAGCGCATCCACGGCTACCTTATCGCTGATCCTGATGACTCTCGCCATAAAGAGTTTGAATCGGTTGATAAAGTCGCGGAGTGATTCGTCCTCCCATTGAGACAATCTCCATAGGTTGACATCGGAAGTTTCTAGGTTTATAAACATCGAGTATTGGTTGAGAAATTCCAAAGCGAGTTGGCGGAAGCTTCCAATGGAATTTTGCCTAAGGCGGGAGAACCATTCGAACGCGTCCCCATCAAGATTTTCAACAAAGAGGCGACATTGGCCAGCATCTCTTTCATTGTCTTTGAACTTGGGCCTTCCCATCGTGATCTCAAAGGGCTGTAGGTGCGCTTTGGGATCAGTTGTACCGTTGTACGTTGGTACCTTGATCTTTCCTGGATCCGATACCCTGGTGTTTACGATACGGGACGTGAAAGGAGTTTTACGAGCTTCCTCGAGCAGCTTGTCGATCTCAGGTGCGGATATGGTTGCTTGGTGAATCTTCGATTTCACCGCTTTTACTTCCACAACTGTTTTCATGAGATCGATTTGAAGATCGCGGATCTCGGACTCATCCTTAGCAAGTTTCCGATTTTACCGGTGTTTGCTGCAAGTTTTCCGAGTCTGATCTTCAGCCAGCTTCTCCTGCTCTACCCAAAAAACATTTTCTTCCTCTTCCGTCATGGGTTTATCGAGCAGGTCCTCTTGAGACTTGTTGCTCCTTCTCCTTCCTGGATGCACGTCCGCGTCTTGGTCCGAAGGCTCGGACTGACTGCTGGAATCCACGTTAACACGCAGGATGAGAAGGGCAACGGTAGCAACCGTCGAAAGATTAACATGATCATCAGAGGATTGCATTTTTGTGGCAACACGGTCTCCTCGATCAAGGTTTATCAACGAAAGGCAGAAGCAAGCGAGAACTGGCCAACCTGTTCTCCGCCCTCAGATAACCACAATAACTCCATCACCTTCGAGGAGAAGGAAGCTGGCGAAATTGCTCAACCTCACTGCGATCCACTCGTCATTGACCTCGTAATCAAAGATATCGAGGTCTCCAAAGTCCTCATCGATACTGGGAGCACAGTCAACGTCATCTTGTGCGATACACTCATAAGGATGAAAGAGGTCGTACCAACGCCAAAACCGTTGACCGGTTTCTCTGGCGTAACCGAAATGACTCTCAGATCGATCAAACTCCCAGTCATGGCGAAAGAAGTGAAAAAAATTGTTGACTTCGCAGTCGTTGACTACCCCGCCATCTACAATGTAATCATGGACACTCCCTGGCTTAACGCCATGAAGGTAGTCCCTTCAACCTACCACCTAGACATTAAGTTCCCAACTCAAAACAAAACTGTTGTGATCTAGGGTAGCTAGAAACAGTCGCAACTCTGTCTTTTAGCTGAACACAAGCTAATTCAAATCACGACTACTTCGATGGTAAAACCCAAACGAGCAAAGACCTTTCAGCCACTGGCTGAAAACATCTCTCAAAAAGACGATCTGAAATCGTCACCCCAAGCAACGGCTCTGAACGAAGAGAATAAGAAAACGTCTGAGCCCAACGCAACAACCCAACCGGAGGCGACAATCTCGGAAAAAGACGTTGACCCTGCCACAGTCACCGCGACTAGGGTTGTTGACGCAACTACGGACGAGTAGAAACACTCCCGCCAAAACATTGAACTACGAGATGGCTTGATCCTCGAAATAGGTACGTAGGAAGCTTGTCCAAACGACAAGTTCAGCTATCCCTCTCTCTAAAAAAGGGTGGAGTGGGTACATATACTCGTATACTCCCATATTTTAAATGTTCGCCTTGTACTCTATATTTTTTTTTAAAAAAATAGATAATAAGAAAAATCAAATCTTGCAAAGTCTCTTTTATCGTATGAACATCTAAAATTATTTTGAACTATCCAATTACGAACCAAACTCTTCGCTACAATCACTTACTCATAAAACACCTTCTGGCAAAACACAATCGAGGCCATGTCCTCGAAAATGTCTAACATCAATTCACACTGGGAATCATCAACTTTCACACCTTATACTTTTAGAGCATAATACGAGACGTCACACGAAACCTCTGAAAATATATTTTTAAAATTCCGAAACAGTCTGCCCGCTACTATAATCATAAACGAGCACTCGCTTTTACACCTTACTCGTCGATTGGCCCCGACGAGTACATTAGCCATCCTAAACAGATTCACCTAACCTTTCTCACGAACGGTTCTCATACATCCGACTAGGATAACTGCACACAAAAAATCCGAAGTTTTGGCCAGCACTTCCAGGAGACTTTAAAATTATCCTTGCAGAGATGCTCGATTCCGACCATACAAGTCGTATAAGCTGAGAACATATCACGGACTTTAAAGCGGTACGGAATCAGGTTGAAATCGCAACATGCAAAACGAAAGCCGATTAGTCATCGCAGAGTCTTAACTGAAAGTAAACCTAGGTCTTGCCCTAAACCCAACACATTGGTTTCTAACGTCTCAAGGCATGAGTATCTAAAGATATGAGATCCTGAAAGCATGTCTCTTCGTTCACATCTAAACGCTCACGGAACCTTTTCACGCATCTAGAACGAGCAACGAATAGAACGATACACAATACGAGTTAGATGCAAGATGACAACTCGCGTTCTTCCCTATACAAAAATCAAAATCATAACTTCTCAAAACTCTTCTAAAATATGAACTGTTTGTCAATATATAAGCCACATATGGCCAGTCCCAAATAAAAAAATGGCCACATTTGGTCTAAGCATAAACCTAAAAATAGTCCAATTCGGCCCGACACAACTAAAACATAAAAGTATCCACAGACGGATCGCTCAATGGTCAAAGCTCAAATTTTCCCAACATCAAACGACCAAATGTGCTGAACGACTGATTCACCTCAACCCCCTCGTCAGAAACCCCGGTCATGGTCTCCTCCGTATCAGGAGAAACTGGGATAGGATCCCAACATCCCAGGACCTTCTCCTCGAGAGGAGGGACCATAGCATCGACACCTTTTTACTCGCCCATATAGCTGGTCATCGTGTCCATTTCATCTTGGAAAACGTAGCCCGCAACC
Organism: Sinapis alba; assembly: GCA_012274485.2. Lineage (NCBI taxonomy): Eukaryota > Viridiplantae > Streptophyta > Magnoliopsida > Brassicales > Brassicaceae > Sinapis > Sinapis alba. The sequence goes on from MU105598.1 coordinate 326,215, forward strand.
CTTGTCCATGACAAGGCACCAACGGCTCCAAGACACTCTCTGAAATCACCCATAAGATCTTGGGCTTCCCTAAGCTTTCCGAACTCAGCCTTGAGGTGAGCAGAGTGACCATCGATCTCACGTTTCCCTCGCCTTTCTGCATGACGAAGCTCCTTAGCTTGCTTCCTCTCCAGATCCTCGTTCCAGGCGGTAGACTGTTCTCGGAGAAGAGCAACCTGCTCTATGCCCTCTCAGCCTTGAAACGGCAGAGTCTCGCCTCCAGGTAGCTTGCCTCGAGAGCCGAGTTGAACGAGAGCCGTCTTTGTACAGGTTCAAAACTAAGGAAACATATCCCAAAAGAATATATTATAGAGATAAACAAAGTTCGAATTACTAACCGCGTTGACCATCCTGGAACCCTCCGCAAATGCTTTTGACCTCGTCTGACCATCCACGGTAGGAGGAAGATCAAACTCGGCCGGAAGATCCTTGAAAAGGTCATGGAAGTTGCTATCCGGCAGGGAAAATCGCTAGCAGAACTCATGTTGCCCGAAGCAAAGTTGGAAGGCCATCCAGGCAAGGAAAAGTCGTCCGAGGAAAATTCAAAATCACCTATGTAATAACCCTCCCGAAGGGGTAAAATGGTCGAGATTGACAAAGTCAGAATTTGGAGGCAACCTTTTGGGAACATAATAAGTCAGAAGCAGGATGGAAAGTAAGCAGGACGGGAAGCAAGCAGGACGAGAAGCAAGCACGACGGAAAAACCCGAAGTTGGGCGAAAACCTTAATTTCGGTAATGTGGAATTTCTCGAAGAAGAAGCCAGAGGTTCGGGAAATATTTTCCGTCAAGGTCAGAATTCATTTAAATTTTATTAAAAAATATTCAGCGCATCAGAACGGGAGCGGAAAAATATTCAGAATTGATTGCGGGTCAAAAATTTGTCGGAAGCACCAAAATCAGTCAAATGAACCGAGAAGCTCGATGTGTCTCAACGTATGGGTTCAGGACGTGGTGTCTACCATCTAACAAGCTGAGTGTCTACACAAGCACGAGGTGTCGCCGTGCATGGAAGCAGCACATGCAGCTTGACATGTTGGAGCACGAGGTATCGCCGTACCTGCAACCGAATCATGCGGATCGACATGTGGGCGCTGTGGTGTTGCCTTGCATGCATACAGAACGTGTACCAGATATCTGGAGGGCGTGGTGTCACCTTTCATGCCATCCTGGTCATGCAGCCAGCCATGTGGAGCACGAGGTGTCGCCGTGCATGCAACCGAAGCATGCTGATCGACACGCATGGGACATTGTGTCGCAAGAGTATGTGCACGCTGAGAGACATGTGGACGTGGAGGTGTCTTCCTGCATGTCCCTGAGACATGCATGAGGGCATGTGGACGCCCGTGTGTCGCCGTGCATGCGGGCAGACACACATGCGCTGGTGTGGCTCGATATGACTGGTCAATGATTTCTATAAATACCCCATGCCTCCCTTCATTTTCATTCATCCATCACAAACCAAAGCAAAGCAAAAAAGTGTCTAGAGAGAGATAGAGAAAGAAAGAAGTCGTTTTAAGAGTGTAATTATTTCTTAAGACCGATTTTTCAGCGAGAAGTCGAGTTCTGTCCAATCGAAGAATTTCTGCGATCGTTATGCGGAATCTCTGCCCAAATAAATCCGACCAATCCTCTCATATTCTTTGATGATCAAGTGGAGGTGCTGTCCAAGGTTAGTTAAGTTCCATGGGTTCAGATCAGTCGAAGTTCTGAAGCTCTACCGAGAAGTCCGAGAATCGTCAAGAATCTAAAGAAGGTTCTACTCGAGTTGAGTTCTGTCCAGACCAGTATAAGGGGAGGTTCTGTCCAATTCAAGATCAGTCTAATCCAGTCCACTCAAGTCGTCCATTGGTTTTTGGCCAAGTTCTCTCCGATCAACCAGCTGCTTATCGGCATAGAACACTGTGAGTTGGTATTGTTTGAATTCCACTTGGAATTTAGGGTAGTTTTGTGAGTTGGCTTGTTTGAATTCCACTTGGAATTTAGGGTAGTTTTGTGAGTTGGTTTCTTTGAATTCCACTTGGAATTTAGGATAGTTTACTGGTTATGCTTGAGTTCCACTTGGAACTTAGGATAGATCGAGTTGCATATAGAGTAGAATTCTCGCGCTATTGCATGATAGAGTCCTTAGGGTTATTTATTAAACCGGACTCAGTTTAGCACCGGCTAAGCTGAGATTAAATGGAATTAAGTCTGAGTTAATAACATGACTAGGACTAGGGCTAGGTTGCATCATGTTTTATGTTCTTGCGTGTTGATATGGTTGAGTGCAGGTTCCCATTATCTTTAAGGATAGCTTCATAGCAGGAGACTTAACTATATGGGTAACAGTTTGATTAAGTAGATTGCTTGTTAGATTAATTAAATGCTTGCTTCTTTAATTAATCTTGTTTATTGAGGTTAGTCAGCTCTTGGTAAGGGAGTGACTAACTGGTTTATTTGATTAGTGTTTGTATTGTTGTTTAGTTTATTGATGGTAGTATTAGTGGCCCTAGGCTATATAGGCCGGATCACTTGTACGAGTTATTAGTGTTGTAGAGTTAACGTGTGGTGCCATATAGCATAAGCGTAACCCGCCTTGCTAGGCATATGTAGGAGTGATTAGTGTTTCCTCGAACTCGTACCTGGCGGGTTTAAGGTAATCCCTTATTCGTGGGATCGAGAACACTCAGAGAGACGGGGTCATGGCCTATGGCTGAGTGGTTGTACAACGAGGTAGTGACCGGCAGTGACCCGAAGGTACTGTGGGCTGCGATCGTTGTGTGACAACCAGAAGTGACCCAAAGGTACTGGGGCTGTCTCGCGGTGACCTGAAGGTACTGTGGGCCGCGATCGGTTGAAAGTTCCTTCTCCTGGCCTTTGTGGTAGGGAGATAGGATATTGTCGAGGATTATGAGGAGGAACACGAAGTCACTAGGGCCCAAGTTAGAGTGTGTGTTGTGTTAGAGTGTCGTAAAGGGTTATGGAACCCTAGAATAAGTGGTAACACCGATATATGGTGTTACAAATTATATTGAGTCATAGTTAGAGTCTTATTATTGTGTTTGTGTTTGCGGTTGATTGATTTACTTGCAGGTTTCTAACACTGAGATCTAATTCCGGGTTTGGTACCGGATTAGGCTTGGTGTCTCTTTGACTATTGTTGATTGGTTGTTGACTTGTTTATATGCAGGTTCCCGTTACTTGAAGTTAGATTATGGCAGGAGGCCGAGTCTAACTTAGTAACGGTTTGTTTAACCTTAGCTTAGTATGCTTGCTAGGGTTAGATTAATTGTTATTTTGGGTTGTCTGGGTTAGTTACTAGGTTGCAGGTAGAGGCTGCCAGCTCATTGAGTAACATTAGGTTACTCATCCAACTCCGTTGTTCTTTTTCAGGTAGCTTTAGTTATGGGTGATTCGAGTAGCTTGGAGCTGGACGTTAGGACCACCGGAGTAGATTTTCATGCCTTTTGTAAACGGTATTGTGATTGTGTTTAGTTGACTCGATTTGGCATTAGGCCGGGACCAGTCTTGAATAAATAAATGTATGGATATTTCTTGAATTAGTAAAGGATATGTTTTTCATGCGCATCATGAGTACTCTGATATTTGACTAGTCCGGTCTAACACAACGTTAGATCTTGGTATGGGTTGAAAAGCCTTAGGCCTCGATCTAACGGAACCGTTAACTCTTGGTACGGGTTGCAAAGCCTTAGGCCTTGATTCAGCTGGACGATTTAGTGGATGAACTGGTCTATGTTGCGGAGTAAGTTCTGCGACTCTGATTGGATTGTCCCTAGCCCGTCATGTAGCGCTTCCGGACCATGGTGTTGGGTTGGACGGCCAGTCATGTTCTTGTTTGATTGTAGGCTGGCCGGTTGGCTCTTTCATCTCTAACCCTGGGTGTTGGTTGGTCTATCGGTCATGTTCTTGTTTGATTGTTGGACGGTGGATCGACCATATGTGTAGGACGGTTCGGGGGTGTTACAGCCTAGCTCGACTCCTTTTCCCTTGGAGGACCCTGCGTTCCCTCGAGACACCAGAATGTCCCTCGACAAGATCTCACCATTTCCGGTTCAGATCCCTCCTCCACGAACATTTCAGGATGAGATCGCGACTAGTGATTTTTTAAAGCCTTCTGAACTCGCTTTGGAGTGAAAGAAGTCCGAAAGAATGAACTAGTCCAAAGAATATCCCTCACAACGATCACGTCGTCCGGGAACGGAGGTAAAGGGATGGTCTCTGCAAAAACAAAGAACAAGAAAGTTAGATATTGACAGAACAAGAAACATACGTATATCCAAACATTACCATAACGACCTCATTCTCTGCGAAAAACAGGAATGCAGCTTTCTTCAACTGACGCGCTATTAACGCGGACGAAAAGAAGCATTTCTCCCACGCATGACCATTCAAGAGTGTTTCCTGTATGATCGACATGTGGGTGCAAGGCGCAAGGCGATATATTCCCTCCGTCACGGCCAAAGGCTTCAAAAGAGCCTCGAAATGGTCAACACTAAGGGGGACCCCATGCTCGTAACTTAGGACCAAGATCCCAAGGAGGTGCTGAAGACCTGTAAGATTGATTTGACCAATCGATAAATCAAAACGGTTCACAGAACGAACGATGATCTCTGGGATTGGAAACCCTAGACGGCAACGCACAATGTGCGCCTCGCAACAGGTGAAATATCCCACTGGGGGATCATCTGCCCTTTCGCCTTGTCGCAGAATCCGGAACTCCACGTCTTCCAGAACATGGCTGAACTCTCAAACAATGTCGAGGAATGGGTACGAGCTCTTGCTCGGAAGACAGGTCCCACAGGCGGGGAGGCCTTCTAGGAAATTGCGCTTCAGGTGGAGGGCTTCACATGAAGCAGCCCAATATGCCTCGGCCTCCTAGGATCAACCGAATGCAGAAGAAACTCATATTTTGGGATAACTTCTTCTTCATTTCGAGCATCGTCATGACTAATATGACGAATCTCAACTTTCTTAGCAGCTCTCTTTTTGGTAGACATGATTTTCAAATAGTAAAATAAGGAAAGAACCAATGAGAGAGAATGAGAGAGACCAATTCTACCTTGGAGAAAGTGAGCAAGTGAGCAAGTGAGAAAAATCTCAATACTTACTCCGCCTACTTATAAGCAAAAAAAATTAGTATTCACTCTCGGACTCTCGACCGATGATTCCGTCTAATTTACACAACCAGCATAATCGCCCGCCAGAGCCTCACGCTAAAGGCTCACGGCCTAATGAGTTGGGGGCTAACTGTTGGGGTTAAAATTGGTCACGACGAAATCAATGGCTGAAGTCCTCGGAAAATGCTTCTTCCAAAGCTTCGGCTCACGAAAGTTTTCAAAAAATGATCAAGCCACAAGCAGCAAGTCACCGTATGGCGAGTCTCACCTTGCAAACACGAGTCGCCATATGGTGACATGCACCCTACAAGCACGGATCGCCATATGGCGACCTGCACTTGGGAAGGATGGGTTGCCATATGGCGACCCGCACCCTGCAAGCATGGGTCGCCATATGGCAACCTGCACTTGGGAACCATGGGTCGCCATATGGCGATCCACACCCTACAAGCACGGGTCGCCATATGGCGACCTGCATTCGGGAAACATGGGTCGCCATATGGTGATCCGCACCCTACAAGCAAGGGTTACCATATGACAACCCACACTCGCAAAGCACGGGTCGCCAAATGGCGACCCGCACATGCAGAGCACAGGTCGCCATACGGCGACCTGCACACGCAAAGAAAGGGTCATCATATGGTGACCCACACATGCAGAGCACAGGTCACCAAATGGCGACCTGAACCCGTACAACCCGGGTCGCCATATGGCGACCTAGACCCACACAGTCCAGGTCGCCATATGGTGACCTAACCCTTCAAAGACCGGGTCGCCATATGGAGACCTCAGCTCTCCAAACCTGGGTCGCCATATGATGACATGTGTCTCTTCTTTGTATTCTTCTTTGAGTCGAGATCGAAATGCTTTTCATTTCGTCTCAATCAGAGTTCTCGTTGACATTTTACGGTAGAAACAAATAAGACTCGACAAACAACTTCTGGCTAGACAAATGCAGCTCCCAGGTCGCCATATGGCGACATGGATCACTCCCTCTAGCTCCTCTCTCGAATCTAGATAAAATGTTTTTCGTTTCGTCTCGATCAAAGTTACCATTGGAGCTTTACGATAAAATTCGCAAAGACTCGTTTTTCGTATAAAGTTCAAACAGATCGTGTAAAACGACAACGTTTGGCTTAACTCAAAAGTTACCTAAGCTATACGAGAAGTTTGAACCCATACTTAAAATCGACGTTATGTAAAAGGTGGTCTTTCGGAAAAAGCGGAAAAAACTGAAAGTCGGCAAAAGGGCCCGAGAGGCCTAAAACGCGACTAAAAGGCCGCTTACGTTTTCATACGAAACCAAGCCCAGTGGTGTTACGACGGTCTATCTTGATTCATACAAAGAAAAATATTGAGAAAATCAGAAGATAAATGCAAAGTTTCCGAAGATAACCATGAAGATCGAGGGAAAAAGGAATATTCCCGAAGTGATAAACTCGACCAGGGGCAAAAAAGGAAGCGCCAAATCGCCTTGAAGAGGAATATATAAGAGAAGGCGAGGCTGGAGACAAAGATATAGATTTTTTAGCATTCATAGCAAACTTAGAGCAATAGGTTTTTATTTCCATTTTGGATATCAAGCTACTACTCGATTAGGGATTTGCAGTCTTAGGTTACTAGAACTAGGATCTCGCCAACAGCTTTTGTGGCCAAGGCTCTTTCCTTCTTGTAAACGCTTAAACGCAGATTCGGAATAAGATTTCTTTCGCTCTCCTTTTATTTATATTCGATTCTTTACTATTTCGTTTGTTCTCATTGTTTGATTGCGTTGCGTTTGGTTTAAAGCAGATTATTCGGGATCTCATGGAAAAGTTAGGGCTTCCTGACTTCCTAAAATTTACGGAAATTGACGGTGTGGATTTTGGTTCCCACAGAAGCCCTATCTACTTGTGTTCCATACTATGCTTTCATCTCTGCTATCACTCTCAATCTTGAGAAAGCGTATTCAGAAGAAGAAGAATACTAGAAGCAACATAGTCGTATTCATGGCTCCAATGTGGTGATCATATCTCAAGTTTTTTTCATGATGTTGCTAGAGGCAGACGTCAAAGAAATAAATTATCTATTATTGAGGACGGCCACGGAATTATCTGTGACACATAGGAAGGTATTGTGGCAGTCACTGCTAGATGCTTCCAATCTATCTTTACATCTTTGGGTTTGGACTGCATTGATACAGTGAACGCCGCTGTGAGTCCTTGTATCTCCTCGGAAATGAATGATCAGCTTATCTCTATTCCGGGATCAGAGGAGAGGTTCACAATGCAGTCTTTGCCATTCATGCATAAAAAGCCCCGAAACCCGATGGGTTCTCTGCGGGGTTCTATCACTCATATTGGGATATTATTGGCAAAGACATCTACCAGAACATCCAAAAGTTCTTTGAATCTGGGCATCTCCATCGTAGACAGAACCAAAATCATATTCAGATCATACCAAAAGACTCATGTCCAAGGAAAGTTTCTAACTACCGACCAATCGCGCTTTGTACTACCTACTATAAGATAATAGGGAAGATCCTGACAAAGCACTTGCAGCCGCTCCTGACCCAGATTATTTCTCCCCATCAATTGGCCTTTGTGCTTAAGCGATTAATTGGAGACAACATGCTCATTACTCACGAGATCCTTCACTATCTCCGCACTTCCAAAGAAAATGTCCATTGCTCCATGGCGGCTAAGACTGAACATGAGCAAGGCTTATGACAGGATCAAGGGGACTTTACTTAATGCAGTTCTCAGAAGAATGGGTTTCCACGCTACGTGGATCTCGTGGATCATGTCATGTGTGACTTCGGTTTCATACTCATTCCTTATCAGTGACGGCCCACAAGGGAGAGTGTTAACTTCTGGAGGACTTTGTCAAGGCGACTCGCTTTCACCATACCTGTTCATATGTACGGAAGTATTGTCGGGCATGTGTGGGAAATCTCAAGCTGAAGGTCTCATCCTTGGTATAAAGGTGGCTCACAACTGTCCCCCGATCAACCACCTGCTCTTCGCGGATGACACTATTTTCTTTACCACCAATCAGATCCTCAAAGCTGTTCGAATCTCCTATCTCTGCTTGCAAAATATGAAAAGGCATCCGGACAGTGTATCAACCCAAGCAAGTCTGCCTTCACATTCTCCTCTAAGACTCCTCCACTCGTTAAGGAAAGAGTTAAACTCTCCCTCTCCATAGAGAAAGAAGGTGGCATTATGAAGTATCTAGGCCTTTCCAAGCATTTCGGTCGGTGGAAACGAGATATCTTCAGCAGCATATATTGTATCCGTCAAGAGCGATAAGATGGACATCACGATTTCTTTTGGGGGCCTGAAAACAGGTTCTCCTAAAATATGTATTATCGGCCATCCTTTCTTATGACATGTCTTGCTTCAGATTGCCGGTCTTGCTTTGCAAATAGATTCAATCCGTCCTCACATGTTTCTAGTGGGATACCAAGCCGAAAATTAGGAAGATGTGTTGGGTTTCATGGTCAAAACTCACTTTTCCTAAGAATATGGGAGGGTTAGCTTTTCGCGACATCGAGTGCTTCAATCAAGCCTTATTAGCTAAGATTTCTTGGCGCCTCCTTCGAGACCCGGGATCACTACTGCCCCAGACCATACAGGTAAATACTTGTACTCTTCCTCTCTCTTGGATTTCTCGAGCCCAAATTTGGCCTCTCACTGGTGGCGCAAAATTTTATGAAGAAGAGAACTCCTTTCTTCGGGGTTAGGGTGGAGTGTAGGGTTTGGGACCATGATCAAGGTCTGGTCAGATTCATGGCTCTCATGGCACTCACCACTGCGGCCTATGGGCCCTCCGAATCGAGAAAATCAAGACCTTGCCATCAATGATCTTATTCTGCCTCACTCGAATGAGTGGAATCTAAGAGAAATCCGTCTACATGTGCCTCAGTATGAGGATCTTATACTCCAAGTTATCCCAAGGGGAATGCAGGTCAATGCTAACTGTAAACGTTGCGGGATGCTGGAAACACCTCTTCAATCCCGATGTAGGAGCTACAACGTCTCTCAATGAGCTACTGATCTCTAACACAAAGATGATAAATCTCCCTCCGACTGGTCTTGCATATACTCCGCTATACCCTTGGCTTTATTGGCATTTGTGGAAAACAAGAAAAGATTGATTATCAAAGATAAAGCTTGGTCAGTTACTTAGTTGATTAACAAAGTTCTATCTGATGCTCATAGCTGGGAAGAAGCCTCCACTTCTCGCCATAAACACGTTGCTCAACGGTCTCTCCCTCCTCTCCCTACTCAGACAGGCTTAGGCTACTGCTGCTTTATGAATGGAGCGTGGGATCCCGTCTCTGGTAACAGTGGGCAAGACTAGTTTGTCACTGAACCGTTTGGTGCTTTTTTGCAGACTGATCATCTAACCATTCTCATGTTGCCTCTCCCTTGGTGGCTGAAGCACTCGCGGTAAAGGCTGAAAAGTGAGGAATCAAAGACAAGTAAGGACCTCACTTGGTCATTTTTTTTCCTTTTCATCTTCTTCCCAGACTTGTCTTACTCCCGGTGGTGCCTCCATCAAAAAGATTTTGACACACTTCACATTCCTTGTGCTCTGATTCACAACAGGTGTCAATCTACACTGAGGTGGTGTCGTTCGACACTGCGACCGATGGGCTTCGGTCGATGTCACTTTTATATTTCAACATGTAGAGGATCATCAAGTACCCCATTGTAAGACCTTAAATGCACATTTCTATCTGGTGGGATAGTCAATTCAACTTCAGAAGTAGCGCAAGGAACCATAAACTTCATAGGGTCATGTATCCTCTTTACTCTCTTGTGAAAACCATCAACCTCTTCTGCACATATAGGTGATTTCAGATGTTTGGGGACAACAAGGTGTGAGGCCTTGGACTTGTGCATTCTCTCCTCAACTAGTCCAGCTCAATTATGCAGCCTAGCAATTCGTCTAACAATGAGTGTCGATCGAGATAAGGTGGGTACCGACCAATGCTAGCTTTTGGCAAAGTCCCCATATCTTTTCCCGTAGGTTGCCAATCGACATCAAGATTCAATTTCGGGTCCTCACCCAAATTTTCAGACTGTTCTTCATCGTCTAGCTCCAAAACATCTTCCAAAATGATTTCTCTATTCAGATAAAAAAATAGGTTCTTCGTCATCCTCTTGCTCTAAGAAATCTTTCATGGTGATTTCTCTATTCAAATTTAGGGCAAGATAACAGCTTGATATACCAGTGCTCTTAAGGAGTGCTGCGGGAGTTAGTGTCGATCAACACTAATATTGGATCACTAGTACCAGCTTCGTCCACTCTGCTCAGCTCTCCAGATCCATGATGTTCATCTCCCTTTGCTATAATGGAACGATAATATGTCTCGGGTTCATTTAATCCCTCTTCATACCCTCAACAATCTGTTGAACCTGAATATCTCACTATAGACATAATCAAACTCCTGATTGCAGTCAACGACCTTCTCCTGCTGACCTTGAAGGGTTTGTTCCAGATTTTGCATCAATCTCGCTCTCTCTCTCTCTCTCCAGTTGTCGAAGGACTGGACTGAAGGAAGCGAACTTCTTCATTGACTTGTTCCAAAAAGTTGTTGGAGAAGGCATTTCTGATGTCACTCCAAGTAGTAAGAGATTATGGTGGTAGATGCTTGAACCGACATGCTGATTCTCTAAAAAGAGAGTATGGGAAGATCTTGCAGAAGTAATATTCCTTAGAGGCTCCATAAAAGACAAGCAATACTAATTCCTCAAACTTGTTAACATGAAGCATATGATGCTAATGAGAAAGGACATTTTCACCCCGGAGGCCTTTACGTGTCATTCCTCTAAGCAACATCAATCGCATCAGGGATTACAGCCCCATGTGCATCTATCTTCTGCCATGCTGCATTACACAGATGACTCTCAGGGTCATGAAGGTCTCCGTTAGCATCTTGAATCAACACAAGCATCGCAGCCATCTTTTTCTCACAGCGTGCGGTGTCAGCCGATGTTATAAGAGTGTCGTCCAACACTGGAAGAGTGGTATCGATCACTGCTTGGAGGGTGTCGCTCGATGCAAACCTCTTAGACTTACGAATGATACGTTCTAACTCAGCTAGCTCCTTGTTTCAGAAGTGCAAGAGCTCTTTTCCCTTGTTGCTTATGGTACTCAAATGTTTGTACCTGAAAAAAAAAAACGAAAAGAAAATTAGTAAATTAAAAAGAAAAACCTAGACAAAATCCTAGACCTAGTCTAATGGTGACCAGAGTCCCCGGCAACGACACCAAATTTGATGTGCTTAAATTATTCTAGAGAAACTCTCTTAAATAAGAGCTCAATCGTAATACTTAGGGATCTAATCCACAAAGACTATATCATGGCCTTGGTATCTCAGTACAATCTTGAGTTCCACCATAGATGAGAGAATTTCCTTTCTTAATGGTGAGTTACAAGAAGTCTTTATGCGTTAACCTGAAGTGAAGTTCGAAGCACATATGAATACATGTTTGCAAACTAAAGAAAACAATTTATAGACTGAAACAAACATTGAGGTAATGGTATCTAAACTAAGATGAAACCATTAAGGAATTTAGTTTCTAAAAAAAAACACAAATCCATTTATATACTTCAAGATCAGTAGGAGTAAGTTCATACTTTTGGTGTTGTATGTTAAAGATATATTATTGGCCAATAGTCATCTTGGTCCATTGCATGAGATTAAGAAATATCTCTTTCAGAACTTTCAGTATTAATAATGAAACATATGTGATTGGAATTAAAATTTTCATTATAGATCACTTGATATATTAAGGTTGTCTCATAAAGTACATATTGATAAAGTTCCTGAGAGATTTGATGAGGTGTTCTTCTAATATTATTCATATGCATAAAGGGATAGACAATATCTGCATAATGAAATGGAACATAAAAAATGGAATGCTGAAAATAAGTTTTGAGATATTTAAAGGGAAGAAGAAATCACTTGCTCACATGTAATAAATCAGCATACCCACAAGTGGTTGGATTTTCAAACTCAGATTTTAATGAGCATCATAGTTCTAAGCATTACAATTTTGGTAATGTGCATCTCATCAGCTGAAATTCCTTATTATGGAAAAGATTCTAGTTGTAATTGCTTTAAACGTCTAATAAAGAGTCTGAGTATGTGGTAATTTTATAAGACTTCTATAAAGTTAATTATGATTGCAGAATATCTTTGAGTTTGAAACCGTATGCAATCATATTTGTAAGTAAGATATGATATCTAAAGGATCCAAGTATATGGACACCAAGATTGATATATGTCATTAAGGTAAGATGTTAAAAGAGAAAAGTTTGTCATTATGAATACATGCCCTAAACTTATGATCACAGACATATTTACAAAAGCTTTATATACAAAGATATTAAAGAACATCTCAAAATTATTGGTCTAATGGATAATTATTAAAGTTGTTTGATTATGTTTAGCATATATTTGACAATTTATATCAGCTTTTAATAACTTTTGAATCTTTTGCATTATGTTTCCATTGACACATCAATTATTTTTTGTTGGATTGATGATAACGGAATGGGTTTTTATATAATACATAAAAAGACCTTTATTATAATTTCTACTTATGTTCCAATTTTGATAGTAATCAATGTAGTAGTGCATGAAAGGAATCATGTAGCAAAATAATATGTGCATGCCATTACACCCATTGATTACTAGATTAGTTAAGACTATTATAATGACCAAATCAAAGCAAGGATTTAACAAATAATGATGGCCTTATGATTATTGTCAATAAGAAATTTTAATGAATTATTTTAACGACCAAGTAGAAGAATGTAAAAATTATTTATGTTTAGAATGAATTTATTTCTTTCTCGTGATATGGTTTTATGGTAATTTATTTCTTATTGTGAGTGTTAACTTTATTCATACTTGGTAACCAATAAAATGAGATATAAAAAAGTTAATTTCCTAATTTTTTTACTAAAGTATAGTGACAAATGTTCTAGAAGAGAAGAATGACTTCAGGGCAAGTCTTATGAAAGATGCATAATAGAATTAAGTTCAATATATGAAGCTAATGTTCTAGAAAATTCACATTTGTCTCTCATTATGAAATGAGTCACCTTAAGTAATCATATATCAATTACTCAACTTTGATGGATGATTGAGATTAAGGAAAAAACATAACAAGAAAATAATCAAAACTTGATGAGGAAATAATCAAAACTTTATGAGGAAAAAGGTCCATCTTTCCACCTATAACAGATGTCTTTTCTCCATTCTAAAGACATCACAATCTAATGAGCAACACATAAAGAAAGGTTTGTAATCAAAGAGAGAAAAGTCGTAACTTCAACTTAAAGATTAAGAAATCATCTTCCCTAATCAAAACCGTTGAAGAATATTTCCGCAACGATGAAAGGAGGTACTCCACTAATCATCCTTATAGTTCTATTATATTATTAATCTAGATGTTAATGATCTTAAGTTTTATGTAAATCATATTTACAAAGGATGTATCCAACGAAAATCAAATCCAAATAGCAGCATCTTTGAAGCGAGAAAGTGGGGATCCGAGTCGCCAATAGGATCTTTGACATTGTGGTGTTTACTGTTCTAGCAGGGTATAAATATCATAAACAACTAACTATCAAATTAACCTTAATCTTAACACACAAAATAATACTCTTTCCAAGAGAGATTAGGTGTAGTACTTAGGGATCGAATCCACATATAGCAAAAGTACACAATAGATTTTTTATTTCTAAAGACTAAGCTAGGTAAATATATATTTTAGTGGTGAATAATCAATTTAAGGAAATATTCCTTATCAAGAGGTATGATGCAATATGGAAATATGCTACTAATGCAAATATGGAAATATGTTATTAATTAACTAGATGTAAATATGTTAGATCTAGGGTTTCAACTTAAATGAATTATAGGGGATAGGAAGAACGGAAATGTAAATATTCTAGAACTCAAATATTAACTATTCTGACCTTTTTAACTCCAACTCTCGTATGCGAGCAAAAGGAAAGACCATCGATCGATGGATAAGGCCTGGTGTCGATCGATTGTGAAATCAGAAGGAAGTGTGGGTGAGACTTTAGAAGTCCACCAGACTTATTAGACCAGCTCTCGCATGCACCTGACAACCTAGTTCAACAGAATTTATTTTTGGCACATAACCTACTCTCGTAGTTGTCCATGTCCTATCATCGAGATCCTAATTAGCTACTCTAGAATGCAAGCATTAAGCACAACTCAATTGATGGATATTAACTTAACCTAGCAATCCTACTTTTAGGTTAATCCATGATTGATATCATTCGACCCTAAATCTAATTGATAACTACTCAAACAGGATCGTTGTCACAGAAATCATAGATGAAATATATGTGAAATATAAATTAAATAAAAACCAAAGGAGTTCCAAGAGGACTCTGAAGGAGTTCCTCATTTCTCTCCTAACTCTAATAAAAATGAATAGAATAAACTAAAATGCTCTGTCTGTCCATTTTTGTTGTTGTTCTTTATCTTTGTCTTCTCAAGACATAAATATAAAACCCTAAATTTAGGTCAAAACTCGTCCAAGGTATTTTTGTCATTCTGACTTAGGCTTTTGAAATCTGCTGTCCTCGATCGATGGCAAGTGTGCTACATCGATCGACCTTGGTCTTTAATCATTGGTCGACTCTAAGTATATTACATCGATCGATGGCTTCGTAGACTCCCTAAGTGATCAGCTACAGATTCTTCTCCTTTAAGTGCTCCAAAAGCTCCAAGTATCTCATATATCTCCAAAACGTTCCTGGACTTGTAAATACTCTAAAACATAGCCTAGACACACATAATAAACTTTAAATAGAGCCTATAGCATGGCTTAAAACTGCTCATAAATAGGCTATATCAACTCTCGCAGACTTAACATTTTGCTTGTCCTCAAGCAAACAAAGTTTGTGGAAGAGGTTTTGAAAAGTGGAGGCTCACATAATATCTAAGTATAATTATCACCCTACTTTGTTGGAACCACATTCTATTAAGTCAATCATAGAGAAACTTTATGTATCCTATCCTAGTATAGCAACCAAATCCATTCTACCAACAAATTAGCAAATACTAGTTTGACTCGCTCCTTTACTGATCTTATTTCTTTGCATAAAATATAAGTGCTTGCTTTATCTTGGGAGTATCAATCAAAGGACACATGGATTTTTACCTCTGCAAGTATCTGAACAACTAGGTACAAAGTTTTCTCCGATCCCTTTCTTCCCTCTTTTATCTCTTCTTTGAATCTTTTTAGATCTTAATGATGCCATCTTATCTTCTTTTTCTTCTTTTCTTTTTTCTTTTTTTCTGTTTTTTTTTTTTGATTTTTGGGTAAAGTTGTAGGTGAATAGTGAGGTTATTGGCAATTTACCTATCCCTCGCTTCCAACAATGTGTGATCATTCCTCTGATTAGAATAATGGGGTCATTGGTAATGTACCTACCCCTCTGCATCTCGGGAAGTCATCTCAATCTTTTAAGCTTTTAAGTAGATGCTGAAGAGAGAGAGAGAGCAGGGAACCAAATGTGCAATGACTTTTACGTACAGACTTGCAGAAGGAATCCGATCTAGTGTATACCAAGACCCAAAGCAAGCTAATAATGTTAGGATTATAGTTGGAAATCAGCTTTCTCTTCTTCTTTCTTATAAGTATGAGACTCAAAATAGAAAACAATATTAGTAAACCTCCCCCAAGACTTAAACAACACTATCACCAGCGTTATACAATCTGAGATTGGTGAAGAAAATAAACCATAAGGACAAAATTTAATCAAGAAAAATGGTATACATGCTTGTTGATGGTGACCGTCAATCGACACAGTTAAGTGGCGATCGATCGATGCTAGGGTTACTTCGTCGACAAATGATGGCCAGCCATTGATTGATGCTCTATGCAAACTCATGTTCTTCTTTCTTTTAAAAACCTGCAATAATATAATAAAATACCAAATTAGACTAATATAATCTAAAACTAACTAAAACTTACTAAACAATAGGTTGCCTCCCACTCAGCGCTTGGTTATAATCTTAAGCTCGACGTTTAAAACTTTCTGACTAGTATGGAGGTGGATCAACATCTAGAAAACAAGTGTCTACATCTTCTCTGCTCATCTGAAACCATGTACCAATAAAGCTCCTCATTGCTTCATCACTTCTGGTTTTCTCATTCTTTATAACCTCCATTGAATGCATTCTTATTTGTAGGTTCTTAATACGGCCCTGTAGCATTCTAAGTCTCGCAGTTGTAGTCTCTGAGGTATCTTCCAACTGTTGAGAAATATCTTTCTTCATTAGGCTCTGAGAAAAAGCTATCTCATCAAACCTATCTTCCAATTTTGTTTTTGCTGTTGTCTTCTGTCCGTTGGCTTCAGTGTCGATCGACGGTCGTAGGTTGCCACCGATCGATGCTCGTTCGTCTGGTCTAATCGCATGTTGTCTCTGTATAGTATCCAAATCTTTCTTCATCTCATCCATGTGTGTAGTCAAACCGGTGAGGCACTTATCTATAAGATAGTACACATCATCAAGTCTTGTGTAGAATCATCCAGTGACATCTCTTGAGCTTTGTAGATCTCATGCACAATATCATCAATCTCTGCTCTGCTATATGTCCTTTGATTCTCCATAGACATACTGATCCTTGCGGCATGTTCTAGTAAACATATGTAACTCTGCTCAAACATACTAGCTCTCTCTAGAACTGCTTTGGCGTCTTCAGCTTGCACATTCACTACTCTTCCGTCTGTAGCTCGTGCATTACCATTCTCATCTCTGTAGATGCCATACTCATCTTTCTTTTCCCAATGGAAAATTCTTCAGCCCTTGACATCATAGGCTCTCGCACCTTACTCGATACAGCCGTCGATCGATGTTGGATTGATCCCATCGATCGATGCTGAATTATCTGGATAATAGGCAATAGAGGTACAAAGTTTGTGGAACTTCGTAAGGGTGTTGTCGATCAATGCACGCTGTCTGATGTTGATCGATCTAGGATGTGGAGATGTGTATGGAATATTACAGATCGGCTCATTCTTTCGCTTCTCAATGTCGATCGACGCTGAATGAGGTGCAAAAATCGATGCGCGTTTATCCACTTTCACCCACCTGGCGTCTTCTGATACTAGGTCGTGATATTCAATCAGTTCTCCTTCTCCATCGATCGATGGTGTATGGTGACCGTCGATCGATGCTTGATTACCAAGTTGTTGCCGAACATATTTCCAGCTCCATTGACCAATGCAAGTATATCAGCTATATCTTCCCTCGTGACACTTAGCATTCTGCCATCCATAGCTCTTGTGTGACCTTCTGGATCTCTCATGATACCGAACTCATCTGGTTGTAGATGACCATATGTCTTTTCTCGTTCTGTAGCTGGATTTATTTCGGACTATGCTTTTTGGTCAGTATCGATCGATGGTGAATGGTTGCCATTGATCCATGTCAATTTTCTGGGGTGATGGGAAACTTGAAAAATATCATCCTTTTCCATTGCAATACCACGGTACTCAATTAGCTCTTCTTCTATGTAATATTTGTTGTACTCGAGGTAGGTTGGGGTGTAATTGCAATCTGCGTGGCAGATGTTGATCAGTTCTGGGGTTAGTGTGTCGATCGATGATGAAGGGTGGGTGTCGACCGATTGCTGAACAGGGAACGCATCGATCGATGCTCTGAGTTGGGTGTCGATCGATGCTCCATCTTCAGGTTCTTCATTGAAGTCATAATTACAGAAGCATGTGGCCACAAGTTATGCATCATTAGACAATTCAATCAGAGTAGCCTTGCTCTTATTCTTGACAGGTTCATAGAAAATGTTTTGATCAATTAGGGATAGATACAACCTATTTTGCTTCATATCGCAGATGGCTCCCACTGTAGCCATAAATACCCTCCAAAGTAGTAGTGAAGAGTTCCAATCAATCTGGATGTCCATCACATGGAAGTCTACTGGGAATAGGGTGTTGTTAATTTGTACTAAAACATCTTTTACTATCCCTCCTGAGTTTATTTTTAAGCAGTCTACAAATATGAAAGAGTCATTGGAGGGTTTCACTTTCAGGTTAAGCTCATTTTCTATAGTTTTTGGCATGATGCTTACTGATGATCCAGTATCACAGAGGATACTGGGGTATTTGTTGCCTTTGATAAAACATGGCACCACAAACTTCTCAGGGTCACTTTTCTTTTACAGACAAGTCCTCCGTTTCATCATTTCTCTGAGATGATTGAATATGATCTATATATCCTTTTATGATTCCCTGAAGAATATCCACAACATGTGTGTATAATAAGCTTCATCAAAAGGGATGTCTAAAGGAATTTCTAAGACTCTTTTAACAAAGCTATCCATATCTTTTTCATTGGCTTCTCTGCGTTGATGTTTGGGGATCTTTTTCTTCCTCTTGGAATGTCCTTCATCTTCTCTATCAAGATCCATGACTTCAGACATGTCAATATTCTGTGTTGAAGTTGTCATGGTTGGATGCACAATCAAACTTGCATTGATACTTGGTAGTCGAACCGGCTTCCTCATCTGTCGATCGATACGAAAGTCGCATGGTCGATCAATGCTTCTATCTGTCTGTCGGCCGATTGTCTTGTGCCTGTATCGATCGACGTTAGTCAATTCACAAGAAGCTACTAATACTGCATGAGTTGTTGTCGATCGATGCTCATTACTCGGTGTCGATTGAGAGCAATGTGAATTGCCGAATAACCCTTGAGGTCATGCAGGTCTCCATTCTCATCCCTAACTAGTATTAAAGTCGTAACCATCTGAACTCGTCTGCTTCTGTCGATCGATGCGGGTCGGTTGATGTCGATCGATGCTAAGTGATCAGTATCTCTCGATGTGAGTAAGTTGTTGTCGATCAATGTGGGTAAGTTGATGTCGCTCTATGCTAAGTGATCAGTATCTGTCGAGGGTAGAGTTTGGATGTCGGTCGATATGGTCCTTGAAGAAGAGTCGGTCGATGCGGTACATGTGTTTTCGATCGATGTTTGTCATCTTTTTCTGTGGATCGTATGTTCAAGTCTGTCAAGGTCAGAGAATAATGCTAGTTCTTGTCCTTTATTGCTCATGGTGCTTCTTTGCATGTACTTGAAAGCAAAGGAATAAAAAATTGGTAACTTGAAAAGTAGTAACAAACCTAGACTAAATCCTAGAAATTAAATCTAATGGCGATTAATGCTCCCCGACAACGGCACCAAATTTGACATTGTGGTGTTTACTGTTCTAACAGGGTGTAAATATCCTAAACAATTAAATATTAAATTAACCATAATCTTAACAAACAAAATAATACTCTTGCCAAGAGAGATCATGTGTAGTACTTAGGGATCAAATCCACAGAGAGCAAAGGCACACAATACATTACATATTTCTAAAGACTAAGCTAGATAAATATATATATATATATATATTAGTGGTTAACAATCAATTTAAGGAACTATTCATTATCAAGGGGTAGGATGCAATATGGAAATATGCTATTAATACAAATATGGAAATATGCTACTAATGCAAATATGGAAATGTGCTATTAATTAACTATATCTAAATATAAATGTAAATATGTTAGATCTAGGGTTTCAAGTTAAATGAATTATAGAGGATAGGAAGCATGGAAATGTAAATATATTAGAACTCAAATGTTAACTATTATGACCTTTTTAACTCCAACTCTCGTATGCGAGCAAAAGGAAAGACCATCGATCGACGGCTAAGGCATCGATCAGAAGGAAGTGTGGGCGAGATTTGATAAGTCCACCAGACTTATTAGACCAACTCTCGCATGCCCCTAACAGCCTAGTTCAACAAAATCTACTCTAGCACAGAACCTACTCTCGTAGTTGTCCATGTCTTATCATCGAGATCCTAGTTAGCTACTCTAGAATGTAAGCATTAAGCAAAACTCAATTGATGGATACTAACTTAACCTAGCAATCCTACTTTTGGGCTAATCCATGATTGTTATCATTCAATCCTAAATCTAATTGATAACTACTCAAACATGATCTTTGTCACAAAAAATATAGATGAAATAGATATGAAATATAAATTAAAGAGAAACCAAAGGAGTTCCAGGAGGACTCTGAAGGAGTTCCTCATTTCTCTCCTAATCCTAAAACAAATGAATAGAATAAAACTAAAATGCCATGTCTGTCCTTTTTTGTTCTTGTTCTCTGTCTCTCTCTTCTCAAGACATAAATATAAAATCTTAAATTTAGGTCAAAACTTGTTCAGGTCATTTTTGTCATTCTGACTTGGGCTTTAAAATCTGTTGTCGTCGATCGATGGAAAGTGTGCTACATCGATCAACCTTGGGCTTTAATCATCGGTTGACGCCAAGTATATTCCATGGACTGATGGCTTCATCGACTCCCTAAATGATCAGCTACATATTCTTCTCTTTTTGATGCTCCAAAAGCTCCAAGTATCTCATATATCTCCAAAACGTTCATGGACCTGTAAATACTCTAAAACATAGCATGGACACACATAATAGACTCTAAATAGAGCCTATAACATAGCCTAAAATGGTAATAAATAGGCTATATCAATATGGTTGCTTGATATGATTGTATTGTACGAGCTAAGTTCCTAAAAAGAACTGAACGATAGGCTATATCAATCTTACACCACCAAAATTCTGGGACGGCACTGTAAGAGAGCAGAAATACGTGAAGATGAAGTGTCAGCAGATCATCTTCACGTAGTAATTGTAGATGTATATAATCAAGATCAAATCAATATCTCAATGAAGATTTTGATTGTTTTTTCTTTGACCCGCCATGCTCGGAAAGCTATCGCAAGAGAGAAAACCTAGATGTATACTAATTCCATTGTCATCCTATTTTGGGTTTCTCTCTCTATATTATAGGTTATTTTTATATTCATGAGATTCTCATGATATCGCTAGGGGTTAAATTAGTTTTTTAANTTTTTTTTTTTTTTTTTTTTTTTTTTTTTTTTTTTTTTTTTTTTTTTTTTTTTTTTTTTTGACATCAAACGGCTATTCTATTACTCATACTTGAGGTGGTCTGGGTAACCAGACCGGAATAGAACAACCAACAAAACAAAGCGATCTATGGAAAGTTCTTGCTCCCTTAGCAAGGGAATCTGAGAAACCATTTTGAGCCCTAGGGATAAACGACAGCATGAAGTCCGGGAAGCATAATTGCAGGTTCCTAAACTCCTCCAATTCCATTGCAAATCTTGGCCACTTCTTTGGCTCCCTTACCATAGCAATCAGATCCTTACAGTCCGTTCCAAAGCTCTGACAAGGCGAATACTGAACCATACTCTCCATTGCCCATCTCAATGCTTCCAGCTCCGTGTGTAGTGCAGATTCTTTTCTATTAAAATTCCTCATACCCATTAATTGCGTTTGCCCTCCATTGCCCTTCCAGATCCACCCGCACCCACTGAACAAGGCTGTGTCGGTCCAAGAACCATCCACCATACAAATATTTTCCAAGCTTATGACTTGGGATTCCGCACAATTGGGATCCTGGGTAGCTATATCCTCCTGATCCTTTGCATCGAACCATGCATTGCACTCCCCCTCTGCAAATCGAACCAATTCCAAAGGGTTGCTGTCTATTCCTCTAAATAACTTATCATTTCGTGCCTTCCAGATATACCAAATTATCCACGGATAAGGGTCTTTGTCCTGTCTTAGTCCACCCAACACTTCTCTTCTCCAAAAAAGATAATCCATATTCGCATATACACTTGGCAAAGGAAACACTGCCGGATTAGAAGGTATGCTCGACATGGACCAAGCTTGCAATGCTGGTGGACATTCAAAAATCGCATGCGTAACAGACTCTTCAGGCTCTCCACATCTTGGGCAAAAATCGTCGCATCTCATATTACGCCGCACCAGGTTCCTCGTTACTGCTACTTGACCTCCTCTCGGCTGAGTCCTTTAAGAAATGTTGAGCAACCCAATACCCGGACTTAACAGTGTATTGACCACTTTTAGTGAAAGTCCAGCTAAAAGAGTCTCGACAGCGAGTTGAACTTATGGGCAGGCTTTTAATCAAAGGTATATCCTCTGGCGCTACTAGACTCTCTAATACCACCTCATCCCATTCCTTTGTTACGCCATTTATGAGGTCACTAACTCTCAAATTCGGGTGTACTACTGGAGCTAATGATGCCGCCGGTCTAGCTGGAAGGGTAGGGATCCACGGATCCTCCCATACCTTCACTTCATAACCTGAATGAACTTGTTTTCTGATTCCTAAAAGTATCAGGTCCCTAGCCGCCGTTAAACTAGTCCACACATATGATGGTCTACTGGCAGTATCTACTCGCAATGGCGAGCTCGTTCTGTAATACCGTCCTCGTAATACCCGGGCAACTAGTGAATCTGGATATTGGACAAGCCGCTATAACTGTTTTGCCAAAAGAGCCAAGTTAAACTCATGAATCATCCTAAAGCCTAAACCACCCTCCTCTCTCGGTAAACATAAGGTTTTCCATTTTGTCCAATGAATTCCTCTCTTTGGTGGGTTAGAACTCCACCAGAACCTCGCAATGGAACTTGCTAGATTGTCGCAAATTTCCAGAGGAAGCAAAAAGGAGGACATCACATATGTAGGGAGCGCCAGTAAAATTGATTTGATCAATACCTCCTTCCCTCCTCTTGACAACCATCTTCCTGTCCATCCATTCACCCTATGAGTGAGTTTCTCCTTTAGGAAAGCAAATAGCTTGCATTTTGATCCACTGATATCTTCCGGAATCCCCAAATAAGATCCCATTCCTCCTTCATTCTGAATCCCAAGAGTATCTTTAATCTGTTGTCTCACACTTACCCCTATTCTCTTACCATAGTTAATACACTGACCCGAGGCACGACCATACATCCTTACTACTTCCAGTACTTCCTCACATTCACGGGGCTCCGCCTTGCAAAAGAAAAGGCTATCATCAGCGAAGAGAAGTTGAGAAATCGAGGGACATGAGCGTGTTACTCTCATCCCTGTTATTTTCCCTTGAGCCTCCGCATGATTTAGAAGGCTAACGAGCGCTTCCGTGCAAAGAATAAAAATGAAAGGAGACATAGGATCTCCTTGACGTAATCCTCTATTAGGTATAATGTTACCCCGAGGTTGGCCGTTCATAAGCACCTGATACTTGACCGAAGAAATACAGCGCATAATCCATGAAATCCATATTTCTGAGAAGCCCATCTTCCTCATAACAGCCTCAATAAAAGACCATTCCAGCCTATCATAAGCTTTACTCATGTCCGTTTTAATAGCCATCCTTTTATTTTGACCACCTGGCTTTGTCCTTAGGGCATGGAACAATTCCTGTGCTATCATAATATTATCCGAAATTTGCCTTCCAGCAACAAAAGCTGACTGAGTTTCCGAGATCCTGCTTGGTAGAACCTTCTTCAATCTCTGGCATAGGACCTTCGAGATTATCTTATAGCTAACATTACATAAACTGATTGGCCGAAACTTGGACATATCAGACGGCTTATCTACTTTCGGTATTAAACATATATTGGTATCATTCAGTCCAGGCGCTATCGTTCCTTCAAATAGAAAACTATTAACCATGAGTTAAGTCCTCCTTTACTATATCCCAGAATTTCTGGTAGAACAACGCCGTCATCCCGTCTGGTCCTGGAGCTTTTTCCGGATGCATAGCAAATAATGCCAATTTAACCTCCCATTCAGACACCGGCCCTGTTAACTCCTCATTTATGGCCTCCGTTATCGAAGAAGAAACAGTAGCTAGGGCCTCATTTATATGATCAGGATTAGATGATTCAAAAAGTTGTCTAAAATAATCAGTAGCAATGGCTACCAATCCATCTTCATCCTCAACCAAGTTCCCATTAGCATCCTTTAGTTGAGTAATCCGGTTTCGCGCTCTCCTTTGTTTAGTAATGGCATGGAAAAACTTCGTATTTCTATCTCCTTCACGAAGCCACAAGACCCTGCATTTCTGTTTCCAGAATAATTCTTCCGCCTTAAGGGCAGCCGATAACTCTTTTAAAGCCTCTGCTAACTCTTCAGTTGTTGTATCATCATTCGAGTATAGGTCCTCCACCTTCACTTTAAGCTCCTCCACCAACTTCTCTGAGTTTAAATCATGCTGCCTTCTCCATTGGCCTAAAGCACGACGACAACTTGCAACATGGTCCATTATATTAGCATCAGGAGACAAATCAGAAGATTTCCATCCATCAAGAATGACTTGTCTAAGTTCCTCGTTGTCCAACCATCTCTTATCAAACTTGAATGATTTTGATCTTCGTGGTGGTTTTGAAAGAATATCCCCTAAGACCGGACGATGATCCGATCCCCACAACCTCAAATATTTAACAGATGAATGAGAAAACTTCTCGTGCCAACTCTCATTCCCTACAGCCCTGTCTAGTCGACAGCGAACCGTTGAGTTCCCAGACCGTTTTCCAACCCAAGATAACATGTTCCCTGTAAAGGGAAACTCTAACATCCCACAATCACTCAGCATATGTTTAAATGGTAAGAATGAGCTATCTGTGCGTCTTCGTCCCCCTACCTTCTCTTCATGACTAGTGATTTCATTAAAATCTCCTATCATAAACCAAGGACCTGATTTTATTGTTGAGAAACGCGTAAGACGTTCCCAAACTTGTTCTCGACGTTCCAAAACAGGGTCACCATAAACAAACGTCATAAAAACTTTTATTCCATCAATGATTGCTTCAATATCAATCATTCTGTTATTCGAAAATAAAACATTAACTTGAAAATCCTCCATAAAAAACAAAGCTAAACCTCCACTGAGTCCAAGTGGCTCAACAGTGAACACATGATCAAAACCTAAATCAGCCTTAATGTTCTGTAACATCGGCTTTTTATTCTTCGTCTCCGAAAGGAATACAAGTCATGGGCGATGCTTTTTACACATCTCCGTAAGGCGTCGAACTGTGAGGTCATTCCCAATCCCCCGACAGTTCCAGCTTATCGTCCTCATGCTTGTTTAGTCGATGGGTTATTAGGCCCCATCGAACCCTCACCAAGCACAAGACCCCCCTTCCTCTTCATCGAACCCGCTTGCTCCTTTCTCATTTTCCCCATCTCTCCTACACGTTCCGTTCTTCTGCTCGGGGAGCCTCGACGAAGAAAAGACACCTTCTTCGCAGGATGCCCAAAGGAGCACCTGATCGGGATCCCACCCTAGACCTTGATCGTGAGGCGCCCTTTCCCTTCTCTCTTATCTCAACTGCTTTACTCGCATGTTCCTCAAGCTCCATGAGTTCTGCACCAAGCAAATCATCCTCTTGCTCCACAAAATCCAATAACTCGCCTTCTATATTATTCAAAGGAACAATATCAGTCTCCATATCATCTAGTGCTTCAATCATCTGATCATCTCCCTTTCCTGGGATCTCCGTCGCAACGTTAGAAGTAAAGGAGAGAGTCCGAGCAACTCCATTAACACGTACAGGAACACTCTCCACCGGCGCCACAGGAGAGAACCGCAGTGGGGTCACGATTTTGCTGGCCAGTTTCTTGCTGCCAGGAACTTCCAAGCCAACATCTTTCTCACATTGTAACTCCCCTTTATCAGAACGACCATTTGGATCTCGATCTCGCCAGCTCACCGTAAAGCTATTCGCTTCCCTTGCAGTAGTTACTCCCTTGCTGGTATAACTCTGTCTTGGCCTCCACACCTGATCAGCACGACGCCCATATGGAGCATCCCGTTCGCCATATCTCTTACTTGACTGCTTATCTCGACGTCTCATCACCCTGTCCTTATGAGACAAAGGCACTCCCTCTCCGCGACGCTCCTCCTGCCTACCCTCTCTCTCACCCGAAGCTTGGACATCACGGTTTCCTATCTGCCTCCTTTCTGATTGATGCAACTGTTTATTTTCCAACTGAACTCTCGCAAACACACCAGGCCGGGATGAGGAAATTCCCAGTTGAGCTGTGTCCAAAGATGGACAATAATTGTTTTCATGAGAAAGATGACCACAGGTTGAGCAATGCTTGAACAACATATCATACTTGATATGGATCGGAACTTCTTCTCCTGTAGGTGCCTGAATTTTCCTTGTGAATTTCAGTGGGTTCCTAGAATCAATGTCGATCAGCATTCGTCCTTCCGACAACTCAACAGTGTCAACACGTCCCAATCTTCCACCAATATTTCTCAGATTTTTCACCGTCCACAGATGCAAAGGCATACCAGATACTTGAACCCAAAAAGGTATGATCCATGGGTAATCATCGTGAATAATTGGCTTCCAACGAACCAGCACGAACATACAGAAGTTGTAATGGAATGGTCCTTGACGAAGAACAGAATTGAGATCCTCCTCCGTTGAAAAATTAAACAAAAATTTCCCATCACCAAGATCATTAGCTGAAATACGATCCTGCATTCCCCATTGGGTAGGCATAGCTTGTATTAGCTTCTCCACATTTTGTTTCCTTGGATTAAGAAATTTTCCAATCAAAGACATACGAAACTCCTTGATACATTGAGAATCATCCTGATCCGTAAGGATAATGGGTGCATCATCATCTTCCTCCACAACATTCTTGCCATTTAGATTGGCCATAGGGACCGATCTATGATCACGCTGACTTCTCATTGAAAGAAAATTCCGTACAAAGATAAGGAAACAATCGACTCTGTTTTGAAACGCAAAAACAGAGTACCCACGTAAACAGAGTCACCACCTTCTTCCTCACGCAACCAAATTTGCGATCCAAAAGAAATCACTCCCCGTCTCACCAGAGCCGCGAACTCCAGATGCCAAAACCTCCCCGTCGTCCTCGTCAATCACCGTACCCTCTCGAATTAACGAACCCAGACAAACCTACACCCTGACGAAACCAGTGATCCAAAGAGATCACCACTTTGCCAGAAAACAGAGAGACACGACCACTGATTCAATATGCCAAAGAGCAAGTATGGATCAATACACGATCGAAACAATCAGGAAGAAGAAAGATCTTCGAGGATCGCCATCGCCCTTCGGAAGCCCTAGCCGTTTTATATATAAATTATCTATAATGTTGATTTGTTATTGTAGTAATTGTAATCATTTTAATTAGTGTTTTAGAGGAATAAAAATATTATTATGTTCTTGTTTTACATTTTCCCCACATTCGATTGTCTATTTTTTCACAACTTTTTTTTCTTACTTTTCTGATTTTCAAAAAAAAAAGAGTTTTTTCTCTACATCAAGTTTAATGTTTCGTTTAATTAGATTTCTGTTTAGGTTAGGTTCAGTTTTTTTTTTTTGTGTAGATTTTGTAGTTTTTTACAAGAAATTTATGGATGTTTTCTCTAAAAGTTATCAAATTCTAATGTTTTTAATTTGGCGGAGCTACCAATTTGTGAGGGTGGTCGTATGATCAATATGAATTTATATCAAAACAAAGTTTTCCTTGATTTTGTAAAAGATTACAGAAAATTTAAAATATTGACCCTTGTAGCATATGTTTATTATGCAATTGAATCCAGTCTAAAGTTGAGCTGGCTTTGCCACTGATATATACCATAATCTTCTCTTATTGAGAGTAATGTGAAATCTGGCTAACCCACATGTTTAAGCTCATCCTACATGTGTTTTGGGCATACTGAAATTTCAAATGTATCCAATAAAACTTTAACGCTTTTGGCTTCAAATGTATAACATGATTTTAGATTATTTTTAAACACTAGTCGTATCTTCAATTTCATTTTTATATAATAAATATTTATGTTATAAATGATTACCAATTATCTGCAATATATGCAATATTGATAAACACCTTCATGGACAATGATTCCTCGATATAGTTCTCTCTATAACACTCGGATCGACAAACGGTTATGTATGTACAATATTATTGATGAACATGCTCTCTCCACAACACACAACCACAACAAACGTCTCTACTTACAACACTTTAGAACTTTCGAGAAACTTTTACATCCTTATAATATGTAAGAAATTGCATCCTTTGAGAATCAAACTTTAGATCCGGTGTA
The DNA here is from genome assembly GCA_012274485.2 of Sinapis alba. NCBI lineage: Eukaryota > Viridiplantae > Streptophyta > Magnoliopsida > Brassicales > Brassicaceae > Sinapis > Sinapis alba. The sequence continues at coordinate 354,421 of MU105598.1, forward strand.
AAAGATTTTAAGCCCTTAGCTTGATTATTAGGCTAAGGGAATCCACAATGTGCATTGTAGACTTCTAGGCATATGTTCCGGTTAATAATATAAAATGGAAATTGATTTCTCATATGCGCTTTTAATGTGTGGGAGTACCTTTTCAAAAAATAAAATATTTAATGAAAAATATTTAATTTTAATTTATTTTTGGGATAAAATAAATTTGGATTGAAATTTTTGGATTTGAAAATATAGTAAGTTCAATATTTATTTTTTTAATTTTAAGACTAAAACCTAGTTAATATTAAGGTATATTTTAATTACAAATTATTATTTAAACAATAAGAGCTGAAATTTTCTTCATAATTTTTTATAATAAAAATAAAAAATTTAATAGCATATATATATGTGATGGTGTATTTTCAAATATATAAAGTTTTTCAGGACATTTAAAATACCAAGATACTACCCATTACAAATTTGTAGTAGATAATCTTGCAAGGACTACAAAAGTTTAGTCTACACATGTCGTCCACATAGATACTGAGTTTCTAATTTTGGTATATATCCTAATATAAATCTTTTATTTAATGTAAAAATTAATAACTAAATTAATCTTAATGAAATGTGTAAAATAGGTAAAATTTAAATTAACATAAACCATTCATCATATGCAGAGGTAAAATTATTTTAATATAATATTTATATTTTAATAATATACCTAGGTTTTTTGTTCACTAATCTATTTTTGTAATACTAAAAGAAAGATTTCATTTATGAAAAGATGATACAACAAGCGGCGATTCCATGAAACCTGTATAAACAAAGCCGGCGGACACACATAAGTCCCCAGAGACATTAGCTCAAAAAAGGCGTCAAGATGGAATTAACACAAACGTCCATTAAATAAAATCATCTCAAAAACAGTTGATTGAACCCATAAATACATATAACAACTTGCATGGACATAAAAAAATTCCTTTAGAAGAAACAAATCGAAGAAGCCATCACAAAGCGAGAACTCCAAAATGAGATACCTCTAATAGTGGATAACCCATACGCCTTAAGCAACCAAAGCTACATACACCAGCAAGATAGAACTTCTTTAAGTTCCAAAACCTTAAACCGGAAAGGTGATATCGGAGAAGTCCAACAGGAAACGCACACTTGAAGCAGGACAAATGAATATATCTCGCTCAGATATAATGTAGGTGAGAAGGAGCACACCAAACAACTCCAGATTCATCCTTACTCAAGAAGGCGAGAAGGAAGAAGAACGAGATCAGAGATGAGCAAAACGAGCTTGAATTCAACATGCAAATCCTTCAAACATAGATTGGATTCAAACAAGTAGATCTGAAGGTTAAGGATAATAGAAATCAAAGCTGAATAGATATTCCATGCACCAATTGAAGCTGATAGAAAGCTCCCAAAAATTACACACTATAAAGTTGGTGGAATTGATAGATTATATGAATCAAATGGGTCACCCAAAGGATGCGGAAGGCCTTTGATTTACCATCTCTAAGCGCCTACATATGACGCACCAAGACATCTATAGAAGGTTTTATTGCTTCGGATCACTCACCTCACAACAGAAGATACAATATCCATACATACAGAACAAGGGATTCAACAATTTAGGAAGAAGATTTTATAAAAAAATATTTAATGATCTGAAATGAAACAAGCAAAGAGTTTAAATAGAACATTACAAGTTCTTGCATTAACATCATGATAATGTGGAAATAAGGTGCATGAAACCATGTGAAAATGTAGAAAAAGAAACTAGGAAATAGCAATATAATTAAATGCTCATTTGCATGCAAGAGAGAGAAGTATAGAGAGAAGTATTCTTTGTATTTAGTACTAGATGTTTGTCCGTAATTTCACGGAGAATAATATTATACGAAGAATATATATTATGTTTGCAATGTTATAATAATTGAATAATAATTTGAAATATTAAAATTTAACTTTTAACTTCAAATAGTTTGATAATCAAAAGTTTTAACATATATTTTTAGAAGAGACGTGAGATTTAAAATAGTTCAACAACATAAATCTATGTTACTAAAAAATTCCTGATATATGAAAGCAATATTATAACTGTTTCAGATAATTTTTTCGTAGAATTAAATTTATTTTATATTTATACGTGAAAAAATGTAAATATTCTAGCCTTCACAAAGATAAAAAAAAACACAACGTTTTTTGTGTAGCTCCAAAATGATGGTCGGAAGCTTCTATAGCTCTAACACCGGATTTTCTGATTTGTTCACTTCTTTTTTTATTTGTTTGATTATTTTCAATTTGATTTTAAATTTTAAAAAATTATTATTTTATATATTTTTCAAAATATTTGTCAAAAACAAAAGTTTTCGATATAATTAAAATAATAACATTTTATTTTTATATATGAATACATTATTCAAATTTAAAAATTGTAGATAATTGATTATAGAATTACTTTTCACTTATAAACACGTACATGTAACCGAAAATCCCTTAAATAACCTTTTAATATATAATAAATTGTGTGATATAATTTTATAATATTTATAAATACTTATTAATATACATTTATACAATTATATATACATTTATAACCATTTACATAAAATTATTTATAAATTTTATAAGTTTTTGGGGTTCACCTTGGTTACAACTCTTTACTTACAAGACTTAATAATACAATCCAACATTAAAAACGATCTTTGTACATCAATATAAAAGTTGAAGATATTTTATTTTAGAATTGATAAAAAATAAATCAAACCTAAAATCCCATCAAAATCATAATAATTTTTAAGATTTTACCTATAATCATAGTAATCAAAAACCACTTGACTTCTGTTTAATATATAATAAGAAGTGTAAAATATTTTTTATTATTTATATAAATTATTATATATGTACATTTATACAATAATAAAAGATTTAGAAGCAATTAAAATTATTTTGTAATATTTAGTAAGTCTAATAAGTGAATTTATAAACGTCTATAAATGACTTAATAAAAGTCTTATAAATGATATATGAACTCTAGTAAAATGATTTTGTAAGCATGAATAAAATAATCTTCTTAAACGTGAATAAGTGAATTTATAAACGTCTATAAATGACTTAATAAAAGTCTTATAAATGATATATGAACTCTAGTAAAATGATTTTGGATATAATTAAAATAATAACAGTTTATTTTTATATATGAATACATTATTCAAATTTAAAAATTGTAGATAATTGATTATAGAATTACTTTTCATTCTAGCATTAATAAAAATAAATAAAACCTAAACATCAATATCTATTGAAATTGTAAGAAAATTTAAGATTTCACTTATAAACACGTACATGTAACCGAAAATACCTTAAATAACCTTTTAATATATAATAAATTGTGTGATATAATTTTATATTATTTATAAATACTTATTAATATACATTTATACAATTATATATATATTTATAACCATTTACATAAAATTATTTATAAATTTTATAAGTTTTTGGGGTTCACCTTGGTTACAACTCTTTACTTACAAGACTTAATAATACAATCCATCATTAAAAACGATCTTTGTACATCAATATAAAAGTTGAAGATATTTTATTTTAGAATTGATATAAAATAAATCAAACCTAAAATCCCATCAAAATCATAATAACTTTTAAGATTTTACCTATAATCATAGTAATCAAAAACTACTTAAATAACTTCTGTTTAATATATAATAAGAAGTGTGAAATATTTTTTTATTATTTATATAAATTATTATATATGTACATTTATACGATAATAAAAGATTTAGAAGCATTTAAAATGATTTTAAAATAATTAGTAAGTCTAATAAGTGAATTTATAAACGTCTATAAATGACTTAATAAAAGTCTTATAAATGATATATGAACTCTAGTAAAATGATTTTGTAAGCATGAATAAAATAATCTTCTTAAATAATTTTAAAATGTTTAAAATTGATATATAAATCATATGCGGGCTTTAAAACATAAAAAGTTGTAATAATGCCTTACTAGAAATATAATCCTTTATATAAGAATATCCAACCATTATGTTTATTGCTATAAAAATATATTAAAGTATTTTATCAAGTTATAAATGAATAATTGATAAAAATAAACAAGTTGACAAAACATTATATATTCTTTCTATAATTCTACAATTAGTTACCATAAATCATTATCTATAATGTTACTTGTATTATTTGGTAACTTGTAATAATGTGTTTTAGAGTTACTTTTTATTTTTAGATTTGATTAAAAATTAATAAAAATCATCACCAATCAAATTATAACAGCTTTTTGAAACTTCACATATGTGCAATACATAAACAAAAGTCAATTAAGTGATTTTATAAGTTTTTGTGGTTCACCTTGTTTACAACTCTTTACTTACATAATTTAATAATACAATCCATCTTTAAAAATACTTCAATCTAAAAGTTGAATATAGTTTATTGTAGAATTAATTTTTATTTTAGAATTTATAAAATTAAATCAAATCTAAAATCCCATCAAAATTATAACATTTTTAAGATTTCACTTATAATAATAGTAACCAAAAATTATTTAAATTAATTCTGTTTAATATATAATAAAAAGTGTGAAATAACTATTTATGATTTATATAAATCATTATAAATATACATTTATACAATTATAAAAAGATTTAGAAGAATTTGCAAATTATTTTATAACACTTTATAAGTTTTATAAATGAATTTATAAACTTGTATTAATAAAAGTCTTGTAAATGAAATATGAACTCTAATAAAATGATTTTGTAAGTTTGAAAAAAAAATGTTCTTAAATAATTTCAAAATCTTTATAAATGATTTATAAATCATGTATGGGCTTTAGAAAAAACATAAAAATTTATAACAATACCTTGCATTGAAATATAATTCGCCCTAATTCTTTATATAAGAATATACAACCATTACGTTTATTTCTATAAAAATATGTTAAATTATTTTATATAGTTATAAATAAATAATTGATAAAAACTAAACAAATTGATGAAACATTATATATTTTTTTGTAACTCTACAATTAGTTATCATAATTCATTATTCGTAATATCACTTTTATTATTTGGTAATTGTATTTGTGGGTTCTAGAGTTACCTTTTATTTTTAGATCTAGTTAAAATAAATAATTAATAAAATTCATCAACTGATTTAGGGCTGGGAATAATATCCATATCCAAAGTATTTATCCGATCCGATCCGAAAATAGGATACTCAACCCGGTCGGGTCCTACCTAAATATCCAAATGGGACCATTTTCAGAAACCCAAAAAAAACAAAACCAAACCCGACCTGCACCGAGAACCGAATGAGTATCCGAACATATCCGAACATATAAATATCTATATAAAATATTATTTTAAATTATATGCATAATAGTATTAATACCTTAAATTAAAATTATAAATCAAATATATTAGTTATTTTGGGTATTTATAGATGAAAATAGATGTTTTAGATAATAATACTAAAATAACATTATATATATGGTTACTTTCGGACAAAAAATACCAATTCAAACTATATAAATTGAGTATTTTAGGGGTTTTAAGTTATTTTAGTTAATTTTGAGTAATTTAGATAGAAAATATCTGAATCAAATCTTGTAGTTTAGTTACTTTGGTTAAAACCCGAACCCACCCAGATCCGCAAGGATCCAACTCAAACCGGACCCGGTTTTTTGTAATATCCGAATGGGAACATTTGTTAAAATCTGAAAAACCCGATACCCGAATGGATAGTAACCATACCCAAAAGGTACCGAACGCCAAAGCTTAAAACAATCAAATTATAACAATTTTTGAAAATTCACCTAAGAGCGACACATAAACAAAAGTTACTTAAGTGACTTCTCAAATAATATATAGTAGGATCTGATTTTCTTCCATCTTCTTAGCAAGCAAAAAACACTTGTTTTTTATTATTATTGGGTTTATCACTTCATAAAATTCGGTTGACTTTGATGTATAACATCTTGGACCTTTCTTTTAGCCTAACACAAACCCAAACCTCATTTACAAGGTCAATTCATCCAGCATCCAAACTCACTAGTTTCTCTTTGTCCAGAACTTCATGTATAAGCCTAATAAAATCCAGAATAACCTATGCAACATATCTAACAAGTTAAGACATCATATATTTGTATTTGTTTTTTGTCAGGGTTACATCATAAGCAGAAAGATCAACATCAGCTCTCTATCTCCCAGAGAAGAGAATGGCTATCAAGATCTATATAAAAATCTAACTGTTGAATATATGAAGAGCCTGAAAAGGAAGATCAATCCCAGATAACACAAAAAAAGTGAAGTGTAAACCCGACCCCAACTCCGTGAGAGCAGCCAGAGCCGATAAACCCGCAAAATCTACTTGAAATAGCTAGAGAGAAGGAAGAATATTTTTGAAGAGAGAGAGAGAGTATGGAGAGAGAGAGAGTATGTTCTGATAGTACATATATTAAGAATATGATGCAGCAGCATCACTGAGTTTGGCGCCAACATAATACGCAGGAGAAGGATTCAAATCATAATGCATTAGGATTTGGTTTTATGTTTTTTTCTTTTACGTTAAGGATACTTTATTTCCTTGTTACTTTAGTCTTAAGTTTCCTATTTCTCTAAGGATTTAGGTAGGATTAGCTATATAAGAAAAACTAGACATCTTGTAATATTCACTTTTGATTTTTATAAACTAAGAGCTTTTGCTTTAATCCTTGTCTTGACTCGATTAAATTCGTCATTATAAGAAGTTGGTCTCAAGATATTCATATGAATCTCTTGATCGAGCAAAGAATATCTCTTGCAAACCCTATTTGTGAGATCGATCGTTCAAAACTATCCTTACGCTGTGTCAGGTTTGTCTCAGAGACAGCAGTACACTCCTATGATTCAATGCCGAGACCGAAGAAAGCTACAACAGATCCGACTGAGGCCGAGGTCACACAGCAAGAAATTGCTGACCTACAGGTTCAGATCACAAATCTTACAGCTGCCGTAGCGGCCATGAATACACAGCGTACAGCACCTCCGAATCAGCATGCACGTTCTACATGAGCAGATAATGATGAAGACTCAGAGGATGATGAGAATATCTTTGTTGCCCTTCGCCATGATCAAGCTCTCCGCCACACCAATGACTCTGACTCTGAAGAAGATGACTCCGACACTCGCTGGAAATCTTCCTTTAAACTTGAGTTTCCTGAATTCAGTGGTTCCACTGTGCCCGAAGAATTACTTGATTGGTTCGTAACCGTAGAAGAGATTCTAGAATTCAAAGAAATTCCATTAAATCATTGTGTTCCTCTTATTGTCATACGCTTTCGAGATCGTGCTGCGGCTTGGTGGTCTAAAAGTAAAGCAACTTGTGCTCGTTTAGGAAAAACAAAGATTGCAACATGGGATAAGCTTAAGTGAGAATTGCACAAAAAAATTCTTCCATACAGTTACGATCCTTTTATGTTTCAAAAGTTGCAGAGCTTAAGACAAGGCAGTCGTACAGTGTATGAATATGCAACAGAGTTATTTAAGATGCTTAACCGCGTCGAGATCCGTGACTCGGAACAACAGCTAGTTATATGATTCATTGGTGGTCTCCGACAACAGATTCAATATACGTTGAATCTCTTTCGACCTCAGTCCATCTCTGAAGCACATCAGCAGGCTATCACGGCAGAAGCTCAAATTCGCAGTGGGTCTCAAAGTTGGGGGCTACTAGACAAACCCGCCAGCCCACTACTGTGTCATCTCCAGCAAACACCGAGTCAAAAACAGAGACTGCAGGCGCACAGGTCTCCACATCCAATCAACAACGACCGAACGGCCTGCGTTGTTGTTTTTGTGGCGAACCCATCGCCAATCGGCATGTCCGACCCGCAACCGACGAGGTCTCCTCATTGAAGATGTTACTCTAACAAATGATCCAATATATGATGAAGAACAAGACAAACCAGAGGAAGACTTATATCCGGACACTGGCCATCTCCTAGTTGTACGCCGATCTTGTCTTGCCCCGAGAGCCGATGTTCAGTTTCCTCAACGCAACAAGCTGTTCCAATCCCGTTGCACGATCAATGGCAAGGTTTTCTCCTTTGTTATTGATTCTGGAAGCTGTGAGAATGTCATTGCCGCAGATGCCGTTACAAAATTAGAGATTAAAGATGAACCACACCCATGCACATACAAGCTTGACTGGTTACAAAAAATGCATGATCTCTTCATCACTCGCCGTGCTTTAGTTACCTGCTCTGTTGGTAATTCGTATAAAGACAAAATATATTGTGAAATTGTGCCGATGGATGTGTGTCACCTCCTTCTGGGCAGACCATGGGAGTTCGATAGGAGAGTTATTCATGATGGATTACATAACACTTAAAGATTCAGTATGGAGAACAAAAAGTTTCTCCTGAAACCGTCCCCTCCAGACCAGACGAGCCCTCCGTCCAAACAAGTCTTGTTTATGAAATGTTCTCCTTTCGAAACCGCGACGCGTGAAGAAGGCGTTGTCTATATACTTCTCTCCAAAGCAGTCAACCAGGAAATATTTCAGAATGTTCCTACAGCCTTTGAACAACTTGTACGTGAGTTCTCCAATGCCTTTCCTGAAGATCTTCCAGTTGGCTTGCCACCACTACGAGATATACAACACCGTATCGACTTCTTACCAGATGCATCATTACCTAACCATTCCCACTACAAAATGAGTCCCACAAAACATGAGGAACTACATCGCCAGGTCAAAGACCTCGTAGCAAAAGGTTTCTTAAGAGAAAGTTTGAGCCCTTGTGCAGTCCCAGCACTTTTGATACCAAAAAAGACGGATCATGGAGGATGTGTGTGGACAGTCGTGCAATAAATAAAATCACTATACGATATCGCTTCCCTATACCACATCTTGATGATTTGTTAGATCAACTTGGTACAGCTACAATCTTGTCCAAGTTAGACCTCAAGAGCGGTTACCACCAGATTCGTATCATCCTAGGAGACGAATGGAAAACTGCTTTCAAAACTCGTGAAGGTCTTTTTGAGTGGCTTGTAATGCCTTTTGGCTTATCAAACGCTCATAGTACCTTTATGAGAGTGATGAATCAAGCTCTCCGGCCATTCATCGGGAAATTTTTGGTAGTATATTTTGATGATATACTAATCTTCAGCACCTCTCTTTCCGACCACATTCAACATCTCACAGCAGTCCTTACTGTTCTTCAGCGGGAATTTTTTTGCCACGATAAAAAAATGTGAGTTCGGCACGTCAGAAGTCCAGTTCCTTGGGTATATCGTATCAGCAAACGGATTAGCAATGGATCCCGGGAAGATATCTGCTATTCAGTCGTGGCCAACTCCAACGACCATCACTGAAGTTCGTAGCTTCCATGGTCTTGCCTCGTTTTATCGACATTTTGTTTCACAGTTCAGCAGTCGCATGGCGCTAATAACGGACACCATTTGTGATGGCCACTTCACTTGGACGTCAGAAGCAGCAACCGCATTCGAAGTGATAAAGAATAAATTGTGTTCTGCGCCGATTCTTGCTATACCCGACTTTGGTTTGGTTTTTGAGCTTCATTGTGATGCGTCAAAACTGGTATCGGTGCGGTGCTCAGTCAGAAAGGCCGACCAATTGGCAGGATCACGTTCTCATTACACTACTTATGACGTGGAATTTTATGCAATCATCCAAGCTGTGAAGCATTGGCGACATTACCTGTTTCACAAAGACTTCGTGCTTTATACTTATCATGATGCATTAAAGCATTTGAGCAGTCAAGGCAAGGTGTCTTCTGGACATGCCTCGTGGATTGCATACTTTCAGCAATTCACCTTTGTGATCAAGCATACTTCGGGAGCATCTAACCGTGGTTGATGCATTAAGTCGTCGTCATGCTCTTCTTGCCGTCTTACACACATCAGTCGCTGGATTTGAGTCTTTTGTTGACCTATATCCAACAGATCCCTTCTTTGGTACCATCTTTCAGACGGCTTTTGCAGGTTCATCGTCCGATTACTCATTACATGATGGTTTTCTCTTTTGTGGAACTCGTCTCTGCATACCCAAGTGCAACCTACGTCTTCACCTAATTTCCGAGCTGCATCAAGAAGGTCATGTGGGTCGCGATCATACCTTACATCTTGTTGCAACTTCTTATTTCTGGCCATCCCTTCGTCGAGACGTAGAACGTTTTGTTTCCCACTGCACTACATGTCAACGTTCAAAGGGACAAGCTTCAAATGCTGGTCTCTATATGCCATTACCAGTTCCCACTCAACCGTGGACAGATATTAGCATGGACTTTGTAGTAGGACTTTTGTGGACACAACGAGGTTTTGATTCTATTTTCGTTGTGGTGGATCGATTTTCGAAGATTGCGCATTTTATTCCCTACAAAAAGACAACCAATGCATTAGAAGTTGCTTCTTTGTTTTCTCGCGACGTTTACCGACTTCATGGGTTGCCACTGTCCATTGTATCCGATCGTGACTCACGTTTTCTTGGACACTTTTGGCGTTCTTTGTGGAAACAGCTGGGTACTATATTGGATATGAGTTCAGCTTATCATCCACAATCCGATGGCCAAACATAAGTCACTAATAGATCACTAGGTAACCTATTGCGCTGTTTGGTGGGCGATGCAATCAAGACGTGGGATGCAATGTTGCCTCAGGCCGAGTTTGCCCACAATCACTCATTGAATAGAAGTTTAGGGTTTTGCCCGTTTCTGGTCGTCTATGGAGTCATTCCACAAGGACCAGTTGCTTTGTCAAATTTGCCGGACCGAACGCGTTTGCATGGTGAAGCCACTACATTTTTAGATGCAATCACTGATGTTCATGTGCAGGCGGTTGCCAATTTAGAGTCCTCTGCAACAAAGTACAAGACTTCCGTGGATACACATCGGCGTCGACTTGTCTTTGAGGTAGGTGACAAGCATGGGTGTATGTTACTCGAGACAGAATGCCAGCACATGCGTATAATAAGTTGACATCTAAGAAGATAGGACCTCTCAAAGTCTTAGAGTGTATTAACGATAATGCCTATCGTTTGGAGTTACCGGCAGACATCAACACTTCGAACGTCTTCAACGTCAAATACCTATTGAGATATGTTTCTGCCACTACACCTTTGGATTCGCGGTCGAATCTTTCTTACCCGGGGAGTCCTGATGCAGCAGCATCACTGAGTTTGGCGCCAACATAATACGCAGGAGATGGATTCAAATCATAATGCATTAGGATTTGGTTTTATGTTTTATTTCTTTTACGATAAGGATACTTTATTTCCTTGTTACTTAGTTTCCTATTTCTTTGAGGATTTAGATAGGATTAGCTATATAAGAAAAACTAGACATCTTGTAATATTCACTTTTGATTTTTATAAACTAAGAGCTTTTGCTTTAATCCTTGTCTTGACTCGATTAAATTCGTCATTATAAGAAGTTGGTCTCAAGATATTCATACGAATCTCTTGATCGAGCAAAGAATTGTCTCTTGCAAACCCTATTTGCGAGATCGATCGTTCAAAACTATCTTTACACTGCGTCAGAATACCACCGGTTTGATTCACTAATCCATATATCCCACTGCAAAAATCCCATGCGCCGAGCTTTCCCAAGTGGTTCATTAATTTTAATTTTGTTTTATTATTGTCGAGTGATCCCTAGACCAGAATTTCTAATAAACCAACATATCATGTGTTAAAAATTCGTTCAGCTGAGCTGACAAATCTTTAGTTGATATGCCACAAGTCAACTAGATATGGAAAAAGACTATACAACTTATAAAAAATTACTATAAGCACAATATATATTTTATCACCACACAGTACTTTTCAAACCTACTACGTATATTAAAAGTTACTTTATATTTTATTTACATTAATTTTTTTGACAAAATCAACAACTTTTCAAAATGAAGGGATTCTATATGAAATCATGTCAACAACTAGATATGGAAAAAGACTATACAAATTTTTATATGATCTTACTTTCTTTGTAACAATTTATCCTTGTAAACTATAATATTTTAATACAACATAACCACAGATTCATACATAAATAAATCTAACATTTATCATACCTTAAAACAACAAATTTTACTATTTCATTGTTATTTCTAAGGGTTCGATTGGTGATCATTGAGGAAACAGAAAAACATAGAAGAATAAAATAGCAGGAATGAAAAAGAGCGGTTGTTTCTTTTCCAATTTAACAAGAAATAATTTTGTTTTTTATTTCTCTTCAAAAACAAGAATGAAAGAGAACGATAAAGAAAATTTATTCCTTGTGAATGGTGGTTTTTTTAGGAATATTAGGGAATGCATTATTCATCATCGTTCTTTGATCACCATTCATACCCTAAGTGTCAACTACCCAAGAAGCAGCAACGAATACCTTAACGCACTAAAATGTAAACCAAAAAAGAACACACATATTTCAAAGGAGCCAAATTAGAGCTTGAGCAGCCTCGATTCACATCTTGTTAGAGTAAAAACTGTTGAAACAACGCATATATCATCAATTTGGTAGCATGTCCTGATTTCATCACCTTTCGCTAACAAAATGAAAAAAGTCAACAAATTCATAGACACGAATCAAACAGAATACATGATCTGAATCACTGAGAAATTTGCATAATCAAAATCAGCAATAACAAAAAAAAAAGACGAAAATACATATTATTGTAGCGTGCAACTTCAAACCGATCAACTTTTACAAGTTTTAAATATGAAAATTTTAAAAAACCTAAGCCAAATTATTGGATAACATATTAAACGGTCTGAATGTGGATTCAAGTCAAGTTTAAAAAAAAAATTTAAACGTAAAATTATTTTAAATACACAAAATACTTACAAAATAACAAAATATTTGTTAAATTATTAGTGAAATTTTTTATTTAAATATTCCGCGCTTATAAAACGCTGATCAAAATTTTCAAATTATCTAAAATTTAGTTACTTTTATTCTTATAAAATAAAATAAAATTTATAATTACATTTTTAAATTTTAGAAATTTTATAAGTTTTGCTTGAAATTTGTTGTTAAAGAGAATATACTCCGAGTATTAAAATGAACATATTTTAAAAGGTATGTGTCTTAAAATGAGTAAAATAATTAGTTTGAGTATTAATCTGGATAACAAAACAATTTGGTATTAAAAAGCTTAACAAAATTAAGTTGGGTATTTTTTATGAAATTTATCTTTATCAATTACCGTAAATAATATAATTTATTAATAAAATAACTAAAAATTTAATGTGGGACCCACATATGATGAGTTTGACACGCTTAGGGGAGAGAGAATTCTCTCATTATATATATGATTTTATTTTATATTTTCAAAATAAAATTAACTAATATTGTTAATTATATTTTAAAATTTATAAAAAATAATTATCAATAAAATAAAGAAATTAACTTAAAACTTCAGAAAACAAGCTAATTTTTTAATTGAAACTAAAACTATTACTATAAGGATTTTCAGATTATCTGAAATTTAGTTACTTTTATTCTTATAAGATAAAATAAATTTGATAATTTTAATTTTTTTAACTTTAGAGATTTTATAAGTGTTTTTTTTTAATTTGTTACTAAAGTGAATATACTTTGAGTATTAAAATGAGAATATTTTAAAAAGTAGGTGTCTTAAAATGAGTAAAATAATTAGTTTGGGTATTAATCTTGATAACAAAAAAATTTGCTATTAAAAAGCTTAACAAAATTAAGTTGAGATATTATTGGCTCCTCAAATAAATTTTTGGGTAAAATTGTTTTTAGTGTTTTGGATATTTGAATATTTTCAGGTACTTTTTTTGATATTTGAATAAAACTTTGAATATTATTGGTTCCTAAATAAACATGAATTGTCCATGACCCATTACATAATTAAATTACATGTACTTTACGGATACTTGAATTATAGACTCGAATCGACTCGGATCCAAAAGGAACCGATCTGAATCCAAACTATTTTTTTCAAACACCTAGTTGGGTCCAAATCAGATCTGAAAGGAACCAATCACTATCCGACCCGAAGATCTGAATTCTCAAATTTACTCTCGTATTATATTTGTGTGTATTTTATAAGAGTTATATTTGTTGAATTGGTAAGACTTAAGATTTACTTGGGAGATTTTTGGCTAATTTTATAGTATAGATTTGTAGGGTTTTCATTTTGTTGAACAAAAAGATTTTTTAAGACTTTTAATAATTTTTAGAAAAATACTTTTTATTAAAATTAACTCAACATAATATATTATAATATATTTTAGGGGAAAAATGTATCACATGAAATAATTAGTAATAGAATTCTTTTAAAATATATTTAAAAAATTATGATTATAATATTTAATGGTAGGATAAAAATTGATAAATATTTAGATATGATCTAACAACTTTTCTAATAATTTTTTGGATGAGTATCTTTCGATAATATAGATTTCTAGATGTACTTAAAAGTGCAGATTTTGTGAATAAATTATTAGATATGAGGGGTTAACTAAATATAAAATACAAATTTAGATTTTAAGTATTAGTAGTCAGAGAAGTAAAGAATATAGGCAGATATTAATCCATTGGATTAATTAATGTTTAATGTATAAGTTAGGAATGTCAATTGATAGACTGGACCGCGGGTCTTGGCGGGTCTGAACCTGTGCGAGACGGTATTGGGACGGTTATTTGGAGGCCCGCTAATTTGCGGGGCGGGTTTGGTCACTCATTTTGAAGACCGCAGCCCGTGCGGACCTGACCTGTTGTGACCCGCTTGACGACGAGCCCGCTGCGGTACGGGACGGAACAAAACAATATGTTTGCCATTACTAGCAGTGGCAAGACTCATACAATGCATGTAAGTTAATATTTGTATAGGGTAAGCAATATCTTCATGTTTTTTTTGGATATCTACTACAACTTGAACATGATTAATTGGGCAAGTTATTTCTGATCAAAATCTTTTCTCCTTTATTATATATACTCATCATCTTTAGAAATAGTGTGGGCGGGCCAAACCCGCAGAAACCCAAACAAAATAAAACCCGCAGCGGGGCGGGACGGATCGGGACAGAAAGACCCAATTGCCATCTCTAGTATAAGTAAAGCATTATGTGTTGCTTAATAATATATTGTCGGTAATAAATGTAGAGTGGATCCCATATGAATGTGTTGTAGAACTAAAACTGAGCGACTCGGACATTTTTAATTTTATTACGAATATTAAGCTTAAGTAAAACTGCACTTGGTAACAAAAGAAAAAGAAGATGGAATATTACATCAAAACATCGTATATTAAATGGATAGGGTGGGTCTCCCACGTTTCATTTTATTCAGTTGAAGCGCATTACGAATATATAATTGGTTTATTAGAATTATATGTAAAACCATTAAATAAATTACTATTATGCTATTAATGAGAGTGCAACAACCTTGTGTAAGTAGATTTTTTAAAATTATTTTGTTTTAATAGTATAGATAGAAAAAATATGATATGTTTATCTATATATATAGCGCACAAAAACACTAAGTATTACAATTGTTCTTTTGGTTCATGGTTCTGAATTATTCAAAAATGGACTTTCAACTTTTAAAGAAGAATGTTATTGAGTTAAAACATTTCGGAAAAAAAAAACAGTGCTTGAAGGGGGAACGTGCAAAATATTCTTACCTAAAAACTGATTCAACTTGTAGATGAATTAGATTGGTTTTGGTTTCACAATAAAAATCCTATTCGTTCTGTTACTATTTGTCTGATATTTTGGTTTTTGTTCGGTTTTACTTGAAACATGTATGTTTATAGAGTTTTGGTGTATAGGATTAGGAGTCACTTTGCACGGGAGTCTTCACTCCGGTTTCTATGGATTGAATCGGGCAATGGGTCCATCTCTACACATGAGAAAACGGCTATAAAACCAGCAGGAAAGAATATAATGATTTCTTTCCAAAATACTCTCAGAAACTTAATTTAAGCTCATTCTACTGGAAGTTATTATTTAAAAGGTCAATGTAAATTTTATTTCCAAAGATCGAATTTAAAATTTTTTTAAAAAAATACTTAAAACGAATAGGAAACACTTAAAACAAAGTTACCAAATCTTAAATTAAAATAGCATAAAGAAAACCAACACCGGAAAACTTAGCACCACACCGAAAAACTACTCTTGCACTTCCTCAAACTCACCTGAAAAGAAAGAAGAGATGAATATTTCAACAAATACTCAATGAGTGAAGCTTTAAGAGCTCTGAAATCAATCACCAACAATCATCACACAAATAGCATAAATAGATAACTTAAATAAAACAAAAGCAATCAACAAGGGACGAGATAAACCCCAACGATGTCAATATAAGACCACGCCACCTAAACCAATATCTGTGTTACTCATGTTGTCGTGTGAGAGCTCACCACCTCAATTGGCATCGCAATCACGTTACCGACACTGGTTCACGCGTGATTCGCCACCAAGCTCTCAACAACTCACACATGCATGCCGCATGCCCGGTCCAGCGATGAATCATGCCACCTCACGCGGTTGTCACATGATGTAGTCAAGAAACGATGCAACTCCCAAGATTTACGTAGCTCCACCATGTTGCACCGGCACACATAAGCCTTATGCCTTTCTCTAAATCATATACACCACCCACATTTGCCATAACCCAATCAATACAGTCATCACATACAATTCTCAAATATCATTCAACCATCTTTTAACAACCTAGCTTTAGATCTATGTCTTTCAAACATCAAACACCAATATATATATATATATATATATATATAGTGAAACCTCTATAAATTAATAATGTTGGGACTACACCAAAACTATAATGTTTATTAATTTATAGAGATTATTAATTTATCGATATACTAATTAAACCAAAAATTTACTTTGGGATTATAAAATTATATTATTTTATAGAGATTTTTAGTATATATTAATTTATAGAGTATTAATTTAAAGAGGGTATACTGTATATATATATATAATATAAATATATATCATATGTATAAGTATATATATATATATATAGATCTATGTAAAAACTACATGTATGCTTATAGATACAAGTAGGGATGAATGATCAACCTAGACACTTCTACCATCATGAGATAATGATAGAAGGAGATATAGATTGCAACAAGCCCTCGCCTTAGCCTAAATATGTGAATCGAAATACGAAAAAAGTAGATATGCGTTCTACGGCTCCTCACGAACCAGATCGACAAATACAATGGTTGGTTTCCACCCAAACCCTAAATCAGAGATCTAGAAAAAGAAAGAGACATAGAAGAACAAAGAGAGAGTGATTAAGGTTTCCTTAACCTCACCAGTAGCTGGATCTAGAATAAAAAGAGAAGAAGGCTCAAGAAAACAACGAGAAGGGATCAAAACACGACGAGATGTCCTCTACGGTGAGACTTCACGGTGGCTGGCGGTTCTCCGGTGACCCGCAGTGGCTCCAGTGGCTTCTCCTCCATCGATGGCTACTCTCTCTTCAGTAAGACTGGGCTTCGCTACTTTGTAGAGAAATACAAAAAAAAATTGATGTAGTGAGTAATAGGTCTGGTTGTTCGTCTTTACACAATCTTGAATAGTAGCTATTTTGTATGGAAACACTTCCAATGGTAGAAACTGACCCCATTTTCCTTCCCAATCAAGTACACAAGCTCTTAGCATGTCCTCTAGCATTTGTATCGTCCTTTCTGATTTTCCATCGGTCTGTGGATGATAAGTCATGCTAAGGTGTACCTTTGTACCCAATACCTTTTGAAAGACCTGCCATAATGCTGATGTAAATTTTTGATCACGGTCCGGTACAATACTTACCGGTACTCCATGTAATCCTAATACTACTTCCATATATTTTTGCGCTAAACAAGCTGCTCCATCAATCTTCTTGATAGGCAGCCTGGTAAAGAAGTCAATTTTCACCATATCCCACTTTCATTCGGGTAATGGCAACTCTTGTAATAGCCCACTTGGTAATTATCTTTTGGCTTTGACCATTTGGCAAGTCTGACACTATGAAGTCCAAGTGGCAACATCCGACTTCATACCATCCCAGTGGTAGTAGCGTTTCAGGTCTAGATACATCTTGTTGCTTCCCGAATGTATAGAAAACTGAGAGTTGTGCACCTGATGCAGGATCTCGTCCTTCAAATCTTTATTATTTGGCACACACCCTATTTTGAACTGCTTTGATGTCTTCAGCTTACACATTCACTACTCTTCCGTCTGTAGCTCGTGCATTACCATTCTCATCTCAGTAGATGTCATACTCATCTTTCTTTTCCCAATGGAAAATTCTTGTGCCTTCAGCATCATAAGCTCTTGTGCCGTGCTCGATACAGCCGTCGATCGACACTGGGTGTGTCCTGTCGATCGATGCTGAACTCTCTGAATATTAAGCAGTTAAAGTACGAAGTTTGTGGAACTTTGGAAAGGTACTGTCGATCGATGCTCGTTGTCTGTTGTCGATCGATCTAAGATGTGGAGACGTGTATGGAATATTACTGAACGGCCTGATCTTCTGCTTCTCTATCTCGATCGACGTTGAATGAGGTGCGTCAATCGATGCGCGTCTCTCCACTTTTGCCCAGCTGTCGTCCTCTGATACTAAGTCATGATATTCAATCAGCTCTCCTTCTCCATCGATCGATGGTGTATGGTGGCCATCGATCGATTCTTGATTACCAAGTTGTTGCCCAAACAGATTTCCAGCTCCATTTGTCATTGCAGGCATTCTGTTATCAACGGAATCTAGTTCGGACTCTGCTTCTTGATCAGTATTGATCAATGGCGAATGGTTGCCGTCGATCGATGTCGATTTCCCGAATTGGTGGGAAATTTGGAAGACATCAGCCTCTTTCATTGTAATACCATGATACTCGATTATCTCTTCATCTCTATAATCTTCGTCGTACTCGAGGTATGCTGGGGTGTAATTGCCATATGCATGGCAGGTGTTGGTCGTTTCTGGGGTGAGGCCGTCGATCGATAACATAGGGTGGGTGTCGACCGATTGTTAAACAGTAAACACATCGATCGGTGCTCTGGGTTGGGTGTCAATCGATTCTCCATCCTCAGGCTCCTTGTTGAACTCATAATTGCAGAAACATGTGGCCACAAGTTCTACGTCATTAAAAAACTTTGTGAGGGCAGGTTTATTCTTATAAGCATGGAATCACAAACTTCCCAGGATCACTTTTCTTTTTCATAATGATCATATGCTCTGGGGTTATCATATTTGTAACTTTCGGTAGATGAACACGTTTTATTGCAGGAAACCATCGATCGATTCTATAGTCTCTTCGTCGATCGATGGTTGACCGTTTCCCGGTTCTTCTAACATCATGGGTGCCGTCGATCGATGTGCCTTTACCTGTGTCGATCGATGCATGTGCGACCTGTCGGACAAACTCGAATTTTCCACACGGGAATCCCTCTCTTGCAACCTTTCTCTCTTAACTTCTACCCAAAAATCGTCATCAGTCAATGCATTGACATGGTGAATCTGTCCAGCTTTTATTTTATCCTTGATTAGGCTCTCATGTCTCCTAATAGTTTCACTTGTCTGCATCACCTGACTCTCTAGCTTCTTCACATGGGTGTTGAGATTTTTGAACTTGGTGTTGAGGTTGAGGTACATCCCATCTATCTTTCTATTGAAATCCATTGTCATCTTATGTTGTCCCTCTAAAACTCTGTCAACCATTGCTTCAATCTTGCTTCCTTGAGCTTCTGGAGGAGGGTTCTGGGAGTAGGAAGACTCATAGGCTCTATTGTTGTTGAAGGGCTTTCGCTGTGAACTCTGATAAAAATTACTCCTTTGACCATTCTCATAGGAGTTCCTGTTGAAACCTTGATTCCTTTATCTCTGGAAACTATTCTCATCAACGTAGTTCACATCCTCTTCGATCTCATCATCTCCAGACTCCATTGCTTCCACTTCTGCAAAGGTGACATGTTTCCTGAGAAACTTCTGAACATTATTCAGTTTTGACTTGACTTCTTCAATCTGCTCCTTGCTCATTGCTGGAGTTGATTTCTTTCTCTCAAATTCTGTGTTTTTGGTGGTGGTGCCAGATGTCAGATTCTCAATCAGCCTTGTAGCCTCTTCATGACTCATGGTGCTGAAATTTCTTTCACTGGCTGTGTCCAAAGCCATATGGTACTGTAATCCAATACCTCTAAAGAAAGTGCTAAGAAGTTGCACTTCGTTGAACCCATGATGTGGACAATCTCTCTGGTATGATTTGAATCTGATCAGGAGTTTCTTAAGGATTTTGAAAGGTCTTGTGAAAAGGTGGCAATCTTGCTCCTCAGGTTTTCTGCTCTTACGTCATCAAAGAAATTGCGCAAGAAAGCATTCTTGATGTCAATCCAGGATGTCAGGGATCCTGGTGGTAACTGATTGAGCTAATATGAAGCTTCTCCAGCGAGTGAGTACTTGAAGAGCTTGCAAAAAAGATAGTCCTCAGGGACTCCATTGGCTTTAATGGCAGTCACTAGATCCTCAAATCGCTTCAGATGATCCATAGGGTGCTCATGTCGCAGCCCATGGTAGGGTGTCTGTGCTACAAGTCCGAAGAAAGCGGGTTTGATTTCAAAATCGTGTCTCTGAAAAGCTGGAGGACGAATGGCGGATCTGTTGGCGTAATACTGATTTGGACTGTTGTACTTAGCTAGTGTTTTCTGAGCAGTTTGGGCATTAGCTTCAGGTTGAGCTTCTGCAGCATCTGCTTCTGCTTCCGCATCAGGGATTATAGTCCCCTAATCATCTATCTTCTGACCTGCTGCATTACACAGTTGACTGTCAGGGTCACGCAGGTCTCCGTTCTTATTCCTAATCAGTATCAAAGTCGCAACTATCTGAACGCGTCTGTGTCTATCGATCGATGTGTGTCGTTTGATGTCGATTCGATGCTAAGTAATCAGTATTGGTCGATGTGAGTAAGTTGTTGTCGATCGATGAAGGTAGGTTGATGTCAATCGATGCTGAGTGATCAATGTCGTTCAACGGTGGAGTTCGGATGATGGTCGATACGGTGCGTGAAGAAGTGTCGGTCGACGCGGTATTAGTGATGTCGATCGATGCTTGTTGTCTTTCTTCGAGCATTCAAGTCTGTCAGGGTCAGAGGGTAATATTAGTTCTTGTCCTTTATTACTCCTGGTGCTTCTTTGCATGTACCTAAAAACAAAGGAAACGAAATTATTAGTAACTTAAAAATCAGTAACAAACCTAGACTAAATCCTAGAAATTAAATCTAATGGCGATCTATGCTCCCCGGCAACAACGCCAAATTTGACACGGTGTGTTTTGTTCTAGCAGAGTAATAAATATCCTAAACAATCAACTGTCAAATTAACCATAATCTTAACATACTCAATAATACCCTTGCCAAGAGAGATCAAGTGTAATACTTAGGGATCAAATCCACAGAGAGCAAAGGCACACAATAGATTTCTTATTTCTAAAGACTAAGGTAGGTAAATATATATATTGATAGTAAATAATCAGATTAAGGAAACATTCATTGTCAAGTAATCGGATACAATATGGAAATATGCTACTAATGCAAATATGGAAATATTTTATTAGATGTGAATATGAATGTAAATATGCTAGATCTAGGGTTTCAAGCTCAATGAATTATAATGGATAGGAAGCACGGAAATGTAAATATTCTAGAACTCAAATGTTAACTATTCTGACCTTTTTAACTTTAACTCTCGTATGCGAGCAAAATGAACGACCATCGATCGACGGCTAAGGCATGATGTTGATCGACGGGGAAATCAGAAGGAAGTATGAGCGAGATTTGATAAGTCCACCAGACTTATTAGACCATCTCTCGCATGTGCCTAACAGCCTAGTTCAATAGAATCTATTCTGGCACAGAACCTACTCTCGTAGTTGTCCATGTCCTATCATCGAGATCCTAGTTAGTTACTCTATAATACAAGCATTAAGAACAACACAATTGATGGATATTAACTTAGCCTAGCAATCCTATTTTTGGGCTAATCCATGATTGTTATCATTCAACCCTAAATCTAATTAGCAACTACTCAAACCTGATCTTTATCACAGAAATCATAGATGAATAGAATATATATGAAATATAAAATATATAAAAACCAAAGGAGTTCCAGGAGGACTCTGAAGGAGTCTCTCCTTTCTCTCCTAATACAAAATGAATGGAACTAAAATGCTATGTATAAACTATGTCTCCTTTTTCCTTTTGTTCTTCTCTTTGTCTTCTCAAGACATAAATATAAAGCCCTAAAATTAGGTCAAAACTCATCTAGGGCATTTTTGTCTTTCTGACTTGGGCTTTGATCATCGAGCGATGGCAAGTGTGCTACATCGATCGCTCTCGAGCTTACATCATCGGTCGACACCAAGTGTGTTCCATCGATCGATGGCTTTGTCGACTCCCTAGATGATCAGCTAGGGTTCTTCTCTTCAAGATGCTCCAAAAGCTCCAAGTATCTCATATATCTTCAAAGCGTTCTTGGACCTGTAAATACTCTAAAACATAGCCTAGACCAACATAATAGACTCTAAATAGAACCTATAATATGTCCTAAAACTGGTAATAAGTAGGCTATATCAGATAACCATAAACCTACTTTTAAATTAGTCTTTGCATTGACTAATATCCATGTTGACCTTTTCTGATTCTTCCTAACAAGTTTGCTTGATCTAGGGCATCCAAAGTGGTTGTCCTATCCTCAACATATCACATAGCCGTAAACTAACCAAAGTGGCAACCAACTTTTGCCCCTCTTTTGTCCTTCTTCACCTTCACATTTATTAACTTTATAAGTTTAAAAATTATTTATTTGAATTTCTTGTAGACCTATAAAAAACATATACTTACCGGCATTCCATATAATCGTACTACTACTTCCATATATATTTTTGCTAAACAAGCTGCTCCATCAATCCTCTTGATAGGCAGCCTGGTAAAGAAGTCAACTGTCACCATATCCCACTTTCATATGAGTAATGGCAACTCTTGTAATAGCCCACTTGGTAATTATCTTCCGGCTTTGACCATCTGGTAAGTCTGACACTATGAAGTCCAAGTGGCAACATCCGGCTTCATAGTAGTAGTGTTTCAGGTCTTGATACATCTTGGTTCTTCCCGAATGTATAGAAAACTGAGAGTTGTGCGCCTGGCGCAGGATATCGTCCTGCAGATCCTTATTATTTGGTACACACACCCTATTTTTCAATATGTATATTCTATTTGTGGCGGTGCGATAACCAGAAACCTCCTTTTCAATTAGTCTTTGCAGCGACTAATCTCCATGTTGACCTTTGCTGATTCTTCCTAACAAGTCTGCTTGATCTAAGGTATCCAAAATGGTTGTCCTATCCTCAACAGTAGTAGCATATAGTCGTAAACTAGCCAAAGTGGCAACCAACTCTTGCCGCTCTTTTGTCCTTTTTCACCTTCACTTTTTATTAACTTTATAAGTTTAAAAATTACTTATTTGAATTTCTTGTAGACCTATAAAAAACATATATTTTTATATATGACATGTTTGGAATTTTGTAAAACTAATATATATTTATAAAATTGAATATGCACAGTTATAATAAGATTTTGTTATATTATATTTACAAAGCATAAAATATAATTATAACTTCTCTCTCTCTATCTATCTATCTATATATATATATTCTTCTTCAACTTTTTTTTATCATCCCCATCTTCGTTTTTTTCCTCTCCCCTTACTCCTTATCTTTTCTTTCTAATATACATTCACATTCTATACTAACTAGTCATCAAATATATAATTATATTTTTTTATTTTTCGTAATATATCAGCTAAATATGTTCTTTTATATAATATATTTCACACTAAACATCCTATTTATGAATAAATATGTTATTTCATGTTGTCTACTGCTCAAACTACATTGAACCCTATAAATAAATAATATTAAAGAAATTAACTTATTCTTTATTATTACAATTATGTTTGAAATATTATATTCTATATTGACATTATAAATATAATAGTATTTGGTTGAAGTGTGTGGTATATACACGATCACGCACCGTAAAAGCCTACAATATCTAATTATGTGATAAATTGACACATTTCTTAACATATGACTATATTCTTAATTTTTTTACTATGGTTATACATTAAATTCACCCTTTACTATATATTACCAATTAAAAACTGAAATTAATTAATTTATCCTACAAAAATTGAAATGATTTAAGAACATATCGAATGAGAATTTATTTATCTACATTTAACATTGCCATACAACTGATCCAAACGAGTTCCAAAGTAATTATAAGAGGGGAAAAAATTCGTTTTTGAACTGAAGGAAAAACATTTTCTTAAAGAGCATATAAAACACAAAGAGTAGCACATGACAATATTACATTATTACACACGGGAGGAAGACAAACTTGAAAGCCAACGATTATACTCAGAGCTATGAACTTTATTAGTGATGACATGACACACATAAAATTACAAAGGAAAACAAAACATGGAATTTTTTTTCGGATAGTTCTTTTGGTAATACACCATTGCCCATTTCAAAAACCCAAGATCTTAGATGCAAAAAACGATCTCGGGAAAAAAAGTCGTATAGAAAAAACAGGCAAAAGTAAATTTCCAAAAAGAAAATCCTTTCCTTTTAGTAGAAAATAAAATATTTGAAAACCTTGAATAATAGCAAAATAAAATAAAATAAAGAGTACTATACTGCTTCAGGCCATTCAATGACACTCTCCAACGACGGTCTCCACCTCCGACATAATTTTCGGCGAGACTTCTCTTCCTCTGCCGCCGCAGCCGCAGCTTCTCCGGCTACTCTCTCCGCCTCAAGTTCTCTTAGAAAATCTCCAAAAGAAGCCAACGTGGCATCTCCTCCTTTAGCTGCACCGTCTGCGTTAAGCTGGAAAAGTATGAGTTTTTCTAACTCATCTCTCGTTATAACAATCTTCACTTTGCGATCTTTCCCTTTGTTATCTTTCTTCGCTATCACTTCTTCACATCGATCATCTTCTTCTGCAACATTTGCAATCTTCTTTCCAACTAAACAGTTTCCCATTACGATCAACTTTGATGGAGTTTTAGAAAAAGTTTTTTTTTCTTCTTGTGGAATTATACCCACAAAAAATAAAGAAGGAAAGAAAAAAAGGAAACTTGGGATATGCCCAAGAAAAAAATAACCTTTTTTTTTGTTTTCTGTGTGCTCCGATTTGGAATTCATGGAGCAATTGTGGGTATATATATAATATGGAGGAGAGAGAGACATAGATCATTGACTACTCATAAAGGCTGCTAAGTTGGTTGATTCTTTTATTTTAGGTTTGAAATGGTGAGATAGCGGTTAGTCCTTTTGAAGGTATAACTGTTGAACCAAAATTGATGTTTTCATTGCGGTATAAATATGGTATATTTTAGTAGGAAGTACATAGTTACATTAACTGTGGTGCGATCAAAATAACCATTTTCAGTGTCACTTTAAATCATCATTAGAAACTGTTGGTCTTTATATTATACTTTTTGATAATATATTATATTTACATATTTATATAAATTTCATCCCTTGAGGGCATCGGAACAATACAACTTTCCGGGGTACACCAGAGAAACATGAAACCCTAGGTTACAGGTGATTAAGTTCAGCAAAATACACAGATTTTCAACAGATATATACTGTGGATAAATCTGACGACTACATATATAGATCAAACAACCTTCCCTATTTATAATGTGGATTTACGACTGGCATATTTACCTGTACCACGTTTATCATAAACAACTTTACATGAAATACATTATCGATGATTTTATCAACATTATGTTAGAAATTTAATATTTTTGCATGTATAAATCTTGTGGAAAAACTACATTCTGTTGAAAATCGTACCACGGTGCTTAAAGAGTTCTTCCAATGATGCAATCAAATATATTTTGGTGAACTCGATTGGTAGGATAAATAAGTTATGTTTTAAGTTTGGATTAATCATCAACTTCCAATTTAAAACCAATTGATGATAAATAAATTGATCCAAGTCTCTTGAGTAAGTTTGAATTAATTATGGATTTCCAAATTAAAATCAATTGGTAATAAGTGGATTGACCCAAATCTATTATATATTACTCAAGTCCTTTATATATTTTCAATGTGAGATCTTCTCGCCAACACCCTCTCTCGAGATAATAGTGCATATAACCATTAATCTCACATAATCTATCATATCATCTCTAAGACAATGTTTTATTTTGTAGCAATTTTGGCGGAAAGTTGAGTCTTTTATGGGCCATCAACTAGTGGGATGATTGGACCATAATCCGGACCGGATTAATGGGTCAAGGTGACCATAATCCGGACCGGATTAATGGGTCAAGGTGTGAGCTGACTCTGATACCATATTATGTTTGGGTTAATCATGGACTTTCAACTTAAAACCAATTGGTGATAAATGGATTGACCCAAATACTTTATATATTACTCAAATCCTTTATATATTTCTAATGTAAGATCTTCTCTCCAACATTATCTAATTTGTATTAGTATTTTTTAGTTTGAATAATCAAGATTGATTTTATCATAATGTGTTTTCCATTTATTAGGGATATCAAATATGATTAGAATCCCATGGCATGTGCTTACTGCCCTACACACATGGCCTGGTGAACCAAGACCGCTTGAACTGCAGGAACAAAATATTTTAGTTGAAATTTTGTATTTGAGTAGCTTAATTTATTTTATAATGACTTGGAACGAAATTTTTGATATAGATTGTTCAGGTTAAATATCGCTTTTCAGCTTACAAATGACATTTAGCTGAAGTCGCGTAATCATAACAAAACCTAGCTAATGAATCGTGTTGATGTTAACTATTAGTTGTATTTGCTATCATGGGAATATCCGAATACATTATACTTTAAATCAACAACCCAAATGTTCTATATTTCGCATAAGAATGTTTACTAGTCCTGATCCTTTGGCGTCTGAAAGTTTCTATTACTCTATTAGTATTTACGTAGATTTCAATTATTTTTCAATAAATTAACAAATTAAAATATTGTAGAAGACAATGGACGTAAGCGCATGTTCTGTCCAATTAGCTGGGTCTTTAAACCAAACCAAAACCGTGTCAAAAAATCCTGGCAAATTTCATTTATATAATTATACCAACTACCAACTAATCTTATTAATTATTATTACTATTTTATAATAGTCATCATTAGATTCTAATTCTAATGATTCTTGTTAGTTGTTGACAAAAAAAATTATTCTCGTTAGTTATATTACAATTAGACATATGTATAATTAGTCTTAGGTATAATTTCGAAAATGAAAATGATAAGCCGTAGTTCAATTTAAAGTATTAACGTCAAACATTTATATTTATATGAATATATCCAACGGAAAACAAATAAAACTGCAACCGTTGCTCAATTGCAATGTGATACCCCCAATGATGGAATTTGTTCTTATCATATAAATCATAACATAATAATTAAACAATTAAATCATAAAATGGATAATTAGTTATATAATTCGACTTAATAATTCGGCTTGTAAATATAACTAAACCCTTCTCATTTCGAAGAGTCGTTGCTATAAACCTTTCCGCGTTTAATTATAACTGATTCAGTGCACCGATTTTTTATAATGGAACTTTTTTTTTGAGAGAAGAAAGACAAAGAGATTATAACGGAAACTTCGTGGAAAGTGATTAACCCCAAAAGTATTGCGAAAGAACATGCAACTCACTATTCTTGTTTCTTTGCTAATTTAGTTGAAACATACTCATCTGCGCTTTATAGTTTTTTTTTAGTTTTTCACATAACATACTTTTCTAATTTTTCATGCAAATGAGAAAATTAGTCTAGTGATGGGTATAATTAAAATAAACCATCTCAGTCCTCACTAACCTCCATTCCTTATTCTACAAAATCAAGATTCAATTACATAGTGTTAAGTTTTTTTTTTTTTTTGCAAAAGTGACTCAAAACTTGAAGTCAATTGTAAAATTAACCCATGATTTATTTAAAATTTTAATTTTTCCTTTTCACCGTAGAATTCCGGATAATTTACAAAATGCCATTATTTTAATATATTTTTTTTCTCGAAAATGATTGTATTACCATATCAGCCTCATCTTCATCAAGTATTTACAATATTGTCATTGGCTTCAATACACCAATCACCATGAACAACCAATTTGAAACTTTTAATGCTTCTAAAAATAGATTTTGACTTTCCTTTTTCGTGGTAATGCTTAAAAACTTTATCTCTTTCACTTTCTCTCTTTATTCATCCAAAAATACACAAGATTTTGATTCAAAATTTTGTAAGGTTCATAGAGCCATTTAAGCCCATGGTTCTTGGTCATTAACGAGTGAGTCGCTCAACTTGGTCTTTTTTTGTGGTATTGGAGAAGCTACACAAGTTATCTCAGTTGTAAAAGTATGAAATTAATTTTTTACCCAGATTTGTTCGTCCTGAAGACCTCCATATAAGTTTTCTAGTTGGAGAAGACTTATATAAAAGTTTTCTGGTCAAAGAACAAGTTAGTTTTTGCAATTGACTTTCTTGGTGTCTTTTTCAAACGACTCATATGGAAGTGGGAAGATTTCCTGGAAGTCTCTCAACATTTCTTTGTTAGAAAAACATGTTTGTTTTTGTAATTGACCAAATTGTGTCAGAAATTTAACTTTCTCAGATATGGTACGATTCAACGAAAGTCTTCTCAACTTTCAAAATTAAGTCTTCCAACCGTTGGTGTAAGTCTGCTTAGGTTACTTTTGCAATTAACAATAAAAACTTAAAATAAGTCATTTCAATCAGAAGACTTACTAATAAGTCTGGAGTTTTATTCCGGGATTCTGGTCAAGAAAGACTTACGACATAAGACTTATTAGTAAGTCTTCAGTCGGAAGACTTCCCCGTAAGTCTTCTGGTTGAAATGACTTATTTTAAGTTTTTATTGTTAATTGCAAAAGTAATCTAAGCAGACTTACACCAACGGTTGGAAGACTTAATTTTGAAAATTGAGAAGACTTTCGTTGAATAGTACTCAGTCAATTGCAAAACAATTCGGTCAATTTTTTTTTTTAAATCAAAGAGAGACTTCCCGAGAGGCCTGCTGTAGAAGACTTATCTGGAAATCTTCCATTGTAAATTTTCAATTGAAAAAATGACCTCTCCGGAAGACATACCCGTTAGTCTTCTTGCGAAGACTTCCAGAAAGTCTTATAAGTCGATTTTTAATAAACTTTCATTTTCTCTAAACATATAGGTTTTTAAATATTTTCTTCTTATATTAACCAAATACTAAGGCTACTGAATGAAATTTGTACCTTAATAGGTGGTAATTATGAGGATATCTATCAACAATATGGTTTTTAGCTAATGATAGAAGGCTATATTGATGTTCTATGTTATCTAATGTGTTTTAATTATATTTTTTTCAGATGATGCGCCAGTTACCGGTAGTCTATGGAGAGTGGTTGGTGAAAGATCATTCTTGGAAATTTGTGGTTGAATATGTCAAAGGAGCGAGAATGTTCTTTTTGACCGAAAGTTCTACACATGAGGAACTTGTTCAAATGGCTCAAGAAGATTATAACCTAGACATGAACATAAAAGTTGTGGAGTTGACCTACTCATTACCAGAAGCAATGATGCAACAAATGGCTCCATCATCCTTCCCTCCTACTCATGTTACAAGTGATAGACAAGTTCAGAACTTGATCGAGATAACTAAAACGCATTATGTACGTCTTTTTGTATCAAGTCGAGGCAAATTTGGAAACAAAGAAGCTGAAGATAGTAATGAAGCTGAATCTGAAGCTGAGCCTGAAGCTGAAATTAAAGCTGAAGAGAGTAGTGAAAGGGAAGAATATGAAGCCGGGGAAGAATATGAAGCCACGGAAGAATATGAAGCCGCAGAAGAATATGATGATAACTTGCCTGAAGATGGAAAAGATGGTAGGGAGAAGAATGCTGATATCCCTTATTTTGATGAAGAAGTTGACGATGCTGAAGATTACAGTGTTTTTGGAAAAGTTAAAGATGAGGAAGAGGTAGAAGAAGATGATATGGGTTTTGAGAAATTGAAAGAGGCATATGATAGGGAAGGATGCACTGGTATCAACGACAATATCTATGTCAACCAAAGTTTTGTTAGTAAGGATGCACTGGTTTCAGAGTTGCGGTTGACAGCGGTGAAGAAGAGGTTCTCCTACAGAATATACAAGACAACAAAAACTCTACTTGTGGAAAAATGTCGTGTTAATGGGTGTCAATGGAAGCTTATTAGCAAGTGTGAAACATGGAGCGAATACTTTTTGGGTAACCAAGTATGTGAAAGACGATACATGTTCTATGACAGACCGGATAGCTCAGCGGAAATGAAGTGCTCCGAAGTATATTGCTAGTCTTTTCTTAGATCGCGTTGGAATCATTGATGGGTTAACTCCGCAGCATATCAAAGATGCAATGAAAAAGATGTTTGGCATGAATCTAGATTACACCACTTCATACCGAGCATTGTTACATGCTCAAGAATTGGTGAGAGGTTCAGTAGAAGATGGGTATGAGCGGCTTCCTTCATATTTGGAGCAACTCTCTTTAGCAAATCCAGGTTCTATCACAAGTAAAGAGCTTGATTCTAAGAGTAGATTTAAGTATCTATTTATATCCTTTGGAGATTCTATAGTTGGGTATCAGTATCAGAGAAGGGTAATCATGGTGGATGGAACTCACCTAAGTGGAAAGTATGGAGGTGTTATGTTAGTTGCAGCTGCACAAGATGATAATTTTCAGATATTTCCATTGGCGTTTGGAATCGTTGATGCTGAAAACAATGAATCTTGGGAATGGTTTTTCACAAAATTGAGGAGTTGTATTACTGATGAATATCCCATGGTGATAGTCTCGGACCGGCACACATCAATTCAATATGCATGTGATAAGGTGTTTCCTTGGGCGACTCGAGGCATCTGTTATTATCACTTGCAACAGAATATTGTCCAAAAGTATAAGGGAAAGCATCTCTTGTATTTGGTTAAAGGTGCTCCATATGCTCATACTCATTATGATTTTAACTGGTACATGGAGGAGTTACAGAGTGCAAACCCTGATCTTGCAACATATTTGGAGGAAGCTGACGCGTATTTATGTTCACGGGTTTATTGTCTAGGAGAAAGGTACAACATAAAAACGAGCAACATTGCTGAATCAATTAATTCCGCACTCAAACGAGCTATAAGATTTCTAATACCATTCCTTTTGGAGTTTATAAGGGAGAAGCTAGGAAGGTGGTTTTGAAAAAAGAGAGAAGATGCTTTGACCCTCACAACTCAACATAGTCGGGGAGTTGAAGTCTTATTGGCGGTTCGTTCAGAAACAGCGGCTCCGATGAGTGTCCAACTAATTGATAGATGGCGGTTCGTTGTGAAAGGTGGTAAATGGAACTGTGTTGTTGATTTGGAACATGGAAAGTGTGATTGTGGTGTCTTTGCAATTGAACAAATACCTTGTCCTCATGCTATAGCAGATGCAACATTTTCTGGTGTGGATGTCGCCACCCTCGTTAGTCTGTATTACTCAAAGGAATTTTTGTTTTCAGGATACTCACAAAATATATATCCTTGTGTTGGAGAAGTTGAGGCACAAAAATGCATTTCTCCAGAACAAAAGCGTGGTCCAGGAAGACAAAAAAAGTCAAGATGACAATCTTGGTTGGAGCTATCCAGGTTTAAAGGACGCAAACCCCGGAAGCTACACAGGAAATTTAGGTGCTCAAACTGCCAAGAAACTGGTCATAAGCGCCCACATTGCACCAACTGATCGGGTGAGAAGACTTCCATAAAAGTCTTATGGTGAGAAGACTACCGTGAAAGTCTTCTGTTAAGTCTTATGGTGAGAAGACTCGTGAAAGTCTTTTGTTAAGTCTTTTATTAAGTCTTCTATTAAGTTTTCCGTGAAACTCTTTTGTTAAGTCTTCTATTAAGTCTTTTGTTAAGTCTTCTATTAAGTTTTCTGTTAAGTTTTCTATTAAGTCTTCCGTGAAACTCTTTTGTTAAGTCTTCTATTAAGTCTTTTGTTAAGTCTTCTATTCTATTAAGTCTTCTGTTAAGTCTTCTATTCTATTAAATCTTCTATTAAGTCTTCTGTTAAGTCTTCTATTAAGTTTTCTGTTAAGTCTTCTATTAAGTCTTCCGTGAAACTCTTTTGTTAAGTCTTCTATTAAGTCTTTTGTTAAGTCTTCTATTCTATTAAGTCTTCTGTTAAGTCTTCTATTCTATTAAGTCTTCTATTAAATCTTCTGTTAAGTCTTATATTCTGTTAAGTCTTCTATTAAATCTTCTGTGAAACTCTTTTGTTATCCTATTCGTTTTTCACTACAACAGAAATCGTTCATTACAACAAAGTCATTACAAACAAATAATTACATATAAATCTAAGCCTACGTCATTACAAACAAATAAAAGAACAAATAATTACATACAAACAAATAAGGGAACAAAGTCATCCATACGTATCCAAGTCGTTAAAATAGGACGTCTTATCTTCGATGCCTTCGAAGCCAGGGGTCTCGTGAAATATATCATGCGTCATTTTCTCCCGAATATGCTTCATGTTTTTCTCACAAAAGGCAACAGGAAACGAAGTGTACCCAAGAGCATGACACTCCATGTACTTCAAGGCGTACACACCACAATCACCAGCTATGCACTGTGGTACTCCAACTGTCGGTTTCTCATACGTGAATGGCTCCAGTGAGTACTTGATATGCTCTTCTTCGGTGGAAGCGCACTCAACAAGTAAATAAGGGACCATTGTGAGAAAAGACTCTATTACCTCATCCAGCTGTGCTTTTGATATATGTTTCACAATGTTGTCCCAGAAAACTATGTGCCTCTTAGGGATCGATATCCACATAGTAATCCAATGATCGTTTTGGAAGTTCACAGGTGCATATATATCATCAATATCTACATCCCAAATTTTATTAGTAGCGCAAAATATCGGTACTATGCCTGCATAAAGATCCCACGACCCGCCAGGCAGCCTTCTTCCTAAACCGTTGTGATCAGGCAACGAGCTCTTAAATTCTCCGTACTTGTCCCTCCACATCCGTGAAAACAGATGATCTAGAAAGTAGATTCTTTCGCTCCTAAAATGATCTGGGTTGTTTCTCTGCCGAAGCCTTAGAACATTGATATAAGCATCCATATGCTGCAACCAAAAAACAAAATAAGCTAGAAGACTTTCCAGAAGTCTTCTATTGGATAGTCTTCTGTGAAGTCGTCCCAATAAAAGACTTACCTGTAAGTCTTCTGGAAAGTCTTCTATTAAGACGATTGCGCAAAAGACTAATCTAGAAGTCTAATCAAGAAAACTTACCGTGTCAAGGAGCCATGCTAGGGGGTTCGGATTACTTGATACCAATAACTTAGACAGCGCTTCGGTTTGCGCTCAAAAGATTTTCTCGAATTTCTGTAAACACAAATGTAGATAAGCATTAGCAATCATTTGTTGTATAGACTTAAACAACAAAAGTATCACTTACGGATCTTTTTCAGGTGTTCCGTAAGCGCCTTGCTCAACTGCTTGTCCGGGAGTGCAAAAGGATCATAGCCATGACCAACCTTAGTGTATGGGATGAAAAATTTGGTTGTGCTATTCCTCTAAAAAGGAGATTGCTGTGAGGCAGCAAGCTTCCTATCTCGTTCACTCCTTCCCCGGACAGCTGTCAAAGCAGAATTCTTCTTTGAAAGCCTCCTAGCCTCCTGCATCTTTACATCTGATATGGTGTCTTTGTCTTTGTCCATTAAGACAACACTAGCTTCAGCATTCGCCTCAGGTTCAGTAGACAACACTTTATCAGCAGCCTCTTTGGCTTTGGCCTCTTCCTCCAGTTTGGCATCTCCGAGCCAGGCCTCTGCGGCCAGTTTGGCCTCCTTTTCCTTGGCCTCCTTTTCTTTGGCCTCCTTTTCCTTGGCATCCTTTTTCTTGGCTTTGACCTCTTTGGCTTTGGCCTCTTTGACTTTAGCCTCTTTGGCTTTAGTCTCATTGGTTTTAGCCTCTTTCGCCTTCGCTAAGGCCTTCTCTAAGCTCTTAGTGGCCTTCTCTTTCAATTCCTTCTCTTTGCCCTCTTTCACTTCCTTCTCTTTGGCTTCAACACTCAGGGCTTTGGTTTCATCCTGTCTTGCTTTTTCCCCATTCACATTTTCACTCTGCAATACAAAGGAAGTTTTCAGCCAAATTTCCTATTATTTTTCCTACAGGGAGCATGGTTTCGGAACTAACCCCGTGTTCGAGCCTCCTTTTAGGCAGACTTGAGGTAGTCTGTTGAAGATCATTAGAGGAAGTTCCTTTTCCGGTGATTCCCAACTTCTTCTCCACAACATCCATCATATTCCCAAGAAGCTTCATCTTCTTAAGGCACGTCCCAAACCCATCCCTCATGACATCTGTGAGGTCTTTAAAACATTTTTAATGTATGCTTTGTCAACCCCACTCACAGGAATAGAAGCCTCTGACCGAGCATCTGGAATAACCCCTGAACGAGCATCTGGAATATCTTCCGAACGAGGCTCTGCAGGTGCCTCTATACGAGCTCTCTTTGAAGGTCTCTCAATATCTTCTTCTCTCACAACAAGACTCTTCATAGAACTCTCTTCCTTCACGTACACAACATGCGTCTTTAGATTGGTCCATGGGTAAATACCCTTGTCTTTCCAGCAATTCATGGTCCACTTCCAATTAGGCGGAACATTAAACATGACTTGAATAATGTTCTCGACAGACACATCCTCTCTATCATTGTCCTATTTTGGAAACATTTCTTTGATGTTCTTCTCAACATAGTTGATCACGCGAGTCTGCATTATATAAAGATATCAAGTTAGATATTTGACGGATTAGAACTACAGAAGACTTATATGTAAGTCATTTATAAAAAAAATTGACCAGAAGACTTACCAGAAGACTTAGTTAAGTCTTCCCGTAAGTTTTCTGGCTAGAAGACTTTCGAGTTAAGTCTTCTAGAAGACTTAACTAAGTCCTTCACATAAGGAAGACTTAACTCAAAAGTCTTCTAGCCAGAAGACTTACGGGAAAACTTAGTTAAGTCTTCTGGTCAAATTTTTTTATAGATGACTTACATATAAGTCGTACTATTTTGGGAAATTACCTGTCCGCTGATAGCGTCTTTAAAACATTTGCGTCATTTGCCACCCTTGAATGCCATCAACGGTGGAGACGGTTTGTTTGGTAAGGGATTCCCATAATTAACATCCAATTCGAGCAGAGCATGGTAGATCCACACCTGGAGAACTTGTATGAACCCATCGACAGTATACGACTTCGTGAAATCTTTTGCCCTCAAAGAGTCCATCAACACCTTAAAAGTCACTCTCCCCCATGGATAATTCTTGAATTTCTCCAAATCCATGACGAGCCTTGCAAGACTAGCTCGTGTTGCGCTTGAGTACTTCCTCCCTTCAATGAATCCAGAGAAGATAGCTAGGTATCCCAACTGCATGCGATCATCCCGAAACCACTCTTGACATCTCTTAAGTGCTCTTATTATCTGCTCTGAACTTGGACCAGCATCGACAGAAACACCAATCCGCTCCCAGAAACTGGCCATCTCATTTGTAACCTCACATCTCAGATTTTCAAGGTGCTCAATGTACTCGCAGTTGAGACCAATGAGTTGTTCAAACTTTATCAGTGAAAACCTCACCGGATCTGCACCAACCAGACTCCAAAGCTCATACTTTTTCTTGATGTTGAGTTGGAAACAGAGCATGTAATGAACCAGCTATAATGCCCAACTAAAATCCATCTCCTTGAACTTTAGGAAGACTCTCAATCTTGATTCCTTAAGCTCCTCGTATTCATCATCATGTAGAGCATCCCTTACAGCATAAAACAACTTGGAGTCATCTGTATGGTATGCTATGCTTTTGATTTGAAAGGGCTCTTCCCCTAAGGTAAATATCTTCTTTGGGAGTTCTAGTGAATCCATTTTTCAGTCTGCAAAACAATTAAAAACCAACATCTCAATCACAAACCAAACACAATTACTGGAAGACTTCGTAGAAGACTTCTAGTTATTATTATCCTAGAAGCCTACTGGAAGACTTACTGGAAGTCTTCCAGTAAGTCTTCCAGTAGGTATTCCACTAGGCTTCTCGGATAATAATAACTGGAAGTCTTCTACGAAGTCTTCCAGTAATCTTCTCCGAGAAGCTTACTCGAAGAATTCCTCGAAGACTTCCTCGAAGACTTCCACAAAGTCTAGACGAACATATTGAAGAACTTACAGTCGGAAGCTAAAGCGGTAAAGTTATGGTCGGCAACGACAACAACGGTTAGCAGATCTGCAAAACTCGAAGTAAAATAAGAAGTCAGACTATCACGTTTAGGGTTTAATAGCGGCGAAACTTCGTAAAGGTTTGCCTTTAGTCAAATCTGGACTTGACACCAAAGAAGAAGAACTTACCGGCAGCAGAGCTCAACGATAACAATAACAGAATACGAACGGTTTCGGATCTGAAAAAAAGGAAGCTGGTTAGTTTAATCTCCAGAAATACTATTCCGACATGAAAGATAAAAGAGATTCGATGAAAGAAAGAGATTAGCGCGGTGGAAAATGACAGAAAACGAGAAACGACATAAATCGTCTTTGGTATCGCCTTTAGAGAGAAACGGCTAGGGTTCCGTGGTTTACCATCAAATAGTGAATTAATTTTTAAAAAAAGTAAAAAATTAGTATTTATATGTTCGGTAAAACATCCGGTTAGGTTAACTGTAAATTGGTAAAATTCACAACCGGTTCGGCATAAAAGACTCGGGGAAGTCTTCTGGCAAAAAACAAGCGAGAAGACTTACGGGAAAGTCTCTTACACTCTAATACGTCGAGAAGACTTACATTTAAGTCTTCTAGCTTAATATGTTTTAGAGACTTAAGTCTTCCAATACCCTAAACAAAAAAACAATCAAAATATCAGTAAACACTACACTAAACTTAAAATCAACTCCAAAACTGTTTAATATACAAAAACTAAACAAATATATGTAAAAAAACAAATTTTCAAAAAAATTAGTTAGGCATCCAAAATCTAACCCTAAAGATACATACAATATTAGAACATATGTTTCCAAACCCTAGACCAAAGAATATCATGAGATGATACATTCACTCATCTATGTTGAAAATAATCCAATTTTACTAGATTTTATTTTATATCATTTACAAATGTTTATTATTACATGATTTAGATTTTCCCCCCATCAAAATATTTTTTATGTAATTTATTAATTATTTTTAAGATTTACTAAACGAGAAGACTTACATGTAAGTCTTCTCAGAAGACTTACAAAATCGTAGAAGACTTAAAAATGACGGAAGACTTAAATAGGCTATGAAGGTAAAAACGCATACAGTTTTTTTTTTTGTCATAAGGGGCTTGTTGTAATCTCACTACCCTTTTAGGTTAGTTTTGCATTTAATTGATGTTTGAGTACACTTTTGCATTTGAATTCAAGTTTTAGGTTGGTTTTGACAATTTTCCCTAGTGTTAATACTCTTACATGAGTTAAAATGTAGAGTGAACCTTTAAAATGTAGAGCGAACTAATCACTAGAAACCACTCTCTCATTTTCATATTAATTGTTGTTATAAAGTTTTATTTTTATTTATTTTAAGTGTCATTTGATATTTTCAATACATTTATTTGCTAGTTTTTCCAATTTTACCCATATTTTTTTACTTCATTAATTAACATAATCAAATAAAACAATGTATTTATTAGAAGTAAAACAAAAAAATTAATGATGTATGAAAAAACTATTTTCTTACTTCACAATTAATTTTCATTAAATCTCATATATTTCTTCTAATATTTTGATAAATTTAATGATTAAATTTTATTTTAATAAATATGAAATTATTATATATGCATGTGTAACATACAATTTATGTTAATACTAATAATAACGGATATCTAGCAACATTTACAAAATAAAATTTGGTTGAAATTTGAGTTGTCTTTAAACAAAACGTAAAACTCTAGTGATTAATGTAATATTTGCAACAATTGTATTTACTTTAGTAAAATTATTTTAATACTTAAATATTATGTCTCATCTAAAATTGTTTTCAATCCCTCTCTGATCTCACGATGAGAAATAAAATACTGATGTTACATAAATTTTATTAGCTTATGTAGACAAACATATATAATCATATAATTAAAATATGATCAATTAAACATAGAAATCTATGACTAGAAAATATAAAAAAATTATATCATATAAATTATAACCATAACAACGAATCACATACTATATAAAACAAAACAAAGGGCACGGAAACGGTTCTATCCTTCGCCTATAAGCAGCTCATGCAGTCATTTATGCCCTTGGGCAAGAGCAACAACAAAGAAAACTGAATCAAGAATACTCAGACACCAATATAAGTTTTAGATAAAAGGTTTTCAAATTAAAATGGGGAAAAGAAATTCAAAGTATGGTATGACACAATAGAGTTTGACAAAGTTTGATGAAACTAGACATATAGACACTAAAAAAAAACATATTATGACAGTTATTTTCGTTGGAATAGTTTTATCGGAAAAAACGTTTATTGGAATTTCGTCAAACCATATGCTGACATGTGTCTCTCCTAATACAAAAACTCTGCGTTTCATTAAAGGTGAGTCGATACGACGATATCTATGGGCTTCAGCATTATGTGGGCGTCATATTTGACGAATGTAACAAGGCCCGGTATCGAGCAACCCTAACCCTAGCTAAGCGCCTCCATCTGAATTTTAGGGTTCTTCCCATTGTTCAATCTCTGCCATTGAGGAGACTGATTTGATTAAGTTGGCGTGACTATTTTTTCGGTGGTGTTTCGATCGTGTAGTTTGACCTCCTTTACCATCAATCTAAACTAAACCGCTCACAGATTCGTCGCATTAAACATGTTCCTAACTACTTTAGCCATGATCTATACTTTAATTTGTGATTATCTTCTGAGAAGCGGTGTATATGCGGTGTAAGAGAGTTCTGTAAGGAACACCAAAGAACATGAACTACTGTGAAGATTCGACTTTGTTACGAAAAATGGTCACTTCTGATCAACCGCAATAG
This sequence comes from Sinapis alba, assembly GCA_012274485.2. Classification (NCBI taxonomy): domain Eukaryota; kingdom Viridiplantae; phylum Streptophyta; class Magnoliopsida; order Brassicales; family Brassicaceae; genus Sinapis; species Sinapis alba. Next base: position 393,625 of record MU105598.1, read on the forward strand.
AATGCCGACGTCTATGTCGTAGCGATTGGATTTCTTATCACCGGCCATCGGCTTCTGGCACTGTTATGGAGTTCATTGTTGATTGAAGCTTGAAGAGGTTTGTTCATTTTCAATCTCAACATTTTCCTCTGAAAATTATTTTCAGTGTCTATCTCTTTTACTTCTTTAATTCACTCATGTGTGCAGAAAAAGAGTCTTTCTCTTTAAGTTAACTAACAAATCATGTTCGTGTTTCTTGCTGTTAATCCTTGGAGTTTCTCTTTTTAATTTGATGGAACTGTTAATCACTTTGGAGTCGATTGATAAACTGATTTGTGTCCTTATAAGGTAAAGTCAAAAGAAACCAGTACTGCTTAACGGGACAAACCAATGGTTATAATTCATCTCAATCGAGAGATTTTGTTTATTAAGCTATAGTTTTGTTTATTATAAAGAAACTATAACATATGTCAGAAAACAAGGGTTATTAGTTCTGATGAGGGAGCTCTACCTCATAATAGGTTTTAAGCGAGAGCTTTTTTTTGTTTTACTTCTGATGGTTTTATTTCATTGTTTGCAGAGATGGATTTTCAATCTGAACCGACTATAGAAACTCTTGATGCTCGTCGTGAGTATATTTATGTGAGGACTTGACAGACACACAAGTAGAACAGCAAAGTGCAACTCATTCGTGTGGAAGGATGAACAATGTTTAATCATGTTTTGTTATGTTCTGTACTCCTCCGTTTAATTATGTTTTGTGGAATTCTTAGTTCACTCAACCATGGTATGCATTTTGTCATGCCTCATAGTAAGCTTATAGTGAAATACAAAACATTTTCTTTAGCTCACATACATAAAAACTCTATAAATTAATAATGTTGGGACTATGATATTTTATTAATTTATTGAATTATTAATTTATAATATATTTTTTAAATAATAAAATATTTTATTTTAATGTATATATATTAATTAACATTTTGAAATTCATTATTCATATTTGTTTTGTTATATTATTTAGTGTGTGTAATATATGTTTCATCGAATTTAAATGTGGTTTTAGATATAATTTTACTAAATCTCATTAAAATATATTAATTGTTAAGAAAATATAAAAATAATTTATGTATGAATATAAAATAAATAATATAATAGTTTGTATTTACCATATAAAATGTATATATATCTAAATTATTAATTTATAATTTTAGTGGATCATATATTTACATAGGATTTTTTTAAAAAGTTATTATCTTACTAACAAAAAGAACAATTTCAAGGTTGACATTGTTTGCTTCATACATCATGTCATCATCATCTTCCACGACTATTATCTCCCTCGAGGGTTGATTATTGTTCTTTTCGTTACAAACATTCTGGTCTGCGTGCGCCATCTCGCAAGACACCCGTTGGAACAACATTAAGGCATTTTCACTCAAAAGGGCGTTCATAACCCTTTCAGTTGCCCTCGCCCGGTCCCCATAAAAAACCCTGCACTATATTCATATGGAAGTGATTAGTAAACGCGTGCCCATACAACAATATAAAGGCATGTGAGACTACTTACTTAGATAGCCATGTCTCGATTGTTCATTTTGTGTGTTGTCTCATCTAAAATTGTTTTCAATCCCTCTCTGATCTCACGATGAGAAATAAAATACTGATGTTACATAAATTTTATTAGCTTATGTAGACAAACATATATAATCATATAATTAAAATAAGATCAATTAAACATAGAAATCTATGACTAGAAAATATAAAAAATTTATATCATATAAATTATAACCATAACAATGAATCACATACATATATAAAACAAAGGGCACGGAAACGGTTCTATCCTTCGCCTATAAGCAGCTCATGCAGTCATTTATACCCTTGGGCAAGAGCAACAACAAAGAAAACTGAATCAAGAATACTCACACACCAATATAAGTTTTAGATAAAAGGTTTTCAAATTAAAATGGGGAAAAGAAATTCAAAGTATGGTATGACACAATAGAGTTTGACAAAGTTTGATGAAACTAGACATTTAGACACTACAAAAAAACATATTATGACAGTTATTTTCGTTGGAATAGTTTTATCGGAAAAAACGTTTATTCCAATAGAATACCGAAGAAAACGACTGTCAAAACTGACCATCAATAATCTGTCAAACTTTTTTTCTGACCAAATAGTGTCGTCGAACTTTTTTCTAATCAAATGGTATTGCCGGATTATTTCTACAACGTCGTATTGTCAAAATTTTCAGATAAAAAGATTGGTCGGAATATTCCGACGACCAGTTATCGGTCAGAAATATCCAAAGATACCATGCCGTCAAATATTTCCGACTAACCATAGACGTCGGAAATTTTGGACAGCCAAATATCGTCGGAAACTTTAAAAAAAAAAATTCAATATTTTTATTTCTTTTTCTATATTATATTTTAGAATTATTTTTAAAAATGTTAACTTATTTTATATATTTATATTTTAATTAAACAAAATCGATTAAAAACTAAATCGAAAAACAAATATTATAGAAATTAAATTTTACATAATTAAAACCAACATTTAAAAGTTTTAAATGTAAAAAGCAATTTAAAAATAAGCAGGAAACAAACGCTTCATCTTGTCCATCAGCTCGAGGTTCATGCTCCTAGTCTCCGCCACTTCTGCTTTGTTCCGCCATTTGAGCATTTTGTTGCGTCATTTGAGCAAGAATTGTAGCGTTTTGTGTCTCCAACGCTACACTACGGTCATCCTTGTTCTGCAGTTGTTCTATAATTATGAGATCAACATACAAGGCTTGTGAAGAAGAAGGACAAGAAGCGACATGACGAGCCAACCCAACCAAACAATCTTTTTTTTTGGAACCGCCTATAAAATAAAATAATTTAAATAAAATAATTTAACTAAAATATTAATGAAATTAAAATATAAATGAAATGAAAAATCTAAAAATTACCTTTTCCAACATTTCGTTAATTCGAGCTCGGTACAAGTTGTTGGAAGCCGAGGAATCGTCATCATAGATAGGTTGAGAAGCTCGAAATGCTTCTTTAAGGGTTTCCACTAAATTCTATTATGTTCCTTATTATGGGATCCTGAATTTCACCTGTTGTCTTGTTAATGTACGCCCCCTCATGACTTCCAGATAATAAACATAATAACTGTCATTTGCTTCAACCTAAAATAAAATAATTATATAAAATATAATTAAAATATATAAAACTTATAAATTGATCCTCCTTAGAGGATATACTGCAGGCACCAGAGTTGTGGACATAAACACATTTTCTGCCACATTTTCTCTTGCAGTTCCTGAAATTTTTGGCTGATAGCTCTTCAGTCTCCTGCTTAGACTAATGCTCTTCCAACTCTCGCCAAACGGTTAGATTGATATATTTCAGTTTATTTGCCTTACATCATAGCTGCTTCCACTCATATATTTGCTTTCCATAAGAGTCCATGGCCTTTGTGTGGAATGCATCACAGATGGATTATGTGTGCTCAGACTTCCAATTAAATTCTTGCCAGAAAATATATAATTAACTAAAAATAGATAATAACAAAATGAGGAGAAATACCGCAAACTGGCGAAACCACAACTCGAGATCAGAACTTGGGAGCTTATTGTAGGTTGGATATTTTTTGCGAAGCATGAAATACATCTTCCGGTTAATGGTCTTGCTAATGTCATTTCCCGACTTGTTGAACCTTTAAAAAAATATTATGTTATAAAATATAATTAAAAAACAAGATAAACTACCCATGAACTGTGTCGCTGTTGTTGCGGATGGAGTATCCGAAGATGCTGTCGACCGGATTGTTGAACTAATTGTTCAATAGGCATGACACCCGGCTCATGTGGAGTAGCTGGAGCTGGAGAAGGAACAACCGAAAATGAATTTTGCTCCTACGAGGATGCCAAGATATTGGGAATTGCTCACCGAACCAGTTCGCCGTCTTGGTGCGGGACGGCGTAGCCTAGCGGGAATGTCATCAGACCTACAAAAAATAACAATTGTAAAAATAATAATTATATATATAATAAAGTTGTTTTAATAATATATAGTTGAACTTTAAACTTGTATATTGTATAATATAATTTTTTAAAACTTATATATAATAAATTTGTTTTAATAATAAAAGAATTTAAAATTTATATTTTTAATATAAAATAATTTTAACTTTATAAAATATGAAAAATATTTTTAATATATAGTTGATTATATATATGAAAAAAAAAATTAATATACAGTTGATAATATATATATCTGAAAAACTTTTTTAATATATAATAAAAACGTCTCTATATAATTTTTTATAATAGTTTATACTCCCTCTGTTTTAATTGTAAGTAGTTTTGTCTAAAAACACAAATATTTAGAAAGTTGCTATTTTTAAAAAATGATCATTTAATCAACTAATTCAACCAATTATAAAAAACTAACATTATTTCATTGGTCACACAACATCCAATAATTGAAAAAGTACATTGAAATATGTAAACTACTTATATTGTGAAACAATTTTTTTTTGCTAAAACTACCTATAATTAAAAACAGAGGGAGTATATATCTAATAAAAACATATTTTAAAATCGTTTATATCTTATTATATAAAGTATTGTTCTCTCCTGTAAAGTTGCCACATCATCAAATCGTCAAACCATATGCTGACATGTCTCTCTCCTACTACAAAAACTCTGCGTTTCATTAAAGGTGAGTCGATACGACGATATCTATGGGCTTCAGAATTATGTGGGCGTCATATTTGACGAATGTAACAAGGCCCGTATCGAGCAACCCTAACCCTAGCTAAGCGCCTCCATCTGAATTTTTGTTATTTTTTTTTATTTTTTTAATATATATATTATAAATCAATCCGAAAACCGGGAATAAAGGATCCAAGTTACAGACTAACTCGAACAAAAAAACCTAAATTCAAAGATTTCGAAACGAGCTTCGCTCGACCCACAACTCGGCGTGTTCCGCTCATTCATCACCTAATTCATCGGGAATCAATTGTCGTTCTTAACTATTAGCGGGATCCACGGGAATGTGAAATTAACCTCATTGCTTCGGATGCCGGGACTTCCCCTGACGCCTCTGGAATAGCTGGCTCTTGATGAACTCATCAGCATGTAACCTTCACCCACAATTAGGCACTTAATGATAAAGAAGAGAGAGGACCGGACCGTTTCACCTTAGTAAGACGCCAAGAAGGAGCTCCTCAACCGCAGAACACTTGCCGCCGAACGAGAACCGAACAGCAATAGATTGTGACATGTGAAGCTTAACTCTGGTGCCAACAAAGAGAAGCAGACCCTATGAACAAGAGACACCTCCGGGTAGCAGACCGCCGTCAACTCCGAGAGGACCTAGAGAGAGACAAAGCAGTAGGATTCCAAAGTGATGAAGGCACTGAACAACCGCCAATAAGCCATAGACGACAACTCTTAAAGCTGCTCGCAAACCCTCACGAACCAGAACAAAGCCAAGATACCAACTCCTCCTGCATAACCCGACCTATGGCTCGCCTCCGTGGTAATGGAATCCACCGGAGCTCACTCAACATCGAAAGGATAGGAACCTGCTACCTTACGACGCCGCAAAGCAACAAGAGAACCATCTTCACTGCTGGACGACTTCACCAAGACTAGAGACAGCCAAGGCCGCAACTCTGAGGTGAAACCGAACCTTCCAACCACTGCTAAGAGCCACGAAAACCGGGAACAGATCTCAAATATGAAAACGAGATCTACTCCTTAAACCCTAAACGCCGAGTACAACCACCCTTAGCGACTGCCACGACCTCACTTTGGAACCAGAAGAGTCGATTTGCCACCAGATTAGCCCCTTCGCGAGCAGAGGCCTCGCCGGAACGAAGAAACGCAGACCAGGACCTAAAGCCTAGCAGCCGGGAAATGGAGAAGCATGGAGTAGCAAAGGGAAAACAGAGAAATAGGGATAAAGAAAAGCTTCCGGCGCCGGTGGTGGCACTCACGCGCTGGCCAGGCACCGGAGCGGAACAGACGTGCCTTTGGGTGGAGAGAGTTAGGTGAGAGAGATGTAGGAAGAAGAAGAAGACGGTTTACGATTGTTTTCCTTTTTAAAATTTGGACTATTTCTCGATTTGTGCGTGTCATCCTTGCGCAGGGGCCTCCATCTGAATTTTAGGGTTCTTCCCATTGTTTGATCTCTCCATTGAGGAGACTGATTTGATTAAGTTGGCGTGACTATTTTTTCGGTGGTGTTTCGATCGTGTAGTTTGACCTCCTTTACCATCAATCTAAACTAAACCGCTCACAGATTCGTCGCATTAAACATGTTCCTAACTACTTTAGCCATGATCTATACTTTAATGTGTGATTATCTTCTGAGAAGCGGTGTATATGCGGTGTAAGAGAGTTCTGTAAGGAACACCGAGGAACATGAACTACTGTGAAGATCCGACTTTGTTACGAAAAACAGTCACTTCTGATCAACCGCAATAGAATGCCGACGTCTATGTCGTAGCGATTGGATTTCTTATCACCGGCCATCGGCTTCTGACACTGTTATGTAGTTCATTGTTGATTGAAGCTTGAAGAGGTTTGTTCATTTTAAATCTCAACATTTTCCTCTGAAAATTATTTTCAGTGTCTATCTCTTTTACTTCTTTAATTCACTCATGTGTGCAGAAAAAGAGACTTTCTCTTTAAGTTAACTAACAGATCATGTTCGTGTTTCTTGCTGTTAATCCTTGGAGTTTCTCTTTTTAATTTGACGGAACTGTTAATCACTTTGGAATCGATTGATAAACTGAATTGTGTCCTTATTAGGTAAAGTCAAAAGAAACCAGTACTGCTTAACGGGACAAACCAATGGTTATAATTCATCCTAATCGAGAGCTTTTGTTTATTAAGCTACTAGTAAGCAGCCCGCGCTACGCGCGGGATATAGATAATTTATTTTTTTTTTAAATATATTTTGAGAGAAAAAATTTCTTGTGGTGTGTGCTAGTGAATGGATATGTAGTATTCGAAAGAACAGTCTTATTATATATCGCATTTAGTTTATTAGAATGTGTTCTACGGAGAGATCCTTAATTTATAGGTAGTTACGGGTTTGGTCAGGTTTTGTATCGGAGTCCAATCATGAAGGTTTAAATCTAGTTAATATAGAATATAAAATAGCTGTGTTTGGTAGCCAGTATGTTGGGTTGGATCTTATAAAGTTTGGAAAATATAGTATGTTTAGTGATTAACTGCATTTCGTAGGCAGTTAGAAGATTTTGTTTTTTTCTGTTTTTTTTTTAATTGTGTGAGTCATGTTTGAGGCCGTTAGTAACGTGAAATAAGATTTTCAATTTATTTTATATATTATATATATCATGTTTTTGTTTATTACTTTGTTTATATGTTATCTATTGTTTATAATATATTTTCTTACGACTATAATATATTTTATAACAATTGTAATGGGTGAACTAATATACATACTTATTGTTTTAAATTATATTTCTTATTCAAAAACAAAATTTCATAAAAATTAAATGAAAAAACTTTTAATTTTTTTGTATTAGTTAAATACACTAAAATTCTATGAAAATATTAATATCTAATACTCCATCCGTTCCACTAAGATAAATGTTTTACAAAAATAAGTTGTTTCATAAAGATGTATTTCTTATGTTTTTTATACAAAAATTACAAATTTCAATAAAATTAATTGAATTTATTGAAAGACTATTGGTTAAAATGTATTGGAATTTGATAATTTCTAAAAACGATGTATGATTAATGTGTTTTCTTAATATGTGGGAAAACACAAAAACATCCATCTTAATGGAACATAGGGAGTATATTATTTGTTAAACTAAACAGAAAACAATCTATTACAATCTAAATATAGTTAAAATATAATTTTGGATTTAAAACTTAATGCAAAAACATAGTCAAGATATTTCCCAATGTATATGCACAATTTATTGAATTTTTATTATTAAATATTAAATTTGCCGTCACTGTATTACATTGTTATTAAAATGCAATTTATATAATTTCTAACTTAATCTTTGACTTTTATTTTTTATTTACAATATTTAGTATCAATGTATCTGCTTAATGGTTAAGTGAATTTTGAATACAATTTCAGTCCAACATAATGATCCAAAAGCATTATTTTCATATATTTTTTTCAGTAAAAACATTCTACAATCTAACAAATACATATATATTCTTATTCTATTTAATGTAAAATATTTTTTTCCTAATTCTGATAAATATAGTTGTAAAATTTTGAATCAGACATATTTTTTAAAGAAATTATTGTCTGACATGTTTGGTATATCAGATTCAGATGAATAACAAATAACTGAATAATTGTTGGAAAAATAAAACTAAAAGATATTAAAATCTTTTAACAATAAAAAATTGTAAGTTTAAATCTAGTTTTTAGTAGATTAATCACCTTTTTGATATGCTAATACATATATAGTGTAATCATTTCTAAGAAACATGAAGACTTACAATTTTAAATGATATTGTGAATAAAAAAATTTGGCGAAATCACATTTTAAACTACGACAACCTGATAAAGTTCTATAATATTCAATACCTGTGTTTCAAAGTAACATTTGCTATAACACTAAAAAGTGACACTATAACTGTTGTAGTGTATTGTAAAATTATAAAGGAGTCTAATAGTCATCAAAATACATCTAATAATCATTTCACAACTGTTAGAAATAAGACATAACAATATAACATTGTGGATTTGTATAGTAAACATATTTACTCTACTTTTTTATTTTCTGCGTTCACTTCTTTTCTGTTTTCACATATTTGTATTTCTCTTATTTTCTCTATAAATAACCAATCATACTCTTAGTGATAATCGGACAGAAAGATAAGAATTTGTAGAATGAACCAAATCACATTTTCATTGTTGTAATTATTTTTTGTTCTCACCTTCTCAAATACAAAGTTGTTTTTCTTTCATGCTTAACAGGTGGTTCTCCACTTTTTTTTTAACATAATTCAAAATTACTACCTCATACTTAGAAAGATAAGAGTACCAAATAGTTGTTCTTTTCTAACTATATGTCGATTTCAGCCTCCGAGAATATGGATTGAACAATAATAGGCAATGATGCAACTAATAATGATGCAACTAATCATTAAATAATATACCCAAAACAACGGACAATATGATTCAGAATTTGATCAACTTGTAGATATTGACGATGCAAAAATATTATAAAGCCTTAAATGTAAAATAGCCGTGAGCTCACACTCCGGGTATTAATACTCCATATTATTGTTTTCATTCCTGAACACAAATAAGGAAAAAAATATATTGATCTTCAAGTACAGAATCATAATCAATGTAAGAGGATAATTCTGCGAAGATTCAGTACGCATGACCAGTGTCTTCATCAGATTCTTACAGTCATTCACTTGTTTTGAATGTTCGACAGGAACCTGCATATTCAAAACTGCATGTAACCAGTGTGGTAGTAGTTAATAAAATCTGCTAGATAAGCTAATTGTTGATTAAACAAAATATAAAACGCCATCAATAAGAATGCATAATGTTTTGTAAAGAGACAAAAAGTGAGGTACGTGACTTAAGAATCTAAGGAATAGCTGAATAAACACTAATTACCTGGTCAGAAGCTTAATTTTAGCAATCAAAGTGACCCGATCCTTTCCCACCTCGCACTCCCGGAAAACTACATATAACAAAGCAGGAATAGGTGAAAAGTTTAATGATGGATGAGGCACTCCTCTGTAATTTCCTTGAACACTTGGAGCAAGATATGTAGGACAATCCATTTTCTGTTTTGACGGAGGTGACTTTCCCAGTGCAGATAAATTATATTCTCTGCAATTATAAATGTTGCAACCATAAACAGAGCTTAGAATGATGGTGGAGACAAACATATTAAGGGTCGCAAGTGAACCTGAGGCTCGGATGTGATGATAAACTGGTTAAGCTCAGCTATTGCTAATCGTTTAACATAGCCTCTCAACAATGAAGCTGCTGATGTATTTCCAGTGTCATTTCTGACCAACCTGCATTGATGAGAGTAACCCGTGAGATTATGGTACATATATAATTTAACAGAACGTACAATGATGGAATGAAATATGAACGATTAGTACCTACTCGTAAAAGTAGCTCTCGCCTGCTTCAGTCTCCTTGTCAAAATAGAAATGAGTTCCAGACGTGGCATTGAGGAACATACGACCTGCAAATTGAAGCTCTGTTAGGTTTCATAAATAGCATTAGGATGAAACTCGTAATTAACAAAACAGATATGAAGTGATACCTCCTATAAGTTTGCAAGACCAAGCAACTCATCATGACTGCTGAACCTGAAACGTTCTTGAGGAATTGGTGAAACTGGGTCGGTTAAGTCTTTGAAACCGGTCTCATCATTAAACCGGATCGAGACAGGAGAGTCGGACAGCTTGAAGTTCAAATTGTTCTGTGTTACGTCAACGCCGCTAACGGAGTACATTGAACCGACACTGAAAAGATGCCTGAATGTGTTCAAGCGGTGGACGTTCACGGTGTCTTGGATGAGAGTCGCCTGCAATGCATGAAAAACTGGAAACATAAACAACAAACTAAATATATATATTAATCATCAACAATAAACTAAACGCTATAAATGATCTTCGGTGAAGAACTATTAGGTTTGAAAGTTTCATGATCAAAACACAAACAACGGGAGACGGGATTTTAAAAAAAAAACAAAAACAAAAAAATAACATAGTCAAGCCGTCCGGAATTACCTTGGCATCCATGAAGAGCATGTCGATCCCCATTAGCTCGCTGTTGCGCTTAACATTCCTAGCTTCCTAGAACCTAAGCAAGCGGACCTCGACGGTGGAGGTGCAGCGGCTAGCATTCAAATCGGCGAAGAAAACAGAGGAATTAGCCATTATCGAAGATAGCTTTCTTAGAACGCTTATGAATGTGAAGAAAGAATTGATCCATTTCACGGGGTCAAGTATACCTTTTATAGTTGAAGTTTCTGGCGAAGGCAGTAAATGAGGAAGCATTCAAGGATAGACCGACAGATGAAGACCGCGTTCAAGACGATCCTTCGATTGAGCATAACCACTAAACGTTTCAACTTTAGCGCAATCAGGAAGATGAACAGAATCACCGATTAAGGTTTCAATGAAGTACTGTCTGTAGACGGCAGTCCCCAAGCACTTTACACAACCCATCAGAAATCAATAATTTCGAAGCCCAAATAGCAGCCCAAAATAAACGATTGCGTATTGTTAATATTATAACACGTGTCACGTCTAGACTCTCTTATTTAGTGACGTGTCTTGAGGAGAAGGGAGTAAAGTTCTATTTTATAGTATTAGATAGTTTTGTTTATTATAAGAAACTATAACATATGGCAGAAAACAATGGTTATTAGTTCTGATGAGGGAGCTCTACCTCATAATGGGTTTTAAGCGAGAGCTTTTGTTTTGTTTTACTTCTCATGGTTTTATTTCATTGTTTGCAGAGATGGATTTTCAATCTGAACCGACTATAGAAACTCTTAATGCTCGGCGTGAGTATATTTATGTGAGGACTTGACAGACACACAAGTAAAAGAGCAAAGTGCAACTCATTCGTGTGGATGAAGAATGTTTAACCATGTTTTGTTATGTTCTGTACTCCTCCGTTTAATTATGTTTTGTGGAATTCTTTGTTCACCCAACCATGTTATGCATTTTGTCATGCCACATAGTAGCTTATAGTGAAATACAAAACATTTTGTATAGCTCATATACATAAAAACTCTATAAATTAATAATATTGAAACTATGGTATTTTATTAATTTATAGAATTATTAATTTATAATATACTTTTTAAATAATAAAAATATTTGATTTTCATGTACATATTAATTAACATTTTGAAATTCATTATTCATATTTGTTTTGTTACATTATTTAGTGTGTGTAAAATATGTTTCATCGAATTTAAATGTGGTTTTAGATATAATTTCACTAAATCTCATCAAAATATATTAACAGTTAAGAAAATATAAAAATAATTTATGTATGAATATAAAATAAACAATATAATGGTTTATATTTACCATATAAAATATATATATATATATATTTAAATTATTAATTTATAATTTTAGTGGACCATATATTTATATATGATTTTTTAAAACGTTATTACTTTATTATTTTATTGATTTGTGTTATATTTTAAACCATTCCAATTTAAAATCGGAAAATTATTAATTTATATTATTTATTAATTTATTGAATATTAATTTATAGAATTTCTACTGTATTTGATTTTAGGCAAAACAATACTATATGATCAATACTATACTAAAACACATACAAGTTAAATTTATTAATTAGAAAACATATCAGCCGTCTTAAGTTTTAAAATACAATATGCAAAGTTCAAATATATATTTTCTAAGAATTATAAAAAAACTAAAACAAATTAACCAAACATAGAGTAAACGAGTTTTACATAAACGGGTAAACCATATAAGATTTTGAGCTTTCGACCAATATTTTTATTTTTGATGATTAAATTTTGGTTTAAGAATATATATCGTAAATGGATATAAGTTAAACAGGATTTATATAAAGGGATTGTAAACAGTTCTAACATAAATATATTTTAAACTATTGTATTAAAAAAGCTGGAGATACACAGACCGGATAAGCCCGTTTTCACTTACAAAATAGAAACTGAGAATAAGATATTTGATGAGATATGATTGATACGCTTTTATTCAATACATCCAACACTAAAAAGGTTAAAGCATTAAATTACTTCTTTTGGCTTTAATGGCTGAAGAGAAAAAACAATATGAGCACAAGCATTATAATTGTTTTGTCACATTTAAATTACTTTTTGGTTTAACTTCCATTCTATTCACTTTAACCTATTTCAAATAAATTATTTAATGGCGATATATTAATGAAAAAGTTAGATATGTAAGATTTTATTAATTAATAAATTATTAATTTGTAAGAATATTTTAAATTAGCTCGAGACAAATTTTCAACAGATTGTTTTGGTATAAAATGACGTTCAACAAATGCTAAAATAATTGTGAAAACATAAATAGTAGAAACACTAAAATTAATTTAAATTTCATTAAAAATGGAAACTGTAATAAGAACAGGAACAAACATTTTCACCAAAAAAACAGAAACAAACATCATTTTCTGATTTATAAAAATATACTCATTATTGTTGCAGTGTTATTGAAACTATTTATATGGTATTTACAAATGTAAAATTTGAATTTTTATAATTTTATCAAAGTTTTTACAATAAAGTTTAAAACTAATTAGTGTAAATATTTAAACTTGAGACTCCTCAAAACAAATAAAATATTAATTATCTTAATTTTAAATAAATGTTTTAACTATGTCAAATAAAATAGTACAATAAAATATCTTATGTTGTACATACTTTTCAGTGTATATTATTATCTTATTTCTCACAAAAGAATAACATCAATTTGGAGGAAAGAAATCCAAGAGATCATGGAGGAAGCTGGACACCGACATAATCAAGAGTTATTTTTGGTCTCACTCCCTAGTGACTCTAGTTAATTTATAGATTCACCATCCAATAAAAAATTATCACATCATATTATATTTTTTGAGTAAAAAAATAAAAATAAATAAAAATAATAATAGTTATCAAAATATAAATAATTTTATTTTTAACATTGCTAACACGTTAGTAAAATCTAAATCCTAAACACTAAACTCTAAATCCTAAACACTAAATCCTAATTTTTTAAATAAATTGTAAATCCTAGTGTAAACTCTAAATCCTTAGATAAATCTTAAACCCTAAGGTAAACTCTATTACTACTATTTAGGATTTATGATTTACCCAAGGGTTTAGGGTTTATCCATAGTTTAAGATTTGAGTGTTTTACAAAAGTAACCCAAAACAAAAAGTCAAATGCAAAACTAACCTATATTTTTTCGGAACTTTCATGTGCCTTTTGTACCCTAAAAACCTGGATTATTCACGAAAATGCCATTACTTTTTTTTTTTCGAATTTGATTGTTTTACTTTATCATCCTCGTCTTCATCTCTTATTTACAATATTGCCATTGCCATCAATACATTAACCACCATGAACAACCAATTTGAAGCTCTTAATGCACCTAGAATTTGATTTTCACTCTTTGTAAATCATTTCTTATGCAAAAAACCTACATCTCTCTTCACTTTCTCTCTATATTCACCCAAAACTCAATCTTTTGAATCTAAACATTCAAATATTCATGTACCCATTCAACTTCATAATTACTGGTCATTAAAGAGTGGGATCGATTTCTGGATGAATTTCTGTGTGTTTGGAGAAGCTAAGAAAGTTACCTCAGTCGTTGAAGGTATGAAATCGAAACTCTTTTCTGAACTGTACGTCGGAAGAATTACCTGTAAGTCGTCTAACACGCAGACGACTTACAATGAAGTCGTCTGGGAGACAGACGACTTACCTGTAAGTCGTCTGGTCAATGCGGAGGTTAGTTTTGCATTTGACTTTTTTAGTATTTTCTGGAATAAACATGTTACTTTTGCAATTGACTGAATTGTGTCGGAAAGTTGACTGGCCAGAGACGACTTAGATGTAAGTCGTCGGATCGACGATTTCCAGGTAAATTGTCTAACATTTTCTCAGAATTTTGACTCGGTTGAGACGAATTCCAGACGACTTCCAGGTAAGTCGTCTGTCGAACAAAAAGTGACGTCCGGATTTTTTAGACGAGAATCTGGTCAAACCTTTGGACGACTTCCTGGAAGTCGTCTACTTAAAATTAAATATCTAAGTTTAAATTATCAATTGCAAAAAGAACCTAAGTCGACTTACCTGCAAGTTGTCTGGAATTCGTCTCAACCGAGTCAACATTCTGAGAAAATGTTAGACGATTTACCTGGAAGTCCTCGGATTGACGACTTACATGTAAGTCGTCTCTGGCCAGTCAACTTTCCGACACAATTCGGTCAATTGCAAAAGTAACATGTTTATTCCAGAGACTTACATGTAAGTCGTCTGAATAAATTTTGATTTTTTTTTTGTTAACAAAGGACGACTTATTTGGAAGTCGTCTGACTGGACGACCTCACTTTAAGTCATCCTTTGTAAATATTCAATTGCAAAAATGACCTAAACGGATGACTTCCAGGAAGTCATCTACTGGACGACTTCCTGGAAGTCGTCTGTGTTGACGACTTCCAGAGCAGTCGTCTAGGTCAATCATTAATAAACTTTCATTTTTTCAAATTTTTTTAATGGATTTATAATATTTTCTTGTTAATTCATGTATATTAGTCAATATTGCGGCTACTGAACGAAATTTATAACTTAATTGGTGATATTTATGAGCTTACCAACATACATGTTATTAACCTTCTGTTTATAGTAGACGACTTCCAGGAAATCGTCCACTCGGACGACTTCCTGGAAGTCGTCCAAGTCGTCTCTCTTAACTTTTTTGAATTGCTTTTCTATGTTTGCTAATGTGATTTAATTTGATTCTCTGCAGATGATACATCCTATACCTGTAGTATACGGAGAATGGTCAGTGAAAGACGACTCTTGGGATTTTGTGGTTGATAAAGCTAAAGGAGCAAGAATATTCTTTTTGAGTGAAGGTTCTACACATGCCGAACTTGTTGAAATGGATGTAGAAGATTATAATATGGAAGCAGAGGTTGTGGAGTTAACCTACTTATTACCAGAAGCAATGATGCATCAAAACACTCCTCCTATTCATGTTACAAGTGATAGACAAGTTTGAAACTTGATCGAGATCACTAAAATGCATGATGTACGTCTTTCTGTTTTAAGCCGAATGAAGCTGAGAACGGTTATAGAAGCTGAAGATTCTAATAAAATTTCAGAGAAATGGGAAGAAGATGATGAGGTGGTTGAAAATAATGATTGGGAGGAGGATGTTAACTTGCCTGAAGCTGAAAATGATGATTGGGAGGACGATGTTAACTTGCCTGAAGCTGAAAATGATGATTGGGAGAAGTATGTTAACTTGCCTGAAGCGAAAATGATGATTGGGAGGAGGATATTAAAGCAGAAGATCTTGGTGAAGATTATAGCGAGGATGAGGATGAAGAAGAGGATGAAGAAGATAATATATGTTTTGAGGATCTGAAAGAGACATATGATAGTGAAGGAGGAAGCTCGAATGCCACCAATATTTATGTCAACCAGAGTTTTGTTAGCAAGGATGCACTAGTTTCAGCGCTGCGATTGATAGAGGTGAAGCGTAAGTTCTCCTTCAGAATATTCAAGTCAACAAAAACTCTATTTGTGGCAACTTGTCGTGTTAATGGGTGTGGATGGAAACTTAGAGCTAGTGTGAAACATGGAACAAACACGTTTTGGGTAACCAAGTATCTGAGCACTCATACATGTTCGGTTTCGGACCGACTGGCTCTGCGGAAACATTGTACCCCGAAGTATGTTGGTAGGCTTTTCATCGATCGCGTTGGAATCATTGATGGGTTGATCCGACGCATATCAAAGATCCGATGAAAAATATATTTGGCATGACTCTAGATTACACCACCTCATACAGAGCACTGTTATATGCGCAAGAATTGGTAAGAGGATCAGCAAAAGATGGGTTTGAGCGTTTGGATTCATATTTGGAGCAAATCGAATTATCAAATCCGGGTTCTATTACTAGTATAGAACTTGATTCTGAGAGTAGATTTAAGTATCTATTTTTATCTTTTGGAGCTTCTACTGCTTGATTTCAGTTTCAAAGAAGGGTCATCGTGGTGGATGGGACTCACCTAAGTGGGAAGTATGGAGGTGTTATGTTAATAGCAGCTGCACAAGATGCCAATTTTCAGATATTTCCGTTGGCTTTTGGAATTATAGATGCTGAAAATGAAGATTCTTGGGAATGGTATCCCCCAAATCTTGTTCGTCTGGCAAAATGAGGGTACAACGCCTCCGTATAAATCCCACGCCCACCAGGAAGCCTTCTTCCTGAACCGTTTGCATCCGGCTCCGAACTCACCCAATACGGGTATTTGCTCATCCACCACTGTGCAAAGGCATGATCAAGAATACACATTCTTTCACTCCTAAACATATGTGGATCATTGGTGTACCGTTTCCTCAGCACATTGATAAAAGCATCCATATGCTACAATGAAAAAGAATAAAAGTCAGACGACTTAACAAATATGGAAGACTTAACTAGGTCTTCTAACCTGGACGACTTCCTGGAAGTCGTCTGGTAAGTCGTCTAAGTTAGAAGACTTAGAAGACTTAGTTAAGTATAGACACTTACACAGTCGGTAAGCCATTCCAAGGGGGTTCAGAGGGTCCAATACCAGATACTTGGACATCCTGGTGGTTTCTTTTTAGGAGTTGTTCTATACCATCTGCAAACACCAAAAGTACATAAGCAATCATGATTTTGGTCGTCTGGTAAGTCGTCCAAGAAAGAAAACTTACCTATCTTTCTTCAGTATATCGGTAAGCGCTGAAGATCTGCGCTTGTCAACAGGTAATGCAAAAGGATCGTAGCCACGTCCAATTTTCTTGTTTGGAATGATAATTTTAGCTCTGCTGTTTCCCTGAAAATGAGATTTTTTTTTGAGGAAGCTAGCTTCCTCTCTCGTTCACTCCTTGCCCTGACATTTGCCAAACCAGCCTCACTCTTTGCAAGCCTTCTAGCTTCCTCGGTCTCTAGTTCTGAAGTAGTTGGTTTTTGCTTGTCCATTATCACAATACAACCTTCAGATGCTTTGCCTTCCTCGGCATCTTCGGCCCCTTTCACCTCTTTGGCCTCTTCCGCATCTCTAGCCTCTTTGGCCTCTCTGGCCTCTTTTGCTGCTTTGGCATCTTCGGCCGATTTGGCATCTCTAGCCTCTTTGGCTGCTTTGGCATCTCTGAGTGCTTTGGCTGCTTTGGCCTCTTTGAGTCCTTTGGCCTCTTTAGCTGCTTTGGCTGCATCAGCCTTTTTAGCTGCTTTAGCTGCTTTGGCTGCATCGGCCTCTTTAGCTGCTTTAGCTGCTTTGGCTGCCTTGGCCTCTTCGGCCTCTTTGGCTGCAATGACCTCTTCGGCCTCTTTGAATGCATTGGCCTCTTCGGCCTCTTTGGTCCCTCTGGCCTCTTCGGCCTCTTTGGTCCCTCTGGCATCTTCGGCCTCTTTGGTCCCTCTGGCCTCTTCGGCCTCTTTCATCTCAGTGTTCTCTTTAGATACACTCGGATCTCCTTTCTCCTGATTTACACTTTCACTCTGCAAGTGAACCAAAGAAGATGACTTAAAATCTTAACCCAAAAGAATAAAAGCCAGACGACTTAACAGACGACTTCCAGTAAGTCGTTTGACAAGACGACTTCCAGGAAGTCTTGTCGAGTATTGATCCAACTCTGGTAAGTCGTCTGGTAAGTCGTCTCACCAGATTGCAATGAACATTGAGAAAAACAAAGAACCATAATATTTTATAAAATTTAAACCAAAAATGCATTCTGATTTACAAAAGAAGCAAATCATTTTTTTCTACTATATTTCTTAGAAGTTCTTTCGGATTTTTTTTGGGAGAGGTACTAACCCCGAATTCGTCCGTGCGTTTAGGGAGTTCAGAAGGGGTGAGAGGAGCCTCATTAGAAGCAGTCCATTTGGTGCTTTTGGCAAGCTGCTTCAGAGCTTCGACCCTTTCGGCAACAACTTCGACCCTATCGGCAACATGTTTGATCTCCCTAAGGATCATCCCAAAACCATCCCTCATGGCATCAGCCATCTGCTTCATCCCATTTTCAAAAACTTCTTGGATAATCCAACCCACAGGAGCCTCCCCTGCCTCTCGAGGAGTCTCTTCTGCCTCTCGAGGAGACTCTTCTACCTTCACAGTAGTCTCTTTGCGAGCTTTCTTTCGAGGTCTCTCTTCCTTCACAGTAGTCTCTTCCTTCACATAACCCTCTTCATTCTTCGCATACACGACTACAAACTTTTGATTGGACCCTAAGGTAGCACTGACGATTTCCCAGCATTCCATGGTCTAGTGATGATTCCCATTCCACATAACTTCGACAATGTGGTCTGCGGCCTTATCCTCTATATCATGGTCCCATTTTAGCCACATTTCATTAATGTCCTTCTTCTTCACAAAATTCAGCACTACACTCTGCAAAAAAAACAAAATATAAACTTAGACGACTTACAGACGACTTACCAGACGACTTAACTATAGGTCTTCTCACCAGACGACTTACGACTTACATATGACTTATAGTTAAGTTGTCTGTAAGTCGTCTGGTGAGAAGACTTATAGTTAAGTCGTCTGGTAAGTCTTCTGACTAGAAGACGTACCAGAAGACTAAACTATAGTATGATATAAGTCTTCTGATGGAATTACCTGTCTTCTGATAGCATCTTTAAAAAATATGCGTCCTTTGCCACCATTGTAAGCCAGCAGAGGTGGAGACGGTTTGTTTTGTACGGGATGACCATACTCAACTCCGAATTCTGGCAGAGCATAGTACACTCACACCTGGATTACTTGTACAAACCCATCAATAGTATAAGATTTTGTTAAATCTTTATTCCATAGTGAGTCCATCAACACCTTGAACGCGACTCTCCCCCATGGATAATTTTCAAACTCTTCTAAATCCATCACTAGCCTTGCAAGACTAGCCCGGGATACAGTTGACAACTTTCTTCCTTCAATGAATCCTGTGAAGATGGCTAGGTATCCCAGCCGCATCCGATCATCCCGAGACCACTCTGAGCATCTCTTACATGCTGCTATTATCTGCTCTGTAGTAGGACCAACATCGATACCAACACCCAAAAGCTGCCAGAAAGCAATTGTCTCCTCCGTAACCTCACACCTTGGATTTTCGAGGTTCTCAACGTAATCGCAGTTGAGACCAGTGAGGTGTTCAAACTCAATCGGAGAAAACCTCGCCGGTTGCGGACCAACAAGACACCAAAGCTCATACTTCTTCTTGATGTCAAGATTGAAACAGAGCATAAAGTGAACCAGCCTTGATGCCTAAGCAAAATCCAGCTCCTTGAACTTGAGGAAGACTCCCAACTTTGAGTCCCTCAGCTCCTGGTATTCGTATGGATGTAGAGCACCCCTAATGGCAGTAAACAACTTCGTATCATCAGTATGATACGAAATGCTTTTGACTGGTTCGAGCTCTTCCCCTAAGGTAAATAACCTCTTCGGGAGTTCTGTCAAATCCATTTTCAGTCTGCAAAACAATCAGAACCAACATCTCAAACACAAACCAAACCAAACAGAGAAAGGTTTATAAACTAGTAAATTTAGGGGGTAGAAGACTTCCTGGTAAGTCGTCTAGGTAGGATGTGTGTAGATGACTTCTTTGTAAGTCGTCTAGGTAAGAAGACTTTCAAATAAGTCGTCTGGTACAATACGACTTACCTGGACATCTGGAACAAGACAACTTACCAGGAAGTCTTCTGGAACATCGTGTTAAAACTACAGATCTGAAAATCGTGTTAAACCTATAGATCTGACGTTTGTAGTAACTAACTAGATTGAACGGCTACAAATGGATGAACTTACAGTCGGAGGCGAAGAAGTATTGGTCGTCAACGACAACAGTGGTTATAGATCTGCAAAACAAGAAGGGAGATAAGAGGTAAGACTATAAAAATTAGGGTTTAACAGCGGCGAAAACGATTCTCCTTAAGCAAAACACTGAACGACGGCAAGGAGGAAGAACTTACCGGTGGTGAGATCGACGGCGAAGTTTAACGAAACGCAAACGTTTACATCTGGAAAAAAAATGAAAAGGGTTAGGTTACTCTTCTTTGGACGTGATGGAGAAACGATATTCGACGACAGAAACGAGGTTACCGGTAGTGAGATCGACGAAAAACGGCTAGAGGTGTCGACGGAAAAATCGCCTTCGAAATCGCCTTGGAGAGAAAACGGCTAGGGTTTCTTTTTTTTTCTTAGTAAACAGTGAAAATAACAGTTAAAAATAACTATTTATATTTTCGGTAAAAAAGTGGTTAGATAAATGTAATTTGGTCAAAGTAAAAGTTATGTACGGTTTGGACGACTTCCGGGTAAGTCGTCTAAAAACTGGACGACTTTGAGGAAGTCGTCCGAAACCCTATAATATAAAACCTAACTCAAATAACTAACAAAATAAGATTTAAACACTTCGTTAAACTTAATATCAACTTTAAAAGTGTTTAATATACACAAATCTAAACACATATACCTCAAATATAAAATTTCCAAGAGAAAAGTTAAGCTTCCAACCTCTTATCCCTAAATGTACATACAATACTACAACATATGTCACCAAACCCTTAACCAACTAATACCATCACTTACTTCATTCATCTCATCTAGGTTTAAATCAATTCAATTTAACTATATCTTAATTTATATCATTTAAAAATGTTTATAGTTACATTATAAACATTTTTCTCCTGTCAAAATATTTTTCAAATTTTTTATAAATTATTTTTAAGACTTACTCTTCCAGACGACATCCTGGAAGTCGTCCAGGAAAAATTCCAGACAACTTCCAAGAAAATTTCTAGACGACTTCCAGGAAGTTGTCCAGAAAGTCGTCCAGAAAGTCATCTCGCAGAAGATCTAAGAAATTGCGCAGACGACTTACTGGGGTTAAATTCGTAAAAAACACACTGTTTTTTTGTTTGGTCATAAGGGGCTTTTGGTAATTTTACAGTGTTTTTTTTGTTTGATTTGGGTTACTTTTGCATTTCATTCAAGTAGGAGTTTAGATTTGCATTTAAAATCAAGTTTTAGGTCAATTTAGAAATTTTCCCTTAAGATTTATCCAAGGGTTTAAGATTTATTCAAGGGTTTGGAGTTTAGTTTTTAGGGTTTTGAGTTTAGTGTTTATAGTTTAAGGTTTTACTGACGGTGTTAACAACGTTAATTTTTTTTTTTTTGATAATTACTACTATTTTTTATTTGTTTTTTTTTTAATTTTAAAATATAATATGACATGACAAATGTTTATTGGGTGATGAACCTAGAAATTCATCCTAAGATGTAAATCCAAAAATAATTTTTTTTACAATAAACGACTAGTCTATAACTCAAACTTGAGATAGTTTTGATAACCAAACTAGAATAGAATAACAAATTGAACATGAACCCAAGAATAAGTTAATCACCAGAAGTATTGACAAGTTGATTCATAACCGTATTATTTCCGTCATCCATTGGAAAGGAGGCTGAAAAGATGGTTTGAAATAATTTGAGGCCACCCATTTTTAATTCATTCTCAATATAAAAATAAGTTTCTTTTCTTTTCTTAAAAATGACTCAAAACTCAAAGTCAAACATGGAATTAATCTATGATCTTTTTTAGAACTTTCATTTGTCCTATTCATCCCCAAGTTTGAATTAATTACGAAAATATCATTATTTAGTTTCTTTTTTGAATTTTTTATTTTATTCTATTATCCCTATCTTCATCAAGTATTTACAATATTAAAATTAAAATCAATTCACCAACCACCATGAGCAACAAATTTGAAGCTCTTAATGCACCTCAAAATCAATTTTCACTCATTCTATCCCAAGATTTTGATTCTAAATTTTTAAGGTTCATAGAACCATTTGATCCATTCAAACTCACAATTCTTGGTTGGTCGGTTTCGTTTGAGCTTTTGTGTGCTTGAGTGCTAAAAAAGTTATCTTACTAATTTAAGATATGATATCAATTTTTTTTAAGATCTATCCGCCAAGAAGACTTTCGTGTAAGTCTTTTGGAAGTAGAAGACTTACTCGGAAGTCTTTTGGTCTATGCCAAAGTAAGTTTTGTAATTGATTTTATGTGTGTGTTTTTAAAGATGACTTCTCTGAAAGTTTTCCATTTTTCCTTGTTAACAAAAAAATCTCGACAATACCAGAGATGACTTCCCTATAAGTTGTCTAGGATAAACAAGTTAGTTTTGCAATTGACTGTATTGTATCGGAAATTTGACTTTCCTTAGAAGATTTACAAGGAAGTGTCTGGTAGACGAGTTTCATGTAAGTTTTTCAAACTCTCGGTGGAAGCCGTCTCACTGTCAGTGAAAATCGTCTCAGGTTACTTTTGCAATTGTAAAATAAAACTTAAAAATTTAATTTTATCTAGAAGATCTCCATGTAAGTCGTCCAGCAGACGACTTACACGGAAGCCGTCAAGAATTTTATTCCATGATTCTGGTCAAACTTTAGTTTCTATAGAAGACTTACACGGAAGTCATTTCCTGGAAGACTTACGTGTAACTCGTCTAGCTATAATTAAATATTTTAATTTTATTTTTTACTTGCAAAAATAACCTGACACGACTTTCACCGACAGTGAGAAGACTTCCACTGAGAGTTCTGAAGACTTACAAGGAAGTCGTCTGCTAGACGACTTCCGTGTAAGGCGTGTAAAGAAAGTTAAATTTCTGACACAATACGTTCAACTTCAAAACTAACATGTTTATCCTAGACGTCTTACAGGGAAGTCGTCTCTGGTATTTTTGATTTTTTTTGTTAGCAAAAGTAAGTCAATATTTACAAAGGAAAACTTCCAAAGAAGTATGCTGAAAAGTGACATGGAAGTCGTTTACGTTAATGTTTAATTAATTTTCATTTTCTCTAAAACTATAAAGATTTTTTTAACATTTTCTTATTAGTTCATGTATATTAGTCAATATTGGGACTACTAAATGAAATTAATAAGTTAATTGGTGATATTTACGAGGTTACCAACATTTATGTTTATTAAAGTTTCTAGCTAATAAGAGAAGATTTACATGGAAGCTTTCTCTTTTGAAGTTAGTTTTTGAAGTTGACTTTTTGCAGATGATGCGTCATTTACCTATAGTGTACGGAGAATGGTTGTTGAAAGATGACTCTTGGAATTTTGTAGTTGATAATTTCAAAGGATCGAGAAATTTTTTTTTGAGTGAAGGTTCTACACATGACGAACTTGTTGAAATGGCTCAAAAATATTATAACCATGACATGAACACAAAGGTTGTAGAGTTAACCTACTCATTACCTTAAGCAATGACGCAACAGATGGCTCCAAATACCTCTCATATTCATGTTACAAGTGATAGACAAGTTGATAACTTACTCAAGATAACTAAAATGCATGAAGTACGTCTTTGTGTATCAAGCCTGATGAGAACGGTTAATGATGGTAATAAAGAAGCTGAAGAGACTAATGATGTTTCAGATGAAGGGGAAGAAGAAGATGAAGATGAAGGGGAAGAAGAAGAAGATGAAAGGGATAACGATGATGATGATGATAATTTGGCTGAAGATGAAAATGATAAAGGGGAAGAGGATGCTGATATCTCTGATGTTGCTGAAGCGGATGATGATGGTGAGGATTATAGTGAATATGGAAGAGTTAAAGATGAGGATGAGAAAGAAGAAGATGATATGTGTTTTCAAGATTTCAAAGCGACACATGGTAGTGAAGAAGGAAGCTCGAATGCTACTAATATTTATACCAACCAGAGTTTTGTTATTAGGGATTCACTAATTTCAGAGTTGCCGTTGACATCGGTGAAGTGTAGGTTCTCCTTCAAAATATAAAGGCAACAAAAATTCTAGTTGTGGAAAAGTATCATGTTAACGAGTGTGGATGGAAGGTTAGAGCGAGTGTGAAATATGAGACAAACACGTTTAGGGTAACCAAGTATGTGGAAACTCATACACGTTCTGTGTCATACCCACTGATTCAGCAAAAAACTCAACTTTGAAATATATTGGTAGGCTTTTCATAGATCGCGTTGGAATCATTGATGGAATGAATTTGCAGCATATCAAAGATGTAATGGAGAAATTTTTTGGTATGAATCTTGATTACACAACTTCATACAGAGCATTGGTATATGCGTAAGAATTGGTGAGATGATCAACTAAAAATGGGTATTTGCGGTTGTCTTCATATTTGGAGTAAATTGCGTTAATAAATCCAGATTTTATCACTAGTATAGAACTTGATTCTTTGAATAGATTTAAGTATCTATTTATATCTTTTGGAACTTCTATTGAAGGTTTTAAGTATCAGAGAAGGGTCATCGTGGTGGATGGGACTCACCTAAGTGGAAAGTATGGAGGGGTTATGTTAGTTGCATCCGCACAAGATGGTAATTTTCAGATATTTATATTGGCTCTTAGAATTGTAGATGCTAAAAATGATGATTCTTAGGAATGTTTTTTCACAAAATTGGCGAGTTGCGTATGTAATGAGTATGCAATGGTGATAGTCTCTGACCAACACACGTCGATTAAAAATGTGTGTGCTAAAGTGTTCTCTTGGGCAACCCGAGGAATATGTTACTATCACCTACAATAGAACATTGTCCAAAAGTATAAAAGAAAGCATCTCTTGTACTTGGTCAAAGGTGATGCGTATGCTCATACACTTTATGATTTTAACCGGTACATGGATGAGATAAGGATTGTAAACCAATATCTTGCAACATATTTGGAGGAAGCCAACATGACCATATGGTCAAGGGTTCATTGTCAGAGAGAAATGTACAACTTAAAAACGAGCAACATCGTTGAATCTATTAATTCAGTACTGAAGCGAGCAAGAGGATTTCTCATTCAATTACTTCATTCAATTCCTTTTGGAATTTATAAGGGAGAATATAGGAAGGTGGTATTGAAAAAAGAGAGAAGGTGGTATTGAAAAAAGAGAGAAGATGCTTTGAGTTTCACAACTATACATAGCCGGGGAGTTGAATACTTACTTACGGTACGTTCGGAGATAGCAACAACAATGTATGTCCAACCAATTGATGGATGACAATTCTTTGTAAAAGATGGCAAACTAGAAGGTATTGTTGATTTGGAACATGGAAATGTGATTGTGATATCTTTTCAATCAAGAAAATACCTTGCTCACATGTTGTAGCAGCTGGAACATATGTTGGTTTACATATCTCCACGCTTGTGTGTCTCCTCTACTCAAAGGATTATTTGTTTGCAGGTTACTCACAAAATATATATTCTTGTTTTGGACAAAAAGTTGAGGCACACATATGCTTTCTTCCTGAAGTAAAGCGTGTTCAGGGGAGACATAAGAAATCAAAATGACAATCTTGGTTGGAGCTATCCAGGATAAGAGGACAAAAATCCCGGAAGCAACACATGGTTTATAGATACTCAAACTGCAAAGATAGTGGCCATACACGTCCACATTGTAAGAACTGAAGTGGAAGACCTTCAGGACAATCTTCTGGAAGACCTTTAGGACAGTCTTCTGGAAGACCTTCAGAATCTTCTAGAAGACCTTCAGGACAGTCTTCTGGAAGACCTCTGGTTAGTCGTCTAGAAGACCTCCAAGACAGTTTTATGTTGTCTTCTTATCTATATTTATGTTTGATGTGTTGTGACTTATATGTTTTATGTGTTATGAACTTATATATTTTGTGTTATGATGTGTTATGATTTATCTGTTTTATGTGTTATGACTTATCTATTTTGTGGTATGAACTTATCTTCATTGTGAAATTGCAATGTAAGATTATCCGAAAGCATGTGTTAGTGCACTACCAACTAGTTAGTAAGATAGTTTGGTAGGAGGATAGGTTACAAAAAACATCATCCTATCCTGGCCTAAAATAACAAACAAAATCATCAAATACAAGTACATGTACAAATTACACAAAAGCATCAAGTGTTAGTGCACTAAATAATCAATGTTCATACGTGGTCAGGTTCTCATCATTGTCTTTATTCTCTTTTTCATGGTAGCCAAGGGTCTCTTGAAATATATCCAACGCCATCTTCTCCCTTATAGCCTTCATGTTCTTATCACAAAATCTTGGAGGAAATGATATGCCAAGAGCATGACAATCAATGTATTTTAGAGTGTACACGCCACAATCGCCAGCTTGACACCGAGGTACTCCAGCTGTCACTCTCTCATATATGAAAGGCTCCAATGTGTATTTGACACGTTCTTCGTCAGAGCAAGCACACTCAACAAGCAAATAACTATGACACAAGATTCATTACCTCAACAAGTTCTGCAGGTTTAATATGTTTGACAATGATGTCCCAAATGACTATGTGCTTCTTAGGGATCAATATCTATATCGCAATCCAATGATTGTTCTTGTAGTTCACTAGCGCATATATATCATCCACATCTAACCCCTAAATCTTCTTAGATTGGCAATATTTTGGTATTATGCCTACATAAAGATCCCCCGCCCCGCCAGAGAGCATTCTTCTTAAAATTCGTTGTGATCAGGCTCTTAAATTTCTCGTACTTGTCCGTCTACATCCAAGAAAACACATGATCAAAAAGGTAAATTCTCTCACTCCTAAATTATTGTGGATTTTTGGAGTACCGAAGCCTAGTAAATTCATAAAAGTATCAATATGATGCATATAAAACAATACAAGTTAGAAATATTAAACAACTCTAGAAGACTTATAAGTAAGTGTTTTGTAAAGTCTTTTCTAAAAGTTCTTAGAGATGACTTACATGTAAGTCTTCTAAGAAGTTTTCACTAGAATATCTAACAGACGACTTACAATTAATTCTTCTGGGAAGTCTTCTCTAGAAGATATCACAGATGACTAACAACTACGTCTTCTAGGAAGTCTTCTTTAGAAGATCTCACAGACGACTTAAAAATAAGTTTTTTCAGAAGACTTACAAGTAAGTTTTCTAAGAATTTAAAGTGAAGTAGTGTATAGAAATTTACCGAGTCATTGAGCCATGATAAGGGGGTTTGGACGATGCGATACCACAAACTTGAACATGAAGGTGTTTTTTTTTTGTGATTAGGTGTTTGGTATATGGTGTTTTTCACACCATTGTGCATACGTTTTGAATTAGTTTTTATCTCTAACTCGATTATGTCTAGTTCTTTTTGAGCTATTACAAGTCTGGAGTAGGTAGAAGAGTAAAAAGAGGATGCATGTCGAAAAGATATCTTTTTGGAGTGTTCTCACGAAGAACAGCCAAGAGGAGCAGTCCCGAGACTGTTCCCACACGAAGCAGCCAGTCGGAGTGGTCTAAAGATTGTTCTCACCCAGGATTGCCGAGTGATTGTTTCCCACAAATAAGAAAACCTCCAAGATATTCCAGGATTTTTTCCCTAGCTACCCTATCTTCTCTCTACCCATGGTCGCTTCCTTATAAAAGCGCCTCTTATCTATTTTTATTCTTCACGCTAGTTTTTCAAGAGACCTAGACTTTTTTTTTGGCGATTTTCAACTTGTAAGGGAGAAGGTTCCATTTCTCATATAGAGAAGATCATTCTGAATCCTTTGTTTCCTACTCTTTCTCTTATGCAATATTATTCAGAAATCATGTTTTTGATATATTGCATCATGATCGAGTAGTCGGCTAGCTCGCCTAGGGTTTTAGGGTGTTGATAAAAAAAGCTAAACATAGATAAACGATTTATTTTATTCTTCATTCATATTATCCTTACTGCTTGCATGACTTTGATCGCTTAATGTTAGATCTTAACTTTAATCGACTCACCAGCCGTGTAGGAGATAACTTTACATATATTGAATGAGCTTAGCATCTCTAATCAGCAAAAGTAGATATTAAGGTGTTAAGTGAACTTATCGGGCTTGATCTCTAAAGCTTGCCATCACATCTTCTTCCAAGCTAATTTTTAGGTGACAAGATCGATCTGCAAAGGGAACATCACCACGACAGTGGACTGTCCCAACTGAGTGATCCGAGTTCTATATGGTTTTCCATTTGTGCTTGTATAATTGTTTGGCTCCATATCAACACTAGATGAAATACCCTATGCTAATTTCTTGTTTAAATTGAATACAATTTCTAGTTTGTTTGTTTTCTACGTCACTATTTAAATCAAAACCCCCATTGTTCTTAGCTTAATATCAAACTCATAAGAGCAAAGTGTAAACTGGTCATCTGGATTGAATCTCAAATATTACAATTACAACTGTTAAACTTGACAGTAGCAAAGATTTATTTTTAGTGTATTAGTGTTCTATAATAACTGAAAACGCAAGAAGTAGATCAACAATCATTTTTTTGTGATTAGGTATTTTATAATGCGGGAAATTATCACTTTTGGATCAAGTTTCAGCCACTCAACGAACACCTTCACAATCTTCTTGTCAACGGGTGCAAAAGGATCATAGCATGGCCAACCTTCGTATTTGAGTGATCACGTTGGCTGTGATGTTTTCATGAAAAGGAGATTGCTGTGAGGCAGCAAGTTTCCTTGTTCGATCACTCTTTCCCCAGACAAATGTAATAGTAGCATCCTTCTTTGTATGCCTTCTAACTTTTCCCTGATGTATATCTGAAATGGTTGACTCTCGTTTGTCTAGAACAACGATGCTTGGGTCAACACTCGGTTCAAAAGCTTTCTCCTCTTACATATTTGCTACCACAAAACTCAGATCTTTCGAGGAACTCGGTTATGTGGACCCACTCTGTTCTTGAGCGTCCTTTTGTTCCGCTTTCACCCTATTCACACTTTCACTCTGCATTTTATATGTACAAGATGATGTCAAAAATACTTCATAATATAATATAATATTAACCAAATATGCAAGCAACACATCCAAGCTACACATGAAACAAAATCCATACATAAGCAAATATCAAAACACATATGTTCTGATATATAAATGGTACATCTAAGCACACACAAGACACAAAGCAAATCCAAGTTTTAGTTCAGTTTCCTAACACTTTGCATAATCACTCTCTTTTCTGTGATTCTGGGAGAGGTTTCAGTACTAACCCCGATTCGTGCCCACGTTTAGGCGGACATAAAGTAGTGAGTTGAAGATCATTAGATGCAGTCCCTTTTTTGGTGATTCCCACCTTCTTTTCCACAGATTCCAACCTATCCCTAGAAGCTTCATCTCCTTAAGGCACATCCCAAACCCATCCCCATGGCATCAGCTAGGTCTTTGAAGTCTTGTTCAATATGTTCTTTGGTCATCCCACCAACAGCCGTAGAAGACTATGAACGAGCCTATTTACAAACTTCTGCAAGAGCCTCTTTACGAGCTTTCTTCCGAGGTCTTCAACTGTAATGACCCTCACGAGCGGATATAATTTTGGTCGAGAAAATTCTGAAAAATCAGTCCGAGTTTAATCGATCATAATTAAAAATAAAAATTGAACTAATGAATTAATGGCTTGACGGGATTATCTTGTGGTCGAAAGGACTTTACTTGATAGTTATGGTCGAGTATTAATTATGTTGGTCGAATTTTATGCAAGCTGGACGAGTTTGGTCGAGACAGGACGAGATTCAAAGCTCGAGAAAATTTAGTCGAAAACTGTCCGAAATAGATAGACCAGTTTCTTATGGTGTCTAAACCAGCACATGATATCCAACTGCCTGCTTGTGTAGTAAAAGTCACATGACAAGCACAAGCTGCCTGCTTGCTCACTTGCTGGACATTTCTTAAATGGAAGAAAATGGAAGCAGCTGATGGCTGGATGTGATGAAGCAGGAAGCCAGCTGTTCCTTGCTTGCCACAGCTTTGTGTTAAGCTAGGACACTCATATTAAACTGCCGCTCAGCTATATAAACCCTTCCTTGACCTGCTTGCACGTTCTGTTTGCTGAAGCAAAGAGAGAAAAAAAATCAGAGAGAAAATCAGTAAGAAACTTCAAGATAAAGAAGAAGAGAAACCAAGAAAAATTCAGAGAAGCTTTGGTGATTTGATCTTGATCCAACCTCAGCCAGCTTGTGTGATATAGAAGAAGGTGAGATGTTTGATTTAAGTTAAACCCTAGCCCTTCTTCAGTTCTGATTTGAACCAAACCCTCATCTCTTTTTGTGATCACTTCAGCCGTGGGTATATCTTGGAGAGGAGAAACGGTTAAGATCACCTAACCGTGGGTGATCTAGGTTAAGCTTTATCTCTTGCCTCAGCTCTGTTATGATCAAGTCAGTGTGTTGTTCAGCTCATGTAATGGTCGGATTAGTTGTATAAGATGGTTAACTGATCAGTTTAGTTAAGTTCCAGATTGAATTAATCTTTGAAAACTGCTAGCTAAGTGGTCATGGACTGATTGAAGTTAAACCAAACTGAACTCAGTTGATCTTGTCCTGAACTATTGTTAACTGCCTAGAACCACATTGATCTGATTTAGTACAAGAAGAACCGAGCTTGAACTGATTAGAGCCAACCTTAAATGAGTATGAACTGAACTGATATGAACCAATCTGTTTTGATTTACCTTGAACCGATTGTCTAAGCTTGGTACCTTGTTCTGTTTGGATCAGTTTTCTTGTGGAGTGTTGCTAGTCCAATCCAGTACTATCAGTCACTTGGTAAGCTTGTTTTGATATGGCCGGATGTGAACCAATGTGTGTCCTGAAGTAACATTAATAACCGATCAAACCATGAACCATTCTCAGGTCCGTTCAGCCTTGTTCAAGAGCGAGCCAAGTCTTGTCCAAGCAAGTTTCAAGACCATTCTCTAGGTGAGTCTAGATGGATGTGTAAGTAGTAAAGTCTCTAAACCTTAGGACCCATGTGGTGTTTACTTAAGTGTAAACACTTAACACTTAAAGAATATATGAAAGTATGCATTGAGGTTAGCCACCTCTTAGTACTTGTTCTCAAGTACTAACTAAAATTATTAAATAATTATGGATTAATCTTGGATTAATTAAGAAATTAATCTTGAATTAATAAGGAATTAATCTTGTATTAATTAAGGATTGATCTTGAATTAATTAAGGATTAATCATTGATTAATTAAAAAATAATCATGGATTAGTTAAGGAATAATCATGAATTAATTAAGGATTAATCTAGAATTAATTATGATTAATTATTGATTAATTATGGAATAATTATTGAATTATGAAGAAAGTGAAAATTCATTATATAATCACTATCCCTAAACTCTCGCATTACTGTGACTTGGTCCTGCGAATGGAACAAGGTCATGAAGACACGATGATGGGGAAGCACCCTGGAGGCCGTGTACTGCACGACGATGCAGTCCCGAATGTTCATTAGGACGTTCGAAGATGATGGTAATGCTAACTTACTAAGCTCGGTTAGCCTTTATGGTTTATCGGGTCTAGTATATATAATGTAATTATAAGTATGGTGAAGATGGGCGGGTAATAAGGAAGTGAGAAATGAAATGAGATTCACAATGATGAATGATATATTAAAGTATAGTACTAGTACTTGTATGAACATGTTTATGCATTTGATGATTGTTTGGTTTATGATTAATGGTGTAGTGATCTAGATTCACTAAGTAAACTAGTTGCTTATGACTCATTGTTGTGTGTGCAGGTAACCACTAGTCGAGAGACCACTACTTTTGGACGAAGGAACGGCTAACCAGCGGTAGTATTTTGTTGTCCTTGCAACGATTATTTTGTTGTATATTTACTGTAATACGTTGCTGGGCAATAGGGCTTAGGGTAAAACTATAACGTTTTGTAATGTTTAAAGTAAATAAATAATGTATAAATGAATGTTTGTAAATTATGAGTTCTCATATGATATTAGTTCTTGTCCGGGATGAACTAACTATCGGGTATTGCTTGGTCGGGTTGGAAAGCCTAGAGTGATATCCGATAGGAGCGTTGGTGTTCTTTGGTTGTTGGTCTAAGGTGATCGGTTGTATTCCGAGAACCTCAGGTCGACCATCGGGGAACATCGACCATGTCACTTCCGGTCATCTACGATCGGGGGTGTCACAAAGGTGATATCAGAGCAGTGTTATACGATGCTAGAATGGGACTTGTTTCAAATATTTTTCGAGAAAAAAAAAATGTCGCAAAGATAATTAGGACATGCTGGTTTGTTTCTTCTTATAGAAATAGATAGAACTGGATAGAAACTTACCATGATCTTTCGTTAGAGATGCCACCGAGACGAGCACGACGTGGTGGAGCTTATCGACCAATACATATTTCATCATCTCCAGACTCTTCACCGCCAGTTACTCCGGCACCACCTCTGACTCCTAGCTTTGAGGAGGCTACACCGTCTGGCACTAGCATTGAGTCTGATCCATCTGAGGGATCATATGATGGTGATCCAGTTCAGATGCCGATGCCTATGTCACCAGATCCGTATTATACAGACATCGAGGTTGATGTTGTTCATGATTACGCTGATCATCCTGCCGCTCATGCTGATGATTATCCTGCCGCTCATGTTGTTGATCATCCTGCTGCACATGCTGCTGCCGCTGATGATATTCCACACGTCCATGCTGAAGCACCACCCGCAGTAGAACTTGAACCAGTTCCAACAGATCCAGCGTTGGTAGCTATTCTTGAGTTGATGGCTGACATGATTCGCTTACAGGAACAAGCATTAAATGCACAGCGTGCTCAGCCAGCTCCAGTACCTACCACTTCTCATCCGGACTTCCTGAAGATAGTTATGATCATGAAGAACTTGGGTACGAAGCATTCCCAGGGTGGGACTGACCCCTTCGAAGCTGATGCATGGTTGCACAACCTCGAGCAGAACTTTGCTGCAACCCGTTGTCCGGTAGGATTCAAGAAGGACATGTCTGTTTACTATCTGGAAAAGGACGCCATCCATTGGTGGTTATGTGTGGAGAGGAGCTTGGAGATTTTGAGCTGACTTTGGATGACTTCCGTACTGCATTCACTCGGAAGTATTTTCCACCGGAGGCAAAAGACAGATTGGAGATCAAGTTTATGGAGCTAGTTCAGGGAAGTTTATCAGTTTGGAGGTATGAGGCCGAGTTCACACGTCTCAGGCAGTATGTACGCTTTGGTCAGGAAGATGAGTTGATGATTATCCGGAAGTTCCTTCGGGGACTTAGCCCGAATATTAGGAGCAGACTTGAGGCAGTAGAGTTTCATAGGCTTGCTGATCTTGTGGAGCGTGCAGTGAATGTTGAGGAAGCCATTGCTGCTGAGAGAGCTTGTGCTAGTCATTCAGCACCACCAAGACGTCCATATGTTCCGCTCCAGCGTCAGGCATCATCGATTATGCAGAGAGGACGAGGAGGTAGAGTTTTCGGGGAGGTCGTTCTGGAGGATCGAGACCTAGAACCCCAACTTGTTTTAGTTGTGGCCAGCTGGGCCATGTGAGGCGAGATTGTCCGAGCGAGGGACAGTTCCGTCCGACTGTACCATCGTATGTCACCTGTTTTACTTGTGGAGAGCGCGGGCATTATGCGACTTCTTGTCCACGTACTCATTCTGTTCAGCCTGCTGTACCGAGAGTTCTACCAGTCATACCAGTTAACCCACCCTTACCTTTACCTCCGGCAAAGCGTCAGGCCACAGCTGGTAGGGCTTACGCTTTAAAGTTACCAGGACCATCCCAACCACCAAAGGGTCCTATCTCAGGGACTTTACTTGTAGGCAGAATATCCACCCACATCCTATTCGATTCAGGGGCAACACATAGTTTTGTAGCTCCCGAAGTAGCGTCCAAATTTTAGGGAGAATTCACTAAAGTGGAATTAACCATACCCGTTATAACTCCCAGAGATCAAGTTCTTGAAACTGAAGGCTGTATTCTAAGAGTTCCGATCATTATTCAAGAGATGGTTTTCCCGGCTCATCTGTTAGTTCTTCCATTAGAATGTTACGAAGTGATCTTAGGGATGGATTGGCTGTCTAGCTACCGAGCTCACCTCGATTGTGGTCGAGGGAAGATTATCTTTGAAAGAAATTCCCAACCCCCTTTAGCTTTCCATGGTATAGTACCGAGCGTTGGAGCATCATTAGTAGCAGCCTTGAGAGTCAAAAACGTTTTGGAGAAGGGTGGAGAAGTGTACCTAGTAACCTTGGTTGCTGGACCAGTAGAAGATGAGAAAGAACAGAACTTAGAAGACATTCCAGTAGCTAGAGAATATGAGGATGTGTTTAGAGCATTGGGAGGATTACCGCCATCAAGAAGTAACCCTTTTACTATAGCCTTAGAACCTGGATCTGCTGCAATAGCAAAGGCACCATACCGAATGGCACCAGTAGAACTTGCCGAGTTGAAGCAACAGTTGGCTGATTTGCTGGACAAGGGTTTCATTTGTCCTAGTTCATCACCATGGGGAGCACCTGTGTTGTTTGTGAAGAAGAAATACATAAGCATGTGGTTATGTATTGATTATCGGGTAATCAACAACGTGACCATCAAGGATAAGTATCCACTTCCGAGAATTGACGAACTATTAGATCAGTTGCAAGGAGCGAGTTGATTTTCAAAGATAGATCTAGCTTCAGGCTATCATCAAATTCTGATTTCTGAGACCGACATTATGAAGACTGCATTTAGGACACGCTACGGACAATTCGAGTTTGTAGTAATGCCCTTTGGTCTTACCAATGCACCGGCTGCATTTATGCATCTGATGAATGAAGTATTTCGGGATTACCTGGACGAGTTTGTTATCATCTTCATCGATGACATCCTCATATATTCCCGAAGTGCAGAAGAACACGTGAGGCATCTACGACTAGTTCTTGAGCGCTTACGAGATCAAAAGCTTTTTGCAAAGCTTAGTAAGTGCCGTTTCTAGAAAAGAGAAGTTGGCTTCTTAGCACATCGAGTGTCAGAACAAGGAGTTGCCGTTGATCCAGAAAAGATATCTACTATTAAAGATTGGCCTCACCCGACTTCTGTTACCGAGATTCGGAGTTTTCTTGGTTTGGCCGGCTATTACAGAAATTTTGTTCAAGGGTTTGCAAGTATATCAAAGCCGCTGACTCGTCTGACCGGTAAAGGTGTTGCTTATGAATGGAGTTCAAAAACAGAAGAAGCATTCAATAAGTTGAAGGAAGCTTTGACGTCTGCACCTATCTTAGCTTTACCTAAGCCTAACCATCCATACATTGTGTATACAGATGCATCTCATGTGGGATTAGGTTGTGTGCTGATGCAGGACGATAAGGTAATCGCCTATGCATCAAGACAACTAAGAAAACATGAAGTAAACTATCCAACGCATGATCTTGAGATGGCTGCAGTAGTGTTTGCTCTTCGAATTTGGCGATCATATCTATATGGAGAAAGGATCCAAGTGTTCGCCGACCACAAAAGCCTTAAGTATCTTTTCACTCAACCTGATTTGAACCTAAGGCAAAGGCGATGGATGGAGTTCGTAGCCGACTATGACATGCAGATCCTATATCATCCTGGAAAGGCAAATGTTGTTGTTGATGCTTTGAGCAGAAGGAAAGTCGATGTGGATGTTGAAAAGGAAATCCAGAACCTTGAAGAAGAATTCAAGATGATTAGTTTGGCTGCCTTGGAAGGAGAGGAAGGAGAACCTCTAGGATTACAAGCAGTGAGCCAAGCCGGATTACTTGCTCGTATACGAGAATGTCAATTGAGAGATGTGAACCTGAATAAAATACGAGAGCAGTTGAATGACGGAAACTTTGGAGGATATCAAGTTACAAGTGATGGAACTTTGTTACTCAATGCTCGAGTAACCGTTCCGAAAGGAGAAGGACTTCGAGAGGAGATTCTAAAGACTGCACACCATTCTCTCTTAAGCATTCATCCAGGAAGTACGAAGATGTATCGAGATATCAGAAGGTACTACCACTGGCCAGGGATAAAGAGAGATGTTGCCGTATCAATGTCAGACTTGCCAACGAATAAAGGCTGAACATCAACTTCCTTGTGGCTTACTCCAAAGCCTACCTATCCCTGAATGGAAATGGGATGCAGTGGCAATGGACTTTATTTCTGGTTTACCTCGAGCACCAGGACGAGGGAATGATGCAGTTTGGGTAATTGTCGATCGTCTCACCAAATCTGCTCATTTCCTACCGATGAAACTTACAGACAAAGTGGAGACATTAGCAGAGCTGTACTTGGATGAAATAGTAAAGCTTCATGGCGTACCAGCAAATATAGTATCGGACCGGGATCCGCGCTTTACAGCAGAATTTTGGCGAGCTTTCCAACAAGCCTTGGGTACTGACTTGCATATGAGTACTGCTTTTCATCCTACAACAATAGCTACCACTCAAGTATTGGTATGTCACCGTATGAAGCATTGTATGTTCGACCTTGCAGAACACTAGTGTGTTGGACAGAAGTGGGTGAGAGAAGAATACTTGGTCCAGAAATAGTAGATGAGGCTGCTGAGAAAGTAAAGATAATTCAAGCAAATATGAAGAAGGCTCAAGACCGACAAAAGAAGTATGCAGACCGCGGTAGAAGAGAAGTAATTTTTGCAGTAAATGATTTAGTCTTCTTGAAGGTGTCTGCACAGAAAGGAAAGGATCGATTCGGAAAAATTGGAAAGTTAGCAACCCGTTACATTGGTCCATATCGAATTACTGCTAGAGTTGGAGAAGTAGCCTATAGACTAGAACTTCCAGCAGATATGCTTAT
The DNA here is from genome assembly GCA_012274485.2 of Sinapis alba. Taxonomy (NCBI): domain Eukaryota; kingdom Viridiplantae; phylum Streptophyta; class Magnoliopsida; order Brassicales; family Brassicaceae; genus Sinapis; species Sinapis alba. The sequence goes on from MU105598.1 coordinate 430,963, forward strand.
GCATCCGGTATTTCATATATCAATGTTGTGTAAGCATATAGCAGATCCAAATATGGTCGAGCCGCAGCAACCAGAAAACTTGCAACCTAATCTCACCTATCCTGAAGGTCCTTTGAGGATAGGCGAGTGTCGTATCAACAAATTGAAGAACCGAGAGATTTCTCAAGTTCAAGTATTTTGGGGCAAGCGACAGAGAGTTGTTGTCACATGGGAGAATAAAGATAAGTTCCGAGCTGATAACCCAGAACTCTTCTCAGATACCCCACTTGTTTAGTAAAGAATGTACATCTATATTTTGAGAATTCGGGGATGAATTCTGTTGAGGGGGGAAGAGTGTAATGACCCTCACGAGCGGATATAGTTTTGGTCGAGAAAATTCTGAAAAATCAGATTCGAGTTTAATCGATCATAATTAAAAATAAAAATTGAACTAATGAATTAATAGCTTGACGGGATTATCTTGTGGTCGAAAGGACTTTACTTGATAGTTATGGTCGAGTATTAATTATGTTGGTCAAATTTTATGCAAGCTGGACGAGTTTGGTCGAGACAGGACGAGATTCAAAGATCGAGAAAATTTAGTCGAAAACTGTTCGAAATAGATAGACCAGCTTCTTATGGTGTCTAAACCAGCACATGCTATCCAGCTGCCTGCTTGTCTAGCTTGTGTAGTAAAAGTCACATGACAAGCACAAGCTGCCTGCTTGCTTACTTGCTGGACATTTCTTAAAGGGAAGGAAAGGGAAGCAGCTGATGGCTGGATGTGATGAAGCAGGAAGCCAGCTGTTCCTTGCTTGCCACAGCTTTGTGTTAAGCTAGGACACTCAGATTAGACTGCCTCTCAGCTATATAAACCCTTCCTTGACCTGCTTGCACGTTTTGTTTGCTGAAGCAAAGAGAGAAAAAAAATTCAGAGAGAAAATCAGTAAGAAACTTCAAGATAAAGAAAAAGAGAAACCAAGAAAAATTCATAGAAGCTTTGGTGATTTGATCTTGATCCAACCTCAGCCAGCTTGTGTGATATAGAATAAGGTGAGATGTTTGATTTAAGTTAAACCCTAGCCCTTCTTCAGTTCTGATTTGAACAAAACCCTTATCTCTTTTTGTGATCACTTCAGCCGTGGGTATATCTTGGAGAGGAGTACCGGTTAAGATCATCTAACCGTGGGTGATCTAGGGTAAGCTTTATCTCTTGCCTCGCTCTGTTATGATCAAGTCAGTGTGTTGTTCAGCTCATGTAATGGTCGGATTAGTTGTATAAGATGGTGAACTGATCAGTTTAGTTAAGTTCCAGATTGAATCAATCTTTGAAAACTGCTAGCTAAGTGGTCATGGACTGATTGAAGTTAAACCAAACTGAACTCAGTTGATCTTGTCCTGAACTATTGTTAACTGCCTAGAACCACATTGATCTGATTTAGTACCAGAAGAACCGAGCTTGAACTGATTAGAGCCAACCTTAAATGAGTATGAACTGAACTGATATGAACTAATCTGTTTTGATTTACCTTGAACCGATTGTCTAAGCTTGGTACCTTGTTTTGTTTGGATCAGTTTTCTTGTGGAGTGTTGCTAGTCCAATCCAGTACTCTCAGTCACTTGGTAAGCTTGTTTTGATATGGCTGGATGTGAACCAATGTGTGTCCTGAAGTAACATTAATAACCGATCAAACCCTGAACCATTCTCAGGTCCGTTCAGCCTTGTTCAAGAGCAAGCCAAGTCTTGTCCAAGCAAGTTTCAAGACCAGTCTCTAGGTGAGTCTAGATGGATGTGTAAGTAGTAAAGTCTCTAAACCTTAGGATCCATGTGGTGTTTACTTAAGTGTAAACACTTAACTCTTAAAGAATATTTGAAAGTATGCATTGAGGCTAGCCACCTCTTAGTACTTGTTCTCAAGTACTAACTAAAATTATGAAATAATTAAGGATTAATCTTGGATTTATTAAGGAATTAATCTTGTATTAATTAAGGATTAATCTTGTATTAATTAAGGATTAATTTTGAATTAAGTAAGGATTAATCATGGATTAATTAAAAAATAATCATAGATTAATTATGATTAATTATGGATTAATTATGGAATAATTACTGAAGTATGAAGAAAGTGAAAACTCATTACATAATCACTATCCCTAAACTCCCGCATTACTGTGACTTGGTCCTGCAAATGGAACAAGGTCATGAAGACACGATGATGGGGTAGCACCCTGGAGGCCGTGTACTGCATGACGATGCAGTCCCGAATGTTCATTAGGACGTTCGAGGATGATGGTAATGCTAACTTACTAAGCTCGGTTAGCCTTTGTGGTTTATCGGGTCTAGTATATATAATGTAATTATAAGTATGGTGAAGATGGGTGGGTAATAAGGAAGTGAGAAATGAAATGAGGTTCACAATGATGAATGATATATTAAAGTATAGTACTAGTACTTGTATGAACATGTTTATGCATTTGATGATTGTTTGGTTTATGATTAAAGGTGTAGTGATCTAGATTCACTGAGTAAACTAGTTGCTCATGACTCATTGTTGTGTGTGCAGGTAACCACTAGTCGGGAGACCACTACTTTTGGACGAAGGAACGGCCAACCAGCAGTAGTATTTTGTTGTCCTTGCAACGAACCTTTTGTTGTATATTTACTGTAATACGTTGTTGGGCAATAGGCCGTAGGGTAAAACAATAACGCTTTGTAAGATGTTTAAAGTAAATAAATAATGTATAAACGAATGTTTGTATATTACGAGTTCTCATATGATATTAGTTCTTGTCCGGGACGAACTAACTATCGGGTATTGCTTGGTCGGGTTGAAAAGCCTAAGAGTGATATCCGATAGAAGCATTGGTGTTCTTTGGTTGTTGGTCTAAGCTGATCGGTTGTATTCCGAGAACCTCGGGTCGACCATCGGGGAACATCGACCGTGTCACTTCCGGTCATCTACGATCGGGGGTGTCACATCCACTATTTTCATTCACGATAGTTTCCGTCTTCACTGGACTCTCTTCCTTCTTCACATAACAAGCTGAGTCTTTGGATTGACCCACATATTAGTACCAACAACTTCTCAACAATCCATGGTCCACTTTCAATTAGATTTCGCATAAAACATGACTATAAGTATGTTCTCTACGGCTTTATCCTCTACATCGATTCCCCATTTTAGATATCAACTTAGATATTTGATGGATTAACAAACATGAAAGTCTTCTTGAAACGATGCAAACGACTTAACACTAAAAGTCATCTGTGAAGTCTTCCAGAAAAGATTTCTAAGACGACTTATAGTTAAGTCTTCATAGAAGTCTATTAGGGAGTGGTTTTTAAATACATGTCTTCTGGTAGTCTCTTTAAATGATTTGCGTCCTTTGCCATCCTTGTAGGCCAACAACAGTGGAACAGACTGTTTGGTATGGGATTCCCATACTTAGCAGCCAGTTTTGGCAGAGCATAGTAGACTCATACCTGGATAACTTGTATAAAGTCATCAACATTATAGGATTTTGTCAAATCTTTTCCCCTAAGAGAGTCCATCAGCACCTTAAACGTCACTCTCCCCTATGGATAATTCTAATATTTTTCTAAATCCATCACTAATCTTGCAAAACTAGCTCGTGTAGCAGTTAAGTACTTTCCTCCTTCAATGAATCCAGTGAAGATGGCTAAGTATCTGAGCCGCATGTGATCATTCTGAGAACATTCATAGCATCTGTCACATGCTGCTATTATGTGTTCAGATGTAGGACCATCTCCTTCGTAACCTCACACCCTGGATTTTCCAGGTCCTTGATGTAATTGCAGTTTAGTCCAGTGAGTGGTTCAAACTATATCAATGAAAACCTCATTGGTTGTGGACCAACGAGACTCCAAAGCTCATACTTCATCTTGATGGACAGCTGGAAACTGAGAATATAATGAACAAGCCTTGATGCCCAACCAAAATTCATCTCCTTAAATTTTATCAACACTCCCAACTTTGAGTTCTTCAGCTCCTCATATTCGTCATCATGTATAGCTCACCTTATAGCAGGAAGCAACTTCGAGTCACCAGTATTGATACAAAATGCTTTTGATTGGAAAGAGCTCTTCCTCTAAGGTAAACATCCTCCGTGGGAGTTCTGGTAAATCCATTTTTCAGGTCTGCAAGACAATCAAAAATCAACATTTCAAACACAAACCAAATGTACTATTATAAATTCCTAGACTGTAGGACCTGCATGTAAGTTTTAGACCAAAGACCTCTCAGAAGACTTCCAGGAAGTCTTCTACGAACTCTTCCAGGAAGTCTTCTAAGAAGTTTTTCAGTAGAACACTACAAACATCGTCACATATGTATACTTAACACGATTTTAAGATTACAAAACAATTGATTTTAGTACTGTCCTACTGGAAGACTTTTCCAGAAGTCTTCTAGAAAGTCTTCCAATAGAACATTACTAAAATCGACCTCTTACAGATTTGAAAATCGTGTTAAGCCTACAAATCTAAAGTAAAAACCTGAATAAATAAATAAAAAACTAAGTAAATAGAAAAAAATGGATGACTTACAGTCGGAGAAATTATGGTGTTATGGTTGCCAACGACACTAGCGGTTACAAATATGCAAAAATCAACAAGAAAGAAGAATCAAGACTATAATTTTTAGGGTTTAACGGTGGCTAAACGCCTTAAGTCATAAAATTGAACTCAACAGCAAAAAGAAAGAATTTACCGGCGGCGGAGTTCACCGAAACTCAGTTTCAGATCTGAAAAAAGGAAGTGGATGGTTAGTTTAATCTACTAAAACACTCTTCGCCATGAAGGAAAAGGGAGATTTTTCGTAGAAGGAGAGATTACTGGTGGTGAGAATGACGGGAAAAAGAGATTACTGTCGGTGAAAATGACTTAAAAGAGAGATTCGACGGAAAAGAGAAATTCACCTTACAAACCATCTTTGAGAGAAATAGCGCTAGGGTTTCGAGCATTTCAACAACAGTGAAAAAATACTATTTATATGCTCAGTAAATTATCTGGTTAGGTTTACTGTACTTTGGTAAATTAAAGGTTCGGTACGGTTTGGACGACGACGAAGAAGTCGTCTCATATAAAAAAGCTGAGACGACTTCCTCGAAGTCGACTATTCCCTAAATTTTATGCACTAGACGACTTAACTATAAGTCTTCTAGACCCTAAATATAAACTTTAAACTTAATTAACTAACTAAACGCTTCATTAAAATCAAATTCAACTTAAAAATGTTTAATATACACATAACAAACCCACATATAGGTAAAAATTTATTTTTTCAAAAAAAAAATGCTAAGTTTCCAAAAACTAACACTAAGAATACAAACAATACTACAACATATATTACCAAACCCTAAACCAAAAAATATAATGACATATTACATTCACTCATCTATGTTGAAAACAATTCAATTTTACTATATATAATTACATGATTTCAATTTTTTCCTCAGCATAATATTTTTTTTATAAAATTTATAAATTATTTTTAAAATAAAAAATATGAGAAGACTTTCAAAAACTCTTTCAAGCGACTTAAAAACCTCAAAAGATTTATAAAACCTCAGAAGACTTTACGGAGTTATATTCGTAAAATTGATTTCTAGGTTTTTGTTTGATCATAAAAGGTTAATTATAATTTCACTAGCGTTTTGGATTACTTTTGCATTTAAAATTAAGTTTTAGGTCATATTTGCTAATTTTTCCATAAAAATATAGCCCATACAACCATCTCCCTATAAATGTTTTTCATCTTTTGATCAATAAATTTTATATTTCAATTAAAAAAGAATGACGTCAATAAACTGCAACAAGTAAAAAAATATAACTCTTATATTTTTAGAACTAAAGGTGGAGCCCCCGCGCAAGTGCAGGGTCGTTGTACGGAGTTCTTATTTCATTCATGTATTTGTTAGTGTTGACGTAGATGTGAAGTTTGTGCTTTGGTTTGATTATTATTTTTTCTAGATTTCTATTGTAATAGTATTGAGGTTTATTATAATTTGTGTATGTATTTGTTGTCAAGTTATGAAAGATTTAAATGTTTTAGGATTGTGGTTGTTATAGTTGTGGTGTTGCTTTGTTGTGTGTCTGAGACGTTTTGTTTATTTTTTTGATGTAGTGATAACAATATCAGAATTTAGTTGAGAATGTTGAGATGGTGTCCTCCGGAATGTGTTTTTCTATGAATTTTAATATGTTTGTATCATTTTTTGGTGTAGAAAAGATATATGGTAAATTTGTTCGTTAGTATTTGTTTATGAATATTTTTTTACAGTTTAGTAGTGTACGTTGTGAGTAATGTTTATTTTTCTTATTTTATTTTTATATATATTTTTTGGTTTATTATTAAATTGTCATTGTTACCAAAATTTTAAAACAAAGACATAGAGATATGTAGAAATAAGTCTAAAATAGTTTGGTTGATAATCTTGAGTATGTGAGCCGAAGTGACCTTAAAATGAAGTATTGTTTTTGTGACACGGAGAAAATAGTGTTGGCGTGTTGGATTGAGTATGTAAGCTGTTTTCATAAAAAAAAGAGGAGTATGTAAATGATTTTGCCGCATGTGTGTTTCTCGGGAATGTCTCTGGTATCTCTTAGCGTGCATGTGTTTGATTCTCTTTTATTTAATGGGTAATATGTAAATAAAAATAATTATGAATCTAATATTCTATATATATATATATATATATATATTCTACTTGTCATCGTCGGATCGAAAAAGAATTCATCATACTGGTTTTTACTCATGCATTTGAATGTGTAATCCCCACTCCTATATTTGTCATATATACCCAATGATGATTATCTTGTCACTTAGTGTGTATATGTAGTTTGGAATCTGAATGAGATACTAAACATAAGGAATAAAAATATAAGAGTATACTTACTATACATGAACATGTTGATGCTCTTTTTTTTTTTTTGAAATGGACAACATGTTTTTTTTATGTTCACGTTTTTCTTCAGGGTAGACACATATAACTCCAACTTCTCTTCATACTCCAGGGTTGCTAACATCTCTATAACTTTTTCTCACTCATCGTCAAAATAACTACTATATGATGCATAATTTTTAGTATAAACCAGTAAATCATTAGTGAAATAAGTCTTTTAGTAAAATGATATATCTCCAAAGCATCGTCTAAACTCTTTCTTCACAGGGTTCACAAGTTTCTGAAAGAAAATAGAAAGATTAACAATGAACTTACATAAACATTGATTAAAAATGTTGACTCAGGAAAAATAAATACATTTACTTCTTTAGGTTCTACATATTTCTTTAACTATGCCAACACTATTTTTTACTTGTCATACAATAATGTGTCATAGCCTACTTTAGTAAGTTTAAATAGATGCCAAACAAATAACAAAATAAAAAAAACAAAGTATTAGATAAGTTTCCTATGTAAGTCTGACATATAAGCAATCCCAACACATTCAACCAATCAGTCCTAATAGAAATTTTCAAGGGTGACGTATGAAGCAGAGAAATAAATCATGAAGAAGATTAATTGATTGTGACAAGGGTTTCTGCAGTGGATTGTGGCAAGGATTTTTGGCTGTATAGACCTATATTTATAAGAGTGCTTTGATAGATACATGAAACAAGTGGATTCGGATTTGGTTAAGGTGATGTCACTGACTTTGTTCGATCAGCTTTTCACTACAAGAAAATAGTGATGTTGTGACCAAAAAATCTGTTACAATACACATAATTCCGTATCAATAAAATCATTGTGACTGGACTGTGACGATATTTGGATGGTTACAATAACGACGTCACAAAATTTTATACGTATCAAAAACGTCACCACCTTTGTGACGAATATATCTACTAACTATTTTGTCAGTAATGGTGACAAAAAAGAAAAGTAACAAAACCGTAGTACTTACTAACTAAAAACATCGTCTAACCATTGTCACCTTTGGTGAGTGTTATAATGTCTCAACTCTGTTGTTAAATTGGACCAAAACGTAGTCACAAATAATGTCCAGACAATCGTCACCTACTAGTTACATTGTCAGATTTGGTGACTATTACAACGTCTCAACACTGTCACTTATTACGACAGAATCTAGACATAAACCGTCACAAATAATGACATAAAAGTTACATGTTGGTCCTAATTTGTGACATTTTAACGTCCAACTTTTCCCACATGTTGTCACTGAAACATTGGTCACAGATTTATTTTCATTACCTAGCTACCAATTTGAAATAAATTACCAAAAAGCAATTTTAAGAAATCTATTAAATTTTAAAGAGTATAATTTACACTTCATGAGCTTCAAATCCGGGTTAGAAGAGTAAATGTACAACTACTTTTACCACTGGACTACTTCAATTTCTTTGTAAATACATTCGGCCTATGAATATATATTCGATTTGTATATTTAAACCTACTTGGAACCGGTCGGAAACCGAACCGCAAATCAATCAAATACACATTAGATATATTTTCTAAATAACCGATTTATGCATAATCAAACGGTTCCTACCCGACACCGATCTGAATACCTGAAATCGCGGTCCTAAGTAATCGTGTTGACACAACATGCAAAGAAATAAAACTTTAGGGTTCGTTTCTCTTCATCGTTCTACAACGATTCCTAATCTTCGTCTATTTCTCTAAAACGGTCTAAGTTATGATTTCTTAGTGTTTAATCATATTAATTCAATTAACCACGATGAAGTCGTGAATGCGTGATTTACATCAGTGTTTTTGCGAGTATAAATTGGTAAGTATTTCTCCTCTCGAAATCATCTTTTCTTATATATCTCTTTTACTATGTTTACCATTTTATCATCCTCGATATTGTTTAGAATCAATCTGGATCTGCAACTCTCAAGCATCTCTTTACAGGTTATTTTGCCTCTTCAATTTTTTTCTAATTTTCAATTTGATCTTTATTGCAATAGATTTAACGCTTGAAGATACAATCTATGAAATTTTATGGACAATTTTGTTTTTATCACATAAATCAACATGTAAGCATGTGTTTTTGTTTGTATCTCTTGAAGTTTCCATCATGTAGTTCTTCTTGGTTATATGCTTAGATAAATTTTTCTCTTGCAAATTTCAAAGGCTTTAAGATCACATGAAAGCATGAAATTATAATTGCATTAATTTTTTAGCTTTAGATGATCTATGTATCCATTTTTTAAACATAGGAAATTGTGTCATCAGAGTTTTCATCAATATTTTTAGAAGCGTTGCTATTGATTTTTGAACAAACCTTGTCAGACTGCTTATTGTTTTGGGAGAAAAGTAGAGTAACTAGGGTTTTAGGGAAAAATGTGAACGATCTATTTATATAGTAGGCAAAATCTTAGGATATAAGAAAAAATCTACCTTGCGGTCCTCGTAAAATTTTGATATAAGATCAGTTTGTTTTGATTTTTTTCTTTATTTGACAAATAAATATTATCTTTTCCTTTTTTGTTCATTTCTCCAAATTATATTTTACCAAGTTTTTTCAAGATTTTACAAGCCGTTTAAACCAAATTAGATCTGGATCCGCGCGCCAGCATATATATTAAGTTTGCGTTTTTTTTTACAAAATAATGTAATTAAAATATTTAGTGGTCTTAAAAATAATTTGTTTGTTTGTTGAAACATATATTTTATGTCCAATAATATATGTCATGTGTACAAATTCGAAATTTTCATTTGATACAGATTCGTATAATATATATTAGAAAACGTTTTTAAATTTTAAATTTTAAATATTAATAAATACAGAAGTATGATTTAGTATGTCATCTAAATGCTCGTCTTATTTACATATTTATGTAGAAAGTCTTTTTATGCGTTAACATAGATGTAAATATATATGGATAGATATTTTACCCGATATATGAACTCGTATCCGATCCCGACCCCAAAAACCTAAACCAAAATCCGAATTGAAGTAGCAAAATACCCAAACGAGTATTGAATTATGAGAGATTGGATATCCGAATCCGAACGGGTAATATCCAAATCCAAATAGATATCCAAAGATAGCTGAACTTATACATATTTAATTTTATATTTCTAGTTTACTTCTCTAATTTTATTTAAAATATTTATATTGATGCTACTCATACTTTAAAATCAATTAATATATATATATAACTACAAACATTAAAACACAATAAATAAATTAGAAAAGTTAAGCATCAAAATAGAAAGTTTAAGAAAACAAATTAATTTAAGTAGAAAAGACAAACATTAAAAAATAGGAAGCTTAATTAAATTCTCAATGGCATGTTATTATAAATAAGTGTAAAAACTTAGGGATATTTTTTTATGGGTGTTTTTCAAAAGTAACCCAAAACAAAAAGTCAAATCCAAAACTAACCTATGTTTTTTTTTGGAACTTTTATATGCCTTTCGTACCCTAAAAACCTGAATTATTCACGAAAATGCCATTTTTTCTTTTTTTCGAAATTGATTGTTTTACTTTATCATCCTTATCTTCATCTCTTATTTACAATATTGTCATTGTCATCAATACATCAACCACCATGAACAACCAATTTGAAGCTCTTAGTGCACCTAAAATTTGATTTTCACTCTTCCTAAATCATTTCTTATGCAAAAAACCTACATCTTTCTTCACTTTCTCTCTATATTCACCCAAAACTCAATCTTTTGAATCTAAACATTCAAATATTCATGTACCCATTCAAGTTCATAATTAATGGTCATTAAAGAGTGTGATCGATTTCTGGGTGAATTTATGTGTGTTTGGAGAAGCTAAGCAAGTTACCTCAGTCGTTGAAGGTATGAAATCGAAACTCTTTTATGAACTGTACGTCGGAAGACTTACCTGTAAGTCGTCTGACACCCAGACGACTTACAATGAAGTCGTCTGGGAGTCAGACAACTTACAATGAAGTCGTCTGGGAGTCAGACAACTTACAATGAAGTCGTCTGGGAGTTAGATGACTTACAGGTAAGTCGTATGGGAGTCAGATGACTTACAGTTAAGTCGTCTGGGAGTCAGATGACTTACAAGTAAGTCGTCTGGTCAATGCGGAGGTTAAATTTGCATTTGACTTTTTTAGTATTTTTTTGAGACAACTTCCACATAAGTCGTCCAGATTTTCAATGTTAACAAAAAAAAATCAAAATTTATTCAGACGACTTACATGTAAGTCGTCTGGAATAAACATGTTACTTTTGCAATTGACCGAATTGTATCGGAAAGTTGACTGGCTAGAGACGACTTACATGTAAGTCTTCAAGCCGACGACCTTCGAGTAAATCGTCTAACATTTTCTCAGAATGTTGACTCGGTTGAGACGAATTCCAGACGACTTCCAGGTAAGTCGACTTAGGTTACTTTTGTAATTGATAATTTAAACTTAGATATTTAATTTGAAGTAGACGACTTCCAGGAAGTCTTCTACTTAAAATTAAATATCTAAGTTTAAATTATCAATTGCAAAAGTAACCTAAGTCGACTTACCTGGAAGTCGTCTGGAATTCGTCTCAACCGAGTCAACATTCTGAGAAAATGTTAGATGATTTACCTGGAAGTCGTCGGCTTGACGACTTACATCTAAGTCGTCTCTGGCCAGTCAACTTTCCGACACAATTCAGTCAATTGCAAAAGTAACATGTTTATTCCAGACGACTTACATGTAAGTCGTCTGAATAAATTTCGATTTTTTTTGTTAACAAAGGCCGACTTATTTGGAAGTAGTCTGACTGGACGACCTCACTTTAAGTCTTCCTTTCTAAATATTGAATTGCAAAATGACCTAAACGAACGACTTCCAGGAAGTCGTCTGTGTTGACGACTTCCATAGCAGTCGTCTAGGTCAATCATTAATAAACTTTTATTTTTTCAAAATTTTTAATGGATTTATAATATTTTATTGTTAATTCATGTATATTAGTCAATATTGCGGCTACTGAATGAAATTTATAACTTAATTGGTGATATTTGTGAGCTTACCAACATACATGTTATTAACCTTCTGTTTATAGTAGACGGCTTCCAGGAAGTCGTCCAAGTCTTCTCTCTTAAGTTTTTTGAATTGCTTTTCTATGTTTGCTAATGTGATTTAATTTGATTCTCTGCAGATGATACGTCCTATACATGTAGTATACGGAGAATGGTCAGTGAAAGACGACTCTTGGGATTTTGTGGTTGATAAAGCTAAAGGAGCGAGAATATTCTTTTTGAGTGAAGGTTCTACACATGCCGAACTTGTTGAAGTGGTTGTAGAAGATTATAACATGGAAGCAGAGGTTTTGGAGTTAACCTACTTATTACCAGAAGCAATGATGCATCAAAACACTCCTCCTATTCATGTTACAAGTGATAGACAAGTTTGAAATTTGATTGAGATCACTAAAATATATGATGTACGTCTTTTTGTTTCAAGCCGATTGAAGCTGAGAACGGTTATAGAAGCTGAAGATTCTAAAAAATTTCAGAGAAATGGGAAGAAGATGATGATGGGGTTGAAAATGATGATTGGGAGGAGGATGTTAACTTGCCTGAAGCTGAAAATGATGATTGGGAGGACGATGTTAACTTGCCTGAAGCTGAAAATGATGATTAGGAGAAGGATGTTAACTTGCCTGAAGCTGAAAATGATGATTGGGAGGAGGATGTTAAAGCGGAAGATTATAGCGAGGATGGGGATGAGAAAGAGGATGAAGAAAATAATATATGTTTTAAGGATCTGAAAGAGACATATGGTAGTGAAGGAGGAAGCTCGAATGCCACCAATATTTATGTCAACCAGAGTTTTGTTAGTAAGGTTGCACTAGTTTCAGCGCTGCGATTGATAGCGGTGAAGCGTAAGTTCTCCTTCAGAATATTCAAGTCAACAAAAACTCTATTTGTGGCAACTTGTCGTGTTAATGGGTGTGGATGGAAGCTTAGAGCTAGTGTGAAACATGGAACAAACACGTTTTGGGTAACCAAGTATCTGAGCACTCATACATGTTCGGTTTCAGAACAACTAGCTGTGCGGAAACATTGTACTCTGAAGTATGTTGGTAGGCTTTTCATCGATCGCGTTGGAATCATTGATGGGTTGAATCCGACGCATCAAAGATGCAATAAAAAATATGTTTGGCATGACTATAGATTACACCACCTCATACAGAGCATTGTTATATGCGCAAGAATTGGTGAGAGGGTCAGCAGAAGATGGGTATGAGCGTTTGTCTTCATATTTGGAGCAAATCGAATTATCAAATCCGGGTTCTATCACTAGTATAGAACTTGATTCTGAGAGTAGATTTAAGTATCTATTTCTATCTTTTGGAGCTTCTATTGCTGGATTTCAGTTTCAAAAAAGGGTCATCGTGGTGGATGGGACTCAGCTAAGTGAGAAGCATGGAGGTGTTATGTTTGTAGCAGCTGCACAAGATGGCAATCTTCAGATATTTCCGTTGGCTTTTAAAATTGTAGATGCTGAAAATGAAGATTCTTGGGAATGGTTTTTCACAAAATTGACGACTTGTAGAGCTGATCAGTTTGCTTTGGTGATAGTCTCTGACCAACACATAGGCATTATAAAGGCTTGTGACAAAGTGCTTCCTTGGGCAACCTGAGGAATATGTTATTATCACCTACAACAGAACATTGTCAAAAACTTTAAAGGAAAGCATCTCTTATACTTGGTCAAAGGTGCTTCGTATGCTCATACACTTGACGATTTTAATCGGTACATGGACACCCGGCTCTTGCAACATATTTGGAGGAAGCCGACGTGGCTCTATGGTCAAGGGTTCATTGTCAAGGAGAAAAGTTCAACATAAAAATAAGCAACATCGTGGAATCTATTAATTCTGCACTCAAAAAAAAGCAAGAGGATTTCTCATACCATTCCTTTTGGAGTTTATAAGGGAGAAGCTAGGAAGGTGGTATTGGAAAAGAAGAGAAGATGCTTTGAGTCTCACATCTAAACATAGCCGAAATGCTGAAAGCTTATTGGCGGTTCGTTCAGAGCTAGCGGATCAATTGACCGTCCAACCAATCGATGAATGGCGATTCTTTGTAAGAGGAGGTATCCAAAACTGTATTGTTGATTTGGAACATGGAAAGTGTGATTGTGGTGTATATGCAGTGGAGAAAATACCTTGCTCACATGCCATAGCAGCTGGAAATCATGTTGGATTGCATATCTCTATCCTAGTGTCATCGTTCTACTCAAAGGATACTTTGTTTGCAGGATACTCACAAAATATGTATCCTCCTGCTAGAGAAGTTAAGGCAAGCAAATGTCTTCCACCGAATGTAAAGCGTCCACCGGAAAAACAAAAGAAATCAAGATGACAATCTTGGTTGGAGCTTTCCAGGATAAGAGGACACAAATCTAGGAAGCAACACAGGGTTTATAGATGTTCAAACTGCGAAGAAACAGGTCATACAGCTCCACATTGTGAGAACTGATCTTCTAGACGACTTCTTGAAGTCGTTTGGAAGTCGTCTGGTGGAAGTCGTCTGTATATAGTCGTCTGGAAGTTGTCTGGTGGAAGTCTTCTGGTGGAAGTCGTCTGGTAGTTGTCTGGAAGTAGTATGTATGTCGTCTGGTGGAAGTCTTCTGGTGGAAGTCGTCTGGTAGTCGTCTGGAAGTCGTCTTTATGTCGTCTGGTGGAAGTCTTCTGGTGGAAGTTATCTGGTAGTCTTCTGGTGGAAGTTATCTGGTAGTCGTCTGGAAGTCATTTGTATGTCGTCTGGTGGTGGTCGTCTGTATGTCGTCTGTATGTCCTCTGATGGTAGTCATCTGAAAGTCGTTTGTATGTCGTCTGGAAGTCTTTTATCTTCTTATTATGATCTTGTTATGAATGTTATTATGATCTTGTTATGATCTTGTTATGAATACAAAATATAAAATAATCCGAACTTTCAAATATATACAAAGATCTTGTTATGAATACATAATACAAAATAAGCTTATAAAATGACTTATACAAAAAATGACATATACAAAATAAGCTTACGAAATAAGTTTTTCAGTTTTGGGTTAGGGTTAGAAGACTTCCACATAAGTCGTCTGGTAGTAGACGACTTACAGGCAAGTCTTCTAATCATACATGTCCTGGTTGACATCAACGTTAGTTATCTCTGTTTGATGGGCGTCGGGGATCTCTTCAAATATATCCACCGCCATCTTCTCCCCAATAGCCTTGTTGTTATTGGGATTCAAGGAACCAGAAAATGGAAAGCCAAGTGCATGACATTCAATGTACTTCAAGGCGAAGAGACCACAATCTCCACTTTCACACTGAGGTGCATTCGCAACCTCATACGTGAATGGATCCAGTGAGTATTTGCAACGTTCTTCAACTGTCGCAGCGCACTCAACAAGCAAATAAGGGACCAAATTAACAAAAAGTGACGTTACCTGATCCAGCTGTGCTTTTCTAATACATCCAACAATGTTGTCCCAGACGACTATGTGCCTCTTAGGGATCGATATCCAAATAGCAAGCCAATGACTGTTCTTGGAGTTCACTGGCGCATATATATCATCGACATCTATCCCCCAAATCTTGTTCGTCTGGCAAAATGAGGGTACAACGCCTCTATATAAATCCCACGCCCCTAGGAAACCTTCTTCCTAAATCGTTTGCATCCGGCTCCGAACTCACCCAATCCAGGTATTTGCTCATCCACCACTGTGCAAAGGCATGATCAAGAATACACATTCTTTCACTCCTAAACATATGTGGATCATTGGTGTACCGTTTCCTCAGCATATTGATAAAGCATCCATATGCTGCAATGAAAAAGAATAAAATTCAGACGACTTAACAAATATGGAAGACTTAACTAGGTCTTCTAACCTGGACGACTTCCCAGACGACTTACCAGACGACTTACAGGAAGTCGTCTGGTAAGTCGTCCAACTAGACAACTTCCTGGAAGTTGTCTGGTAAGTCGTCCCACTAGACGACTTCCTGGAAGTCGTCTGGTAAGTCGTCTAAGTTAGAATCCTTAGTTAAGTCTAGTTAAGTCTCACCAGCTGTATAGACACTTACAGAGTCGGTAAGCCATTCCAAGGGGGTTCGGAGGGTCCAATACAAGAGACTTGGACATCCTGGTGCTTTCTTTTTAGGAGGGCTTCTATACTATCTGCAAACACCAAACGTACATAAACAATCAGGTAATGGAAGTCGTCTGGTAAGTCGTCCAAGAAAGAAGACTTACCTATCTTTCTTCAGCATATCGGTAAGTGTTGAAGATATGCGCTTGTCAACAGGTAATGCAAAAGGATCGTATCCACGTCCAATTTTTTTGCTTGGAATGATAATTTTGGCTGTGATGTTTCCCTGAAAAGGAGATTGTTGTGAGGAAGCAAGCTTCCTCTCTCTCGTTCACTCCTTGCCCTGACATTTGCCAAACCAGCCTCACTCTTTGCAAGCCTTCTAGCTTCCTCGGTCTCTAGATCTGATGCAGTTGGTTTTTGCTTGTCCATTATCACAATACTCCCTTCAGATGCTTTGCCTTCCTCGGCCTCTTCGGCCTCTTTCACCTCTTTGGCCTCTTCCGCATTTCTAGCCTCTTTGACCTCTCTGGCCTCTTTTGCTGCTTTGGCATCTTCGGCCGATTTGGCATCTTCGGCCGATTTGACATCTTCGGCCGATTTGGCATCTCTAGCCTCTTTGGCTTCTTTGGCTTCTTTGGCATCTCTGAGTGCTTTGGTTGCTTTGGCCTCTTTGAGTGCTTTGGCCTCTTTAGCTGCTTTGGTTAAATCGGCCTCTTTAGCTGCTTTGGCTGCATCGGCCTCTTTAGCTGCTTTAG
This sequence comes from Sinapis alba, assembly GCA_012274485.2. Lineage (NCBI taxonomy): Eukaryota > Viridiplantae > Streptophyta > Magnoliopsida > Brassicales > Brassicaceae > Sinapis > Sinapis alba. The sequence continues at coordinate 447,734 of MU105598.1, forward strand.
CTGCTTTGGCTGCGTCGGCCTCTTTAGCTGCTTTAGCTGCTTTGGCTGCTTTGGATGCCTTGGCCTCTTCGGTCTCTTTGGCTGCGATGACCTCTTCGGCCTTTTTGGTTGCATTGGCCTTGGCCTCTTCAGCCTCTTTCGCTGCATTGGCCTTGGCCTCTTCGGCCTCTTTAGCTGCATTGGCTTCTTCGGCCTCTTTGAATGCATTGGCCTCTTCGGCCTCTTTGGTCCCTATGGCCTCTTATGCCTCTTTCATCTCAGTGTCCTCTTTGGACATACTCGGGTCTCCTTTCTCCACATTTACACTTTCACTCTGCAAGTGAACCAAAGAAGATGACTTAAAATCTTAACCCAAAAGAATAAAGGTCAGACGACTAACCAGACGACTTAACAGACGACTAACTAGGCGACTTAACAGACAACTTACCAGACGACTTCCAGCAAGTTGTCTGATGAGACAACTTTCCAGACGACTTCAAGGAAGTCTTCTCGAGTAAGTCGTCTGGTAAGTCATCTCACCAGATTGCAATGAACATTGAGAAAAACAAAGAACCATAATATTTTATAAAATTTGAACCAACAATGCATTCTGATTTACAAAAGAAGCAAATCATTATTTTTTTCTACTATATTTCTTAGAAGTTCTTCCGGATTTTTTTATGGGAGAGGCACTAACCCTGAATTCGTCTGTGCGTTTAGGGAGTTCAAAAGGGGTGTGAGGAGCCTCATTAGAAGCAGTCCCTTTGGTGCTTTTGGCAAGCTGCTCTAGAGCTTCGACTCTTTCGGTAACAACTTCGACCCTATCAGCAACATGTTTGATCTCCCTAAGGATCATCCCAAAACCATCCCTCATGGCATCAGCCATCTGCTTCATCCCATTTTCAAAAACTTCTTGGGTAATCCAATCCACAAGAGCCTCCTCTGCCTCTCGAGGAGTCTCTTCTGCCTCTCGAGGAGACTCTTCTACCTTCACAGTAGTCTCTTTGCGAGCTTTCTTTCGAGGTCTCTCTTCCTTCACAGTAGTCTTTTCCTTCACATAACCCTCTTTATTCTTCGCATACACGACTACAGACTTTTGATTAGACCCCAAGGTAGCACCGGCGACTTCCCAGAATTCCATGGTCCAATGATGATTCCCATTCTACATAACTTCGACAATGTGGTCCCATTTTGCCCACATTTCATTAATTTCCTTCTTCTTCAAAAAGTTCAGCACTACACTCCGCAGAAAAAACAAAATATAAACTTAGACGACTTACAAACGACTTACAGACGACTTAAAAACGACTTACAGACGACTTACAAACGACTTACCAGACGACTTAACTATAAGTCTTCTCACCAGACGATTTAACTATAAGTCTTCTCACCAGACGATTTAACTATAAGTCATCACTAACCTTGCAAGACTAGCCCGAGTTACAGTTGAGAATTTTCTTCCTTCAATGAATCCTGTGAAGATGGCTAGGTATCGCAGCCGCATCCGATCATCCCGAGACCACTCTGAACATCTCTTACATGCTGCTATTATGTGCTCCGTAGTAGGACCAGCATCGATACCAACACCCAGAAGCTGCCAGAAAGCAATCGTCTCCTCCGTAACCTCACACCTCGGATTTTTGAGATTCTCAACGTAATCGCAGTTGAGACCAGTGAGGTGTTCAAACTCAATCAGAGAAAACCTTGCCGGTTTCGGACCAACAAGACACCAAAGCTCATACTTCTTCTTGATCTCAAGCTTGAAATAGAGTATAAAGTGAACCAGCCTTGATGCCCAAGCAAAATTCAGCTCCCTGAACTTGAGGAAGACTCCCAACTTTGAGTCCCTCAGCTCCTGGTATTCGTCTGGATGTAGAGCACCCCTAATGGCAGTAAACAACTTTGTATCATCAGTATGATACGAAATGCTTTTGACTGGTTCGGGCTCTTCCCCTAAGGTAAATAACCTCTTCGGGAGTTCTGGTAAATCCATTTTAGTCTGCAAAACAATCAAAACCAACATCTCAAACACAAACAAAACAGAGAAAGGTTTATAAACTAGTAAATTTAGGGGGTAGAAGACTTCCTGGTAAGTCTTCTAGGTAGGATGTGTGTAGATAACTTCTTTGTAAGTCGTCTAGGTAAGAAGACTTTCAGATAAGTCGTCTGGTACTAGATGACTTATCTGAAAGTCGTCTGGTACAATACGACTTACCTGGAAATAATCTGGAACAAGATGACTTACCAAGAAGTCTTCTGGAACATCGTGTTAAACCTACAGATCTGAAAATCGTGTTAAACCTATAGATCTGACGTTTGTAGTAACTAACTAGATTGAACGGCTACAAATGGATGAACTTACAGTCGGAGGCGAAGAAGTATTGGTCGTCAACGACAACAGTGGTTACAGATCTGCAAAACAAGAAGGGAGATAAGAGGTAAGACTATAAAAATTAGGGTTTAACGGTGGCGAAAACGATTCTCCTTAAGTAAAACACTGAACGACGGCAAGGAGGAAGAACTTACCGGTGGTGTGATCGGCGGCAAAGTTTAACGAAACGCAAACGTTTAGATCTGGAAAAAAAAATGAAGAGGGTTAGGTTACTCTTCCTCGGACGTGATGGAGAAACGATATTCGACGGCAGAAACGAGGTAATCGGTAGTGAGATCGACGGAAAACGGCTAGAGGTATCGACGGAAGACGGCTACGGTTTCGACGGAAAAATCGCCTTCGAAATCGCCTTAGAGAGAAAACGGCTAGGGTTTCTTTTTTTTTCTTAGCAAAAAGTGAAAATATCAGTGAAAAAAATAACTATTTATATTTTCGGTAAAAAAGTGGTTAGATAAATGCAATTTGGTAAAAGTAAAAGTTATGTACGGTTTGGACGATTTCTGGGTAAGTCGTCTAAAAACTGGACGACTTCCAGGAAGTCGTGTAAAACTCTATAATATAAAACCTAACTCAAATAACTAACAAAATAACATTTAAACACTTCGTTAAACTTAATATCAACTTTAAAAGTGTTTAATATACACAAATCTAAACACATATACCTCAAATATAAAATTTCTAAGAGAAAAGTTAAGCTTCCAACCTCTTACCCCTAAATGTACATACAATACTACAACATATGTTATCAAACCCTTAACCAACTAATACCATCACTTACTTCATTCATCTCATCTAGGTTTAAATCAATTCAATTTAACTAGATCTTAATTTATATCATTTAGAAACATTTATAATTACATTATTAACATTTTTCCCCTGTCAAAATTTCAAAAAATTTATAAATGATTTTTAAGACTTACTCTTCCAGACGACATCCTGGAAGTCGTCCAGGAAAAATTCCAGACGACTTCCAGGAAGTTGTCCAGAAAAATTTCCAGACGACTTCCAGGAAGTCGTCCAGAAAGTCGTCTCGCAGAAGATCTAAAAAATTGCACAAATGACTTACTGGGGTTAAATTCGTAAAAAAACACTGTTTTTTTGTTTAGTCATAAGGGGTTTTTGATAATTTTACATTGTTTTTTTTTTAGTTTAGGTTACTTTTGCATTTCATTCAAATATGAGTTTAGATGTGCATTTAAAATCAAGTTTTAGATCAATTTTGACAATTTTCCCTTTTTTTATTGGGTACTTCTCTTTTAATAAAATATATTATCTTAAGTCTTTTCTATTTAATTAGATTAATATATTTTTCTACTTTCTTTTCTATTAGATCAAATTGATACACAACTCAATTTTGGTTACTGAGTATATTACCTTGTACCAAACAAATTCCAGCGATCATATGTCATACAAATATAGATTTCAAAATCGTTGGATTAAAATCTAGAAACAAATGAAAACTAAAATAAACTACAACCTCATTATGAAAAAAATCGAAAGAACAACATAAAAACTATTAAGAACATTACAAAAGTCTAATATTAAAAACAAATAACACTATAATATTGCTCTAACGACTAGTTGAAAAAACATATGAATTAACTTAAGTCTTTTTTTTAAAGAAATGTTAAATTATTCATATAAAAAACCTATGAATTAACTTAAATCTTTATCTTTATTTTTTTAAAGAAGTGTTAAATTATTCATACCATATTATAGTATAATTATCATATCACTATTGATGATGCTTCATAGCACTAAAATTTGTGAATTAGTTACATTTTGACAAATTTGTTACAAAATTCTATTATTATATACAGCGAACAATGAGTTATCAATACTAGTAATTAGTGCCTGGCTAATAATCATTTTATCGTCATGTGGCAAGTTCGTAGCTAATCTGCTACAATGGTTGGTCACAATAAAGTCACACTTGTGATAATTGTTAATTTCATCACCATTTTGTTTCAAGTTGGCACGAACTCTTGCTACATATTATTCCATCATATTATAACGACGACATTGTTACATTTTTAAGACACAAAAATTCAGTCACAATAACGTATATAAAACATCACATTTTTGTGACGTAAACTTTTTGTCTCAAATGTTCGTCACAATAGCACAATTTTTTTCTAGTGTTTCATAGATGCAGATTTGATATGTTTAAGATGAAGGATATATAAGAGAGAGTTTACGAAGATGCTATGAATCAAGACTATTTATGATGATGTAATTAAAGGCAAAGAGACCTAAAGTTTAATGGAGACTAAGAGCAAAAAAAAAAGATAATGGGGCTTTGCTTCGACGACAACGACAATGAAGAAAATTCTAAGTATACTTAGACGACGATGCATCACAATATGACGCTTTGTTTTTTTTAAAAGTAAAAAAAACAAATTAAAAATACAAAACTGATTAAAATAGTAGTCATATGGGTCTTTCTATAATCTGATAAGAGCCTATTAAATTGAAACTGAAAATCACACTTTTATTCATACGTTTTATTTCTAATATATTATTTAGAAAAATATGAGACCTATCGAATCTTGAGTTAGACACTCTAAGGGAGAGGGAATTTCCTTACTATATCTATGATTTATTTTTATTTGTTTTAACAAAAGTTAATTGTTAACAAAAGTTAATACCATATAATTGAAATACAAATTAATCAGTGAATGTATATATATATATATATATATATATTAACATATGCATAACCATTCAAAAAAATTGTTGTTTTCTAGTGGATAAGACATGTGTTCTTATGCTAAATAATTTAGGTTCAATATTCTGATGTACGAATCATAAATATTTTTTCATAATATTTTTCAAGTGACACCCACAAAATGCTGACGTAAATAGTCTTAGAGGAGAGTATAAACTCTCTTATTATAATATAGATTTTGAATGGTAAAATAATTTTGTATCTCTAACAAAAATAATAATGAATATTAATTTTACTTTTAACTCAAATTAACTTATTGTTTAAAACACTTATTAAAAGTTACAAATAATTTTAAAATGACGAAGATTGTTTTTATTATGCTAAGCTTTACACTATAATTTTTAATTTAGAAGAAGATTTCATTTTTCAATTAATATACGAAATATATCATATATTCATATAAAAATGTTAATTATAATTTATTCTCCCGCCCGTAAAGTAGATAGATCCTATTATATAACAAAAACATTTTTGTATAAAAATATTTAATATATATAATCAAAACGTTTTTATATAAAAGTAGTTATAGAAAACGTTTTGAAATATATAAAAATATTTGTAAAACTTTTTAAAATATATATAAATATTAAAAAAGTTTTTAATTCTTTTAAGCATGAAAAGGCAAACAGAAAAAGGCGCTGCATTATTACATGACAATCATGACTATTCAAGACAATAACCTCTTTGTGCCAATTGTGTAGTTCTCTAACAGCGTCGACTAGAAAATGTTCATGTCCACTTACATATGGCGTCCTAGCTGAAGCAAAATCTCTTAACTGTTTCCATAAATTTTCTCTATTAATTTTTGGAGGTGGACTATCAAACACCTTCTTGTTCTTCGCAAACAAAGTTATACTCTTACGATATGGATGATCGGGTGGTAGAAATCTTTTGTGACAGTCAAACCAACATGTTTTCCTTCCATGTTTTAGCTGGAAAGCAAATGTGCTATCTTGACAATATGGATATGATAACCTCCCATGTATTGTCCATCCAAATAACATATCATATGCTGAAAAATCACTTATTATCCACATAAGTACTGCCCGCATCTGAAAGTTTTCTGTACACGAAACATTGTATATCTCAGCACCATGCGTCCATAATTGTTGCAACTCATATATCAGTGGCTGAAGAAACACATCAAGTGATCTCTTATGATGCTTTGGCCCGGGGACAATAATGGAGACAAAGGATCTTCTTGACGTAGACCTCTCTCCAAAAAAATATTTTCTCTTGGTTGACCATTCATAAGCACCTTATACTTGACTGAGGTGATAATGTGCATTATCCAAGCAATCTAGGTTTCCGAAAAAAACATTTTTCTCATAACAGCTTCAGTGAATGACCATTTCATCCTATCATATGCCTTGATCATATATGTCTTAGTTGCCATCCGTTTATCCAGTCCACTTGGTTTCGTTCTCAAGGCATGGAACATCTCTTACGCGATCAATTTTTTTTTATGTTATCTGTCTTCCAGCAACAAAGGCTGACTGGATTTTGGAAATTCTATATGGTAAAACTTTCTTTAATCTTTGGCATAAAACCTTATAAATTATCTTATAACTCACATTACACAAGCTAATGGGTCGAAGATGGGATATTTATGTCCGCTTGGTTATCTTTGGGATTAGGCAGATATTTGTATCATTTAATCCACTCACCATAGAACCATTAAAAAGAAATGGATTAATTCTATGAGTTAAATCCTCCTTTACGATATTCCAAAAATTTTGGTAGAAGTGAGCTGTCATCTCATCTGGTTGTGGTGCTTTTTCTGGATGCATTGCAAAAAGAACCAATTTCACCTCCCATTCAGTAATTGGGGCTGTAAGATCATCGTTAATTGACTCAATGTTTGTTGTTGATACCTCACCCATAACTTCTTCTATATCTTTGGGGTTAGATGACTCAAAGATTTGCCTAAAATAAATAGTAACAATAGCTACCAGTCCTTCCTCATCCTCGACAATATTTCCATTAGCATCGACTAGTTGTGTAATTTTATTCCTTGCTCTCCTTTGCTTAGTCGAAATCTTTTGTGTTTCTATCTCTTTCTGTTTCCAAAACATCTCCTCAGCTTTAAAAGCATTCAATAGTTTCTTTAAATCTTATGCTATCTCCTCGGTAGTATCATCATCATTAGAATACAGTCTCTCGACCTTCTCTTTAAGATCTTCCACAAGCTTTTCTGAGTTCAAATTGTGTTATTTCCTCCATTGTCTCAAAGCTTTTTGACAACTTATAATATGCTCCATTACATTTGTGCCAGAAAAAAGATCTGGAGACTTCCATCCCTCAAAAATAACTTGCCTCCTCATTGTTTAACCATCTCTTATCAAATTTAAACTTTTTAGATTTCTTGTTTTGTATATACATCACTTACAATTATAAAATAATTGTTTAGTATATACATCACTTATTTTACATGTTTTATTTTAACATATATATAGCCATAAAACTTACAGCTACGACCTTCATAACTATAGCAAAAATCTCTAAAAAAAATTACATTTGTAAATTTACAGCTACAATTAAATCACCTACATTGTAGATTTTACGGTTAGAATCCAACCAATTATCAACCCATTGACAATTTATTAACACAAATGTTATTATATCCGATTATGATGAGTTTGGGTTATCATTTTGAAGGGAAGTAGGCTTTAAATCATAGTATTGAGCTTACAGAGGGCCGTAAAACTGGGATTTAGATGGGCCAGTGACCAAGAAAATGGAGTTGGAGGCGGTCTCTGTCAGCACCGGGTTTTAAGCCGCGAACTCAGTCATTGAATATTATGATGCAAATATAGCGATCGGCAGTAACCAGAGAGAAAGGGCACAGAGAGATGACGTCAGAGAAGAGATTCATCTACGAGGTGGAAGCTGCTAAGGAAGCCGCCGATGGAAAACCATCCATTGGTCCTGTCTATCGCAGTACTTTGGCCAAAGACGGATTTCCTCACCCCATCGACGGTATCGACTGCTCTTGGGATATTTTCCGGTAAGATTCCTTCTTAAAACATGAAACAATATTAATCAAGAAATGATAAAAAATAATAATTAAACTTATATTATCTTATCTTTTTCCATATTGCATGCAGCATGGCTGTTGAGAAATATCCAAACAACCGAATGCTTGGCCAACGTGAGATTCTGAACGAAAAGGTATTACTTTTCTTTTGTATTTAATTTGGATTTTATCTTTTTCGAGTTAATGACTCACATATCTTCTCTTCTTCTTCTCAGGCAGGAAAGTACGAGTGGAAAACATACAAAGAAGTATATGACATTGTCATTAAACTTGGAAATTCTCTTCGCAGCTGCGGGTTTGAGGAGGTTAATATTCATATATATATATATACACAATCTTCAGTGTCATAATTGCCTGAAATGTGGGAACTGTAGGGAGGAAAATGTGGTATCTATGGTGCAAATTGTCCTGAATGGATCATAAGCATGGAGGTACGTTAAATATGTACACTTTGGTACTATCGTTTCTTTGCTTTTACTTTTAAAGATTCAAAGGTGCAACTTGTTCTCAAGCAGGCCTGTAATGCACACGGCCTCTATTGTGTTCCTTTATACGATACATTAGGTTCGCCTTCTCTAGCTAAAACATATTTCTTTTGTGATTCTACTCTTCCGAGTCTTTCTAGCTTATTAACTTTCTGGTTATGAACACAGGCGCTGGTGCAGTGGAGTTCATTATTTCTCACGCAGAAGTTGCAATTGCTTTTGTGGAGGAGAAGAAAATCCCTGAGGTATCTTCACTTGAGTCATGTGTTTATCTCCGTTTTCTCAGAAAAAAGAAAGTCAATCTTCTTGTAACTTTTTTTTTACAACTATTCTGTGAAGTTAACTTCCTTTTTCGATCCATTGTCAGCTTTTTAAGACATGTCCAAACTCTACTAAATATATGAAAAGTGAGTCATACTAATCGAATCATTCACCATTTTACGTACCTTCTATGCTTGTTTTGCTAATGATCAACTGTGTTTGATTACAAATGCAAGCTGTTGTGAGCTTTGGTGGCGTCAAACCGGAACAGAAAGAAGAAGCTGAAAAGTTGGGTTTGGTAATACATGCTTGGGATGAGTTCTTGAAGCTGGTAGGAGACTTCCGTTTGCATTTCTTGATTTCTTTTTTTGCAAGATTTTAATACGTTTCATTCTTATGATGATTATTCAAACATAGTATGATATTTGTTACAGATACCAAGTTTTGATTTTACTTTGTTTTTGTCTATGGCAGGGGGAAGGTAAACAATATGACCTTCCCGTTAAAAAGAAAAGTGACATATGCACGATTATGTATACTAGCGGAACCACTGGTGACCCAAAGGGAGTTCTAATTTCAAACGAGAGCATAGTTACTATAACAACTGGAGTGATGCATTTCCTACAGAGTGTGAACGAATCAGTGAGTTTCTTCTTTCTCTTTGTCATCATTCTCAAGTCAAAGCTGCAATCTTAAACTTGATTCTTCTACAGCTAACTGAGAAGGATGTATATATTTCGTATCTTCCTCTTGCTCACGTCTTTGACCTGGCCATCGAGGAATGTATCATTCAAGTTGGTGGTTCAATTGGTTTCTGGCGCGGGGTGAGTACAGCTCAAAATTTTGATAATCTGATACCCATCTATGAATTTGTTTGATATACTAATAATATGTCTATGTTTTGTCCTCAGGATGTCAAGCTGTTGATTGAAGATCTTGGTGAGCTAAAGCCAAGTATTTTCTGCGCTGTTCCTCGTGTCCTAGACCGAGTATACTCAGGTACTTTCGACTATTTTCTTATTTAAATATTGAGTAATCTTCAACAGCTTAAATGCTAACTACCCATCTCCAATAGGGCTGCAGCAGAAACTATCTGTTGGCGGTTTCTTCAAGAAGAAGGTTTTCAATGTTGCATTTTCCTAGTAAGTCAGGCTTTCTCTGACTGTAACCTATAACTTGTGTTAAGCGTTTCTTGATCTAACACATCGAAATCCTCCTCTAGTAAATTTGGAAATATGAAGAAGGGACAGTCTCATGTCGCGGCCGCTCCATTCTGTGACAAACTTGTCTTCAACAAGGTAGCAACTTCAAATATATATATTTTTTTTAAAAAAAATATAAAATTCTTTTGAGGTTTCACACTAGCTAAAACTCTTTTTCGAATAATCTCTTTCTGTCAAGGTTAAACAAGGGCTGGGAGGAAATGTGAGGATTATTCTATCAGGAGCAGCTCCTCTTGCTAGTCACATAGAGTCATTTCTTAGAGTTGTGGCATGTTGTCATGTTCTACAAGGATATGGTAACTTTTTAAGACCTAAAAGAGCTTCAGTTAGGTAACAATATCTTTTCTCTGATGATTGTTACCTTGGTGTAGGTCTAACTGAGAGCTGTGCTGGAACATTTGTCACGTTCCCAGACGACCTGGACATGCTTGGAACAGTTGGTCCACCTGTGCCAAACGTAGATATACGCCTGGAATCTGTTCCGGACATGGAATATGATGCTCTAGGAAGTACCCCGCGTGGCGAAATCTGCATCCGTGGAAAAACCCTATTTTCTGGTTACCACAAACGTGAAGACCTCACAAAAGAGGTTCTTATTGATGGATGGTTTCACACAGGTTTTTAAACTATTGTTATCATTGCCAAAATGTAGTTTTTCTCCATTTGCTTCTTTTCTTACACTATTTATTATATATATATGTCACCAGGTGATGTTGGTGAGTGGCAACCAGATGGAAGCATGAAGATAATTGACAGGAAAAAGAACATATTCAAACTAGCGCAAGGAGAGTATGTTGCAGTTGAGAGTTTAGAAAACGTATACGGTCAAGTAGAGGCCATTGATTCAGTAAGTCGGAAGTTTAGCTCATTGATTTATTATTATTGTTCTTTAATCATCAGTAGATATTCATCAATATGATTGTTTTATACAGGTATGGGTGTATGGGAACAGCTTTGAGTCCTTCCTTATCGCAGTTGTTAACCCGACTCAGCAAACTCTTGAACGCTGGGCCGTGGAGAACGGAGTGGATGGAGACTTCAACTCTCTCTGTCAAAATGCAAAAGCAAAATCATTTATACTTGGAGAACTTGTTAAGGCAGGCAGAGAGAGAAAGGTTTTCATCTTCTTCTTTTTCTTTATTATAGCTTCTCCTCTTCTCTTCTTCTGTCTTTTAATTCTTTGCATTTGTAGTTGAAAGGTTTTGAGATCATTAGAGCTGTTCATTTGGAACCGGTGTCTTTCGACATTGAAAGAGATCTTCTTACTCCTACCTACAAAAAGAAGAGGCCTCAATTGCTCAAATACTATCAAGTAATTTTTAAATAACTTTCTATGTTTTTGAGTTTCTTAAATTTGGTATTAAATCTCTTTCTTTGTTGACAGAATGTGATTGATGAGATGTACAAGGCTGCAAAGGAAGGTCAAGGTTCAGGACAGTAGATTCCTTCTACTATATATTTGCAACATTCTATTTTCTTTCTTTTCCGTGATTAGGCATGCCTTTCTTCATTAAAACTCTCTAAATAAGCTTTTGTTAATGTCTTAAGATATTACTAGGGGTGGGCACTTCGGTTATTTTATAGGTTCGGTTTGAGTTCAGTTCAGTTTGGTTAATTCGGTTCTAGAATTTTTTCAACTGAAGTAAACCATAATTAGTTTTGTTTGGATCGGTTTCGGTTCAGTTTATATTCGGTTTAGTTTATGTTTTGGTTCAGTTTAATCGGCTTCCCTTAGTTTAGTTTTTTCTAAAAGAAATCATGTCTTAAAACATAAACGTATTATCAAGAAATCATTATGTTGGTAACTATGAAAAAAATAAACTATGTAAACTAAATCCAATACAAAACTGAAACAAAAACATTTAAAAATCACATAGGTTTATAAAAACACAATCAAATCAAAGCTAACTAAAGTAAATAATTTTTTTTAAACATTGTTAAATTAAAAATAAACTATGTAAATTAAATCTAATATAAAACTGAACCAAAAACTTTTAAAAACCACAAAAGTTTATAAAAATACAATCAAACCAAAGTTCACTAAAATAAATAAACAATTAAAAACCCCAACATCATTAATAAAGTTAATAGTGACTTTAATCTGAGTATGAGTATTTAAGTATATTCTACATTACTAATATGTTTAATTCAAAAATCGTTTACCATATAATGCACATTTGAGTTTCTTTTAACGTATATGAACACATCGAGTAATTGACACACTTTTCTTGGACAACTGTCTTTTTGCGGACCTTTGCCCTCACGTCCATTTACTTGTCTCTGTCTGGTTAGATTAGAGTCTCTTAAAGTAACCAAATAGTTTTGGATACAATGATAAACTAACTAAATTTGTGGTAGCAAACAATAAATGTGTAACAATTTTATTTCTCAGAATTGCATGCCTTTAGATTTCATTAGAATCAAGAAGATCCAACGGTAGATAATAAGATTGTTTTACATTATTCTTTTGTATTTTTATTATACATTCACCATTATATCTTATTTTGATTGTATTCCAAAACTAAAAATACACAAATAAATATATTTAGTATAATTTTTTCTAATTTTTTCTTTTATACTTTAACATTTATTTTGATAAATTTTAATAACTAATAAATATTTTTTTTTGTGGCTGGACATGAGTTCTAATTATGTGGCCATGTAAGTTAAGGATATATGATTTGTGGACAAATGACTTGTGGATCTGATTCTTCATTTATCTTAACATTTCCTTAAACTCATTCATCTTTTTCATGGAAAATTGTCAAGATTTTCTTTTTCTAATCTGTCTAATAATCACTCATATATAACAAATTTATCATCAAATGGAAAACAACCAATTTCAAATGGACAAAAAAATTGTAGATACAATTTTGTAGACAAGATTATGTGGACAAGTTTTCTGGATGAGATTGTGTGGATGAACTTCAAACACACAAAATAATATTAGAAACCACTCTAAACATCCCTTAACATTTCTAAGAATTAAGATCAAACAAACCATCAAAAACCATAATCTAGAGCTCCATCCTCTCCCAAGTCAAATACTCTTCGTGACACAACTTGGGGAAACAAAACTAACTAGGGATGATATTCTTAATTCAATTAGAGGAACAAGGAAAGTGTAGAGGAGAGAAGTGTGTATGAATGAAATATATTTAGAAAAGTGTGGATAAGAAAAGCGTGGATGGAAACTATCAACTCACCAACACTTCATACTCCTTTTCAGCTTTTTCTTCATGTTTTTTCACCGACACTGAACAAAGAATCCAATTCAAGCTACCATAAAGTATGGATAAAGAAAAGGTGGAAGAGAATTATTAACTCTCCAACGCTTCATACTCTTTTTCAGCTTGTTCTTCATCTTTTTTTTTCACCGACACGAACAGAGGACCCAAGAAAAAAACAAAGAACTCATACTTAAACTATGGATGGTTGGCTATTGCTATGATTAGGGGGGAAACAACAGAAAAATCAAGAGGCTCAACGGTTGGCGACGGCGATGATGTAGAGGAAACAATAGAGGAATCAAAGGCTCGGTGATTTGCATAATGTGATGGTGAACTGAAAATTGATGGACAAGAGTTTTGAGTTTGATTATGCTTTTTGTGTTTTTCTTGAGAGTGGGCACAAAGAATATTGGACAGCGGAGAGTGAAGCTAGATTTAGCGCATAATTAGGGTTATAAATTTTGAAATAAGAATTTGAGTTCTGGGAATGAGAAATAGATTAGGGTTGATACACAGAATCATGATGAGAAATAGATTAGAAAGAACGGTATTAATTTGATTGAGGGAAACAAAATAGTAAAGAAAGAGTTTCTGAGAGGCAAGGTTCTTAAGCTTCATCACTTCTGAGAGGAAAAGGGGCAGATGAAAATTTTAGGCAAAATTATTTATTTTAGAGAATTTGGTAGCTAGGATCTAGAATTAGAACATGTGTAGATTCTAAGAGTTTGGTCAATTTCTATATCTCTCTCTAGTTAGGGATATTAAAGTCTTTCTTCCATCAAAAAATGTGTGGCATGTATAAAGTGACCTATAATGAAATTAGAAAGTGAAAAAGTGGCTTTAAGTGTATTTTTTTCTTAATTCAAATAATAACAAAAAGGCATTGGTTTCTCAGTTTGGTTTAACTTGGTTCGGTTCAGTTTCGGTTCGGCTGGTCTGGGTTGGGAAAATTTTAAACCAAACTATTTAATAATAGACTTTGGTTTGATTTGGATTGATTTTGGTTCGGTTGGTTTGGTTTAACTCAGTTCGGTTTGTTTTTTTGCCCACCCCTAGATATTACATATCATCTTAACATGCTACTAACTTTTGTTAATATCTTAGGATGTTTCATAGCATCTTGACATGCTACTTCAAGTCTTACTTTATACTTTTATTTCGAAAGTCCAACAAATGTGTCTAAATATTAACAAAAGCAGCATGTCAAAATGAAATTATACTTCCCAGAGTAGAGTGACATGATTTGTTAGTTGTTACTATAGAATAGTGGATGGATAGGACAACGGAATTGACGACAACGACGAATTTAGTGGAAGATGATTTTCTTTATTAACAAATTAGCTTGTTACTGGTTAATATACTATAACAAATACTAACGGGCAATACTCTGAAATAGATTTTTTAACTTTTTATCACAAAAATAGCCTTACAAGACCAAAATAGCCTTTTTGTTTTGAAATTTTTAATATTTGTTTTTTATTTTTTAATATTTGAAACTCTACCCTTAAAACTCCACCTCTTAAGACTTATTCTTGGGTTCACCCCCTAGGGTGAACCTATAGGTTCACCTCTTAAAAGATAACCAATAAAAGTGTGACATGTCATATTTTTATTTATAAAAAATAAAATAAAAATAAATAGAAAATAATATTATTATTAAAAAAAGATTGTTATCGTAAAACTCTAAACCCTTAGTTTTATAGTTCAAATTCTAAACATTAAACCTTATAGTTCAAATCTAAACACTAAATCCTAAACCCTAAATTTTAAACCCTAAACCCTAAATTTTAAACCTTAAACCCTAGGATTAATCCTAAACCCTTGGGTTGATCCTAAACCCTTGGGTTGATCCTAAACCCTATGGTTAATCCTAAACCCTTGGGTTGATCCTAAACCCTAGGGTTGATCCTAAACCCTAGGGTTCACCCTCTATGATTTAGGGTTTAGGTTTTAGTTTTTAGGGTTTAGTGTTGTTAACTTTAGGGTTTAGAATTTAATTTTTAGAATTTGAGCTATAAAATTTAGAGTTTAGAAAAAAAACTAATATTTAGCAATTAATATTTTTTTTTAGCAATTAATAATTTTTTAAAAATATAATATGACGTGGCAGTTTTTTATTGGTTATTATTTAAGTGGTGAACTTATAGGTTCACCCTAGGGGGTGAACCCAAGAATTACTCACCTCTTAACTCTAAAGCTTAAGTCTATATTAGTTAACCCTATAGTTATAAGAGTATATTTACCTTTTTAATGAAACATTTTAGTCATTTTCCTCTTTGAAAGCTATTTTGTGAAAATAAACTAAAAATGGCTTATCCTAGAATATCAAATTGACTAAAACTTCTAAAGATACAGTATGGTAATTTACAAATGATTATGGAACTTATTTTAAACAAATTAAAGAACAAGTAAAATCCAGTTTCTAGTTGCTGAAAAGCTCGAGTCAACGTCTGAGTAATCCTTCATGTTTATAGGTGGATGTATACTTGAGGGATAGAATTCGATTGCGCATAATCTTACTAATAAGCTGAGTAAGTTGTCTCCGCGAAATTATTTTGCCCCAGAAATGATAGGTTATGACTTTGACCATGTCCAATATAATCTCCTATTTTTTTCCTTTAAAAGAGTAACACTCTTTACTAATGAGTCATATATTTTTTTTTTCTAAATTTCATACAAATGTGTAAAATATATATTAATCAACTTTCACTACATATTAGAGAGAGTATATGGAGTTCCAAGTTTTAAATTTATTTCATGTTTTTCACATTGTCACAATAAGAAGGCAGTTTTTATATGATTTTTTCCTTTTTAAATTTCATACAAATGTGTAAAATATATATTAATCAACTTTCATTACATATTAGAAAGAGTATATGAAGTTCCAAGTTTTAAAATTTATTTCATGTTTTTCACGTTGTGACAATAAGAAGGAAATTCTTATATAAATAAATTATTTATAATCATGTTGATTGAAGATTTGTAATTTATTCATTTAGTGAAGTCAGCTTTCTATATTCAAATAAAAATCAAAAATAAAGTTTTTAAAATGTGATATAATATTTAAATGTTATTGTATTGATTAACAAAATCACTTTTTAAAAACTCTTAGGAATCTTTGCTATATAGTTTAGTATGTCTCAAATATATTGTTGTAGTCACATGATAAGATTTGGTAAGATAATAATACACAAAATCACAATTATATATGAAATTATTTTTGGTTAATGTGGAAATTCAAATATTCTTCAATCATGTCACAAAAATTAAATAAATAATTTTCAAAAATAATCATCATTACAAACATCAAAAATATAAGTTTTTGAGAAACATAGAAAACAAAAATAATCATTTAATTGAAAACAAAAATAATTATTTAATTTATAACAAAAATAATCATCACTACAAATATCAAAAACAAAAATATTGATTTAATTGACAGCCACAAAAAAATATATTACATAAAAATATATAAACATAATAGGTAGATAATTATTATATTTCTTTCAACTAAGAAAAGAATTGAATCTTCTATAGATTATAACTTCCAGCAACTACTGACATCTACACTATAATTGTGTATAAACCCTAAAATGTCCAATCATTATCTGTAAATTTGATCCATAAAACAAGTTTTCTAACTACGCTTTCTAACTAAGTTAACATCATACGTAATTCTTAAAATCATATCTTTACTCGAAAAACACACTAAAACAAAGTTAGAATTTACAATGCAGGAAAAAAGAATATTTAACGTCTAACAGTCTAAGAAGTTTATTTCTCAAATATTCTTAAGTTATTATCATCATCACAACTAACTCTAAATATCAAATATTTGATATCCGATGAAAACTACTTCCACTGTAATAAAATGCAGTCAAGCGGGATCCCCCGATGCTAAGCCACACTGTGTAAGAATAGTGGCATGCAAAGAAGACGTGATAGCATGTGTCATCTCTCTCCCTATAGAAGATGCATGATTGTTCTGCTCTCCAATGTCTTATCCTATCCTATATCAATAATAGGTTATGAAAAGTTATTAATGCGATGAAAAAGAAGCGAGCACCTTATGAAAACCAGATAATCTTTCCATGTACTTCTCTGTTTTTCTTTTTCCTTAGTTGCTCTCATGCTTGAGATGCTAATAATATAACACCCATATCCCCTAACAAATAAATCCGGAGTTTATTAGGGACACATGTCTACACAATCAGACATTTCACTCAGTCCTGTCAATGGTTCAAGGGATCTCTAGACGTGTTTCCTTCTATATAACGCATCAACCCAACCATATTCACCACTTCTAGTTACAATCTTTCACACAGGGAAATGGAAATGGAGGGTATGAGTAAATGGGTTACTCAGTGAAGCAGTCCTAAACCAGTCTCTCCGCATAAAGCTCTATACATTTCAACGCGGAACGAGAACTGACTAACTACTGACAAACAATCAATCAACGATAACATCAATATGGCACAACGTAATGAACTCAATCATCACCACTCGTAGAATTATATTTAAATGACAGCGGTAAAAACCTCTAGGACATATTTACCTGAGTACATGTCTCAACTACGAGCGACCCTAATCGTTTTCGACAACGCAACTAAACTCCTACAATAAACCATGGCTTCCTCCCCATCGTTACCACTCTTCTTCTTCAATGTGTTCTAACACACTAAAACTGATCGACGCGTTCTACATGCAATTTAACTGGTCGACATGCTTGAAACAAAGTTCAACTCATCAACATGTTTCACGCAATTCAAATGATCAACAACACACTTATTGTCCGAACACCTTAAGGACTTTCAATATTATACAGATTTGTTCTTATCGACATTCATTCTTATCAACTTTTATTCATAGCGACTTTCTTTATTTTAGATGCCACTCAGTCTATGTGTCACACTCAATTCAACTTGCACATATCATTCATATTCAAGTTTGAATCATCTATTAACCTATCGTTCAATTCTTTTTAGGAACTTAGCTCGTACAATACAATCATATCAAGCAACCATATCATTTAATCAAACAAGCAACTATCAGTCTCTCGTAACAACATAAGTCAGTCATTAAGTCCTTTAAAATAGTATGAGTATTCTTATGAAACATGAATCATGCACCAAACAATTTAGCATCTATTATGTTATACCAACCTAACAGCAAACTAGACTAACCAATCCTAATTCCAACATAAAACATGATAAAACAACACGAGGATAAATTGGGTTTGAAAACCTCATGTGAAAGTATATATGGAGAGATCTGATGAACAAATAAATATGGGGACAACAAACAAGCAACTACGGTCAACAACCAAGCGGAAGCTTGGTGGTGCCGCACCTTTAATGATTACCATAGATTCGAGTTGGAGCTGGTCTAGCTTCAAGAGAGAGACACGGTGGAGGGAGAGAGATCGGCCGATAAAGAGAGAATATAGAAAAGGAA